>JAJHZJ010000175.1:920000-1234092 GCA_023548195.1 Bettongia penicillata ogilbyi | reverse complement strand
GGTAGGTGATTCTCGGTTTGAGTCCTAGTTCCTTTGCCTTCTGGAATATCCTATTCCACGCCCTTCGATCCCTTAATGTAGAAGCTGCTAGATCTTGTGTTATCCTTATTTTATTTCCCCAATGCTGAAATTGTTTCTTTCTAGCTGCTTGCAATATTTTCTCCTTTGCCTGGGAATTCTGGAATTTGGCCACAATGTTCCTAGGAGTTTCTCTTTTTGAATCTCTTTCAGGTGGTGATCGATGGATTCTTTCAATACTTATTTTGCCCTCTGGTTCTAGAATGTCAGGGCAGTTTTCCTTGATAATTTCATGAAAGATGATGTCTAGGCTCTTTTTTTGATCATGACTTTCAGGTAGTCCCATAATTTTTAAATTGTCTCTCCTGGATCTATTTTCCAGGTCAGTTGTTTTTCCCATGAGATATTTCACATTCTCTTCCATTTTTTCGTTCTTTTGGTTTTGTTTGGTGATTTCTTGGTTTCTCATAAAGTCATTAGACTCCATCTGTTCCATTCTCATTTTGAGAGAACAATTAAATTCAGTGAGCTTTTTAGCCTCTTTTTCCATTTGGCTCATTCTGCTTTTGAAAGCATTCTTCTCCTCATTGGTTTTTTGACCCTCCTTTGCCAATTGAGTGAGCCTATTTTTCAAGGTGTTAATTTCCTCAGCATTTTTTGGGGTCTCCTTTACCAAGGTATTGACCCGATTTTCATACTTTTCTTGCATCTCTGTCATTTCTCTTCCCAGTTTTTCCTCCACCTGTCTAACTTGCTTTTCAAAATCCTTTTTGAGCTCTTCCAGGGCCTGAGCCCACCCTCCACCCCCCTGGGGTGTCTGGGGTACTGAGGCCCCGCCCTCCACGTCTTTCCCTGATGGCAAGGATACGTCCTCGTCATCAGGATCCGAAGGTCGGGATCATTTGCATTTGTTGGAAAAAACTCTCTATAGTCCTTATTTTTCTTCCCTTTTCTAGGCATTTTCCCAGCCAGTTACTTGACTTCTGAGATTCCTTTCCACCCCCACCTGGATCCGCCCAGCTAGTGCTTGGCCTCTGAGATTTAAATGGGCTTTCCTCCTGCCGGCTGTCAATCAGTGAGCTTTAATTCAGGTGCTGGGGTGGGGGCAGGGCCGCCTCCCAGGCTCAGTTCCCTCTGGGGCTTTACGTGGAGACATTCAGGAATGGAGCGGGTGGGGGTGGGGTGGGGGGCCCGCCTCCTAGGCTCAGTTCCCTCAGGGGCTTTATGCAGAAGCCTTCAGTAATAGAGCGTGGAGGGTGGAGGCAGGGCTGTCTCCCAGGCTCAGCTCCCTCAGGTTTTATGCAGGCACCTTCTGTAATGAAGATCCTGCCTGCTGCTGGGGGGATTCCCTGAGTCCCGGGCCGCTGTCGCCTCAGCTGCTGCCCACACCTCTGCCACCACCGCTTCCTCCTGAGGGGGCCCGAGTCATGGAGACGCTCCGTTCCCCTCCTCCAGCCCAGCCATCTCTCTCACTGACCTGTAGCTTCTGTGGGCGGAGGGACTTTCCCGGCTGCTGGTGCTTCCGTCTCTGAAGCCTGCTCGGATCAGCTTCTGTGGGGCCACAGCCAGGGCAGCGCTGGGGGTGGGGTCCACTTTCCGGAGTGCGACGGACCGTGGGGATGGGTCTCCAGGGCTCCCTGGAACGGAAATCTCTTCCACTCCGTTTCTGCACACCTTGTATTGACCCAGAAGTTATGGGGGTCTCTTTTTATATTAATTCTATGGGCTTTGGTTTCGGAGTTCGTAAACTGTGTCCTTCTACTCCGCCTTCTTGGCTCCGCCCCCGAGCCTAATGAATTCATGAGAAACCACGAAATTACAAAACAAAACGAAAAGAATGAAAAAAATAAAAAATAATGTGAAATATCTCCTTGGAAAAACAACTGACCTGGAAGATAGATCCAGGAGAGACAATTTAAAAATGATGAGACCTATCTGAAAGCCACAAGCAAAAAGGGAGATTAGACACCATTATTCATGAAATTATCAAAGAAAACTGCCCCTGTATTCTATAACCAGAGGGCAAAATAAATATTGAAAGAATCCACTGATCACTACCTGAAAGAGACATAAAAATAGTAACTCCTAAGAACATTGTAGCAAAATTCCAGAGTTTCCAGGTCAAGGAGAAAATATTGCAAGCAACTAGAAAGAAAGAAGTCAAGTATTGTGGGAATACGATCAGAATAACACAAGATTTATCAGCTTCTATATTAAGGGATGAAATAGAATATTCCAGAAGTCAACGGAACTGGGATTAAAACGAAGAATCAGCTACCCAGCAAAACTGAGTGTAATATTTCAGGGGAAAAATGGTCATTCAATGAAATAGCGGACTTTCAAACTTTCTTGATTAAAAGACCAGAACTGAATACAAAATTTGACTTCCGAACACAAGAATCATGAGAAGCATGAACAAAATAAACAGGAAAGAGAAATCATAAGGCATTTTCTAAAGTTGAACTATTTACATTCCTACATGGGAAAGATAATATTTGTAACTCTTGAGACTTTTTTCAATAGTTGAGTAGTTGCAGGGATTGTACACACACACACACACACACACACACACACACACACACACACACATATATGAGAAAAGGTCTTCAAAAAGGAAAATTGAACATATGGACAAGGAGGTACAAAAACTAACTGGAGAAAATAATTCCTTAAAAGGATAATTGGACAGATGGAAAAGGAGATGAAAACGTTAATTGAAGAAAGCAATTTGATGAAAACTAGAATTGGACAGGTAGAATCTAATGGTTCTGTGAGACATCAAGAATCAGTCAAACAAAATCTAAAGAATGAAAAGATAGAAGAAAATATAAAATATCTAATTGGAAAAAGAACTGACCTGGAAAATACATCCAGGAGAGAAAATTTAAGAATTGTTGGCCAACCAGAAAGCCATGATGAAAAATAAAAAGAGTCTGGACAATATCTTCCAAGAAATCATCAAGGAAAACTGCACAGAAGTGCTAGATCCGGTGCAAAATAGTTATTGAAAGAATCCACTGTTCACCTTCCAAAAGGGAGCCCAAACCAAAAACACCAGGAAATATTGTTGCAAAATTTCAGAATTATTCAAGTGAAAGAGAAAAGTCCTACATGCATCTAGAAAGAAAGTATTCAAATATCGAGGAGCTACAGTCAGGGATTACACAGGACCTTGCAGCTTCTACAGTAAAAGATCAAAAGAATTGAAATACAATATTTCTCAAGGCAAAAGCCTTGGAACTACAACCAAGGATGAATTAACCAGCAAAGTTCAGCATAACATTTCAGGCAAGGAGATGGACATTCAGTAAAATAAGGGATTTCTAGATTTTTCTGATAAAAAGGCCAGAACACAACAGAAAACTCGATATTCAAAGGCAGGTCTCAAGAGAGGCATAAAAAAGGAAACAGGGGAAAAGAAAACTTGCCACTCAATTTGGGTAAACCTTTTAGTTCCCTATAAGGGAAGGTGATACTCCTTAATCTTGAGAATTGTATATCTAATATGAAATATAAAAAGAGCTATTCAGAGATAGAGGGAAGGGGTGCAAAGTAAATTATCTGATGATAAAGATGTGGTTCGAGTATGGGAATGGATTGGAACAGGAGACATGAAAAGAAGGAAGCAGAAAATGGTAAATTACATTGCAGGAAGAAGTACAAAAATTATATTAGAGTACAGGGAAGGAGGGGAGGGAGATGAACATTGTCTGAGAGGTACTCTCATCTGATCCGGTTCAAGGAGGGAACAACAAAATTAATTATAAAAATCTAACTAGCTCTACAGGCAGTAGGAGAGGAAGAGGGAAAGAAAGGGGAAGGGAAGGGAGGCAAAAAGGGACAGAAGAAGTAGTGAGGGTAAAGGGTACTAAAAGAGAGGGCACTGAAGGAGGGAAGGGAAGACTGTGGGAGGTGGTGATCAAAAATTAAAACTATTGTGGAGGGCAAAGGAGAAGGAAGAAACTAAAAGCACAAATGGGGGGAAAGAGAATGAAGGGAAAGACACAGATAGTAACCATAGCTGTGAATGTGAGTGGGATGAACTCTCCCATAGAACTGAGAAGGATAGCGGAATAGATTAAAAGTAGTAATTCAATAATATGTTGCTTTCAAGAAACACATTTGAAATGGGGGTATACACACAGGGTAAAAGTAAAAGGTTGGAGCAGAATATATTGTGCTTCAGCTGATGTAATAAATGAAGGGGTAGTAATCCTAATCTCAGACAAAGCAAAAGCATAAATAGATCTAAGCAAAAGAGATAAGAAAGAAAACTATATCCTGCTAAAAGACACCACAAGCAATCGAAGATATATCATTAGTAAACATGTATGCTCCAAGTGGTATAGCATCCAGATTCGTACAGGAGAGGTTAAGGACTGTGGAAAGATAAACCAAAAACTAATTAGAACTAAAGAATCTAATTCTAAAGAAGGAATGGGTTAGGGAGAGGAGCCGAGATGGCTGACTAGAAAGACTCACGTATGCTAGCTCCCAATCCACAGCCCATAAATTTCCTGTAAAAAGAACTCCCCACAAATTCTGGAGCAGAGCAAGCCGCACAGAAACACAGTGGAAGAGATTTCCGTTCCAGAGAGCCCTGGAAAGCCGTCCCCAGAGGTCCGTCGCACACCAGACGCGCAGCCAAGCCCGGCGCTGCCCTGGCCCAACGCAGCCCCAGAGGAGAAGATCTGAGCAGGCTTCAGGGACAGAAATCTCCAGCAGCCACGAAGGTCCCTCCACCCACAGGCTCTACAGGTCAGTGAGAGAGACTTCTGGGCTGCCCGAGAGGGGAGTGGTGTCTGCGTGACTCGGGCCCCCTAGGGAGGCAGCAGCAGAAGCAGTGGTGGCCAAGGACTCCTGGAGCAGGCAGGAGCTCAGGGACATTACTGAAGGTCTCCACATAAAACCCCTGAGGGAACTGAGCCTGGGAGGCAGCCCTGGCCCCACCCGAGCAGCAGAAACTTAAGCTCACATTGAATAACAGCCACTCCCGCCCACTGAAAGCCCTGAGGCTGGGGAGCAGCATTTGAGTCTCAGACCCCAAGCACTAGCTGGGCAGATCTAGGCTGGGGGTGGACAGGAATCTCAGAAGTCAAGTAACTGGCTGGAAAAATACCCAGAAAAAGGGAAGAAAAATAAGACCATAGAAAGCTATTTTCTTGGGAAAGTAGATGTTCCTTCCTCCTTTCATTTTCTGATGACGAAGTACAAATGCTTGCCATCAGGGAAAGACATGGAGGTCGGGGCCTCTTTATCCCAGACATCTGAGGTGGATGTCCGGTGGGCTCAGGCCATGGAAGAGCTCAAAAAGGATTTTGAAAATCAAGTTAGACAAGTGGAGGAAAAACTGGGAAGAGAGAATGAGAGAGCAGCAAAGAAAAGCATGAAAAACGGGTCAATACCTTGCTAAAGGAGACCTAAAAAAAATGCTGAAGAAAATAACACCTTGAAAAAGAGGCTCACCCCAATCGGCAAAAGAGGTTCAAAAAGCCAATGAGGAGAAGAA
The DNA here is from genome assembly GCA_023548195.1 of Bettongia penicillata ogilbyi. Classification (NCBI taxonomy): domain Eukaryota; kingdom Metazoa; phylum Chordata; class Mammalia; order Diprotodontia; family Potoroidae; genus Bettongia; species Bettongia penicillata. The sequence goes on along the minus strand of JAJHZJ010000175.1, from coordinate 1,228,565 downwards.
TACTTTCACAAGGAAAATTAGGAAAAATGGAAAAAGTGGTTCAAAAGCTCACTGAAGATAATAGTTCTCTCAAAATTAGAATGGAACAGATGGAGTCTAATGACTTTATGAGAAACCAAGAAATCACCAAACAAAACCAAAAGAACGAAAAAATGGAAGAGAATGTGAAATATCTCATGGGAAAAACAATTGACCTGGAAAATAGATCCAGGAGAAACAATTTAAAAATTATGGGACCTACCTGAAATCTATGATCAAAAAAAGAGGCTAGACACCATCTTTCAGGAAAATTGCCTTGAGATTCTAGATCCAGAGGGCAAAATAAGTATTGAAGGAATCCATCGATCACCCCCTGAAAGAGATCCAAAAAACAAACTCCCAGGAATATTGTTGGCCAAATTCCAGAGTTCCCATGTCAAGGAGAAAATATTGCAAGCAGCTAGGAAGACACAATTCCAGTATTGTGGAAATACAATCAGGATAACACAAGATCTAGCAGCTTCTACATTAAGGGATTGAAGAGGCGTGGGATAGGATGTTCCAGAAGTCAAAGGAACTAGGACTCAAACCAAGAATCACCTACCCAGCAAAACTGAGTATAATACTTCAGGGGAAAATATGGTCTTTCAGTGAAACAGAGGACTTTCAAGCATTCTTGATGAAAAGACCAGAGCTGAAAAGAAAAAGACTTTTCAAACACAAGAATGAGAAGAAGCATGAAAAAGTAAACATCAAAGAGAAGTCATAAGGGACTTACCAAAGGTGAACTGTTTACATTCATACATGGAAAGACAATATTTGTAACTCTTAAAACTTTTCAGTATCTGGGTAGTTGGTGGGACCACACATACACACACACGTACGTGCGTGCACGCACACACACAATACACACATGCACGCATATTCAGAGACAGAGAGCACAGAGTGAATTGAATAGGATGGGACCATATCTTAAAAGAAATTAAGGTAAACGGTGACAGAGAAATGTAGTGGGAGGAGAGAGGGTGAAATGAAATGGGGTAATTATATCTCATTCAAGAGGCTAGCAGGAGACTTTTTAGTGGAGGGAAAAAGAGGAGAGTTGAGAAAAAAAAAAAACGAAGTTTACCTTCATCACATATGACTAAAGGAAGGAGTAAACTGCACACTCATTTTCGTATGAAAACCTATCTTACAGTACAGGAAAGTGGGGGAGAAAGGATAAGGAGGGAGGGAGGGATGATGGAAAGGGAGGGCAATGGGAGGAGGGAGCAATTTGAAGTCAATACTCAGGGAGGGACAGGATCAAAAGACAGAATAGAAAGAATGAGGGGCAGGATAGGATGGAGGGAAATACAGTTAGTCTTACAGAACACGAGTGTGATCGAAGTCATTTGCAAAACTACACAGATATGGTCTATATTGAATTGCTTGCCTTCACAACAGGAACGGGTAGGGGAGGGAGGGATGGGGAGAATTTGGAACTCAAGGTTTTAGGAACAAACTGTCGAGTATTGTTCTTGCTACTAGGAAATAAGAAATACAGTTAATGGGGAATAGAAAATCTTGTGGCCCTACAGGACAAAAAGAAGATGGAGACAAGAGAAGGGAGGGATGATAGAAGAGAGGGCAGCTTGGTGATTGGGAAAATTAGAATGCTCAGTGTATTGGGCTGGGGGAGGGGGATAAATGGGGAGAAAATTTGGAACCCAAAATTTCGTGAAAATGAATGTAAAAGGTTAAATATATATATATATATATATATATATATATATACACACACACACACACACACACACACACACACCACACACATACATATGTGTGTGTGTATCTATATATAAGAAGGAATGGGTTAAACAAAAATCATGGAAGCAATCAAGAACTTCATTTAAGAGCATGAGAATAATGAGTCAACCTACCAAAAGTTATGAGATATTGTAAAAGCACTTGTTAGGGGAACCTTTATATCTTTAAAGCCTATATCAATAAAATAGAGAAAGAGGAGATCGAAGACTTGGGCACGCAGCCAAAAAAGCTAGAAAAAGAACACATTAAAAATCTCCAAGTAAATACCAAATTAGAAATACTGGAAAGTGATTACTAAAATTGAAATTAAGAAAACTGTTGAACTAAAAAATAAAACTAATAATTGCTTTTATGAAAAAGCTTATCAAATTGACAAATCTTTGGTCAACTGGATTAAAAAAAAAGAACGAATACAAAATTACCAATATCAAAAATGAAAGGGGTGAATTCGCGTCCAATGAGGAGGAAATTAAAAAAATAATTATAAATTACTTTGCCTAGCTTTATGCCCATAAATTCTACAATCTAAGTGGGATGAATGATTATTTTGAAAAAACACAAATTGCCCATATTAACAGAAGACAAAATTGAATACTTAAACAATCCCATCTCAGAAAAAGAAATTAAAGAAGCCATCAATAAACTCCCTAGGAAAACGTCTCCAGGGTAGATGAATTGACAGGTGAATTCTATGAAACTTTTAAAGAACAGTTAATTTCAATACTATATAAACGATTTGGGAAAATTGGGGAACGAATCCTCCCAAATTCCTTTTACGATATAAATATGGTTTTGATACCTAAACGAGGGAGAGATAAAACAGCTAAAGATAATCGTAGACCAATTTCTCTAATGAATCTATATAACGTTTTAGCAAAAAGAATACAGCAACTTACCTTGAGAATGATACACTATGATCAGGTAGGATTAATATACCAGGAATGCATGGCTGGTTCAATATTAGGAAAACTATTAGCATTATTTATCATATCAGCAACAAAACTAACAGAAACCACATGAATATCTCAATAGATGCAGAAAAAGCTTTTGACAAAATACAGCACCCATTCGTATTAAAAACACTGGAAAAAAACAGGAATAAAGGGAACTTTCCATAAAATAATAAGCAGTATCTATCTAAAACCCCCAGGAAGCATTATATGCAATGGAGATTAACTAGATGCCTTTGCAATAAGAACATGGGTGAAAGAAGGATGTCCATTATCACCACTATTATTCGATATGGTACTAAAAATATTATCTGTAGCAATTAAAGAATATAAAGAAATGGAGGGAATTAGAAATGGCAAGGAAGAAACTAAGATATCACGCTTTGCAGATACTATGATATACTTAGAGAATCCTAGAGATTCTAGTAAAAAGCTACTTGAAATAATAAACTTTGGCAAAGTTACAGGTTACAAAATAAACCCACACAAATCTACATTTCTATATATCACAAATAAAGCCCAAGAGCAAGAGGTAGAAATAGAAATCCCATTTAACGTGAGGGTAGACACTACAAAATATTTGTGAGTCTACCTGCCAAAACAAATCCAGTGTCTATATGAACACAATTAGAAGATACTTTTTGCACAAATAAAGTTATACCTAAGTTAAGTGGAAAAGCATCAGTTGCTCGTAGATAGTCTGAGCCAATATAAGAAAAGTGACAATTCTACATAACTTAATTTACTTATTTAGTGCCATACCAATCAATCTATCTAATAATTATTTTCTAGTGCTGGAAAAAATATCAAAATTCATCTGGAAGAACAAAAGGTCCATATTATCAAGTGAACCAATGAAAAGAAATGCTAGGGAAGGTGGCGTAGCTCTAAGAGATCTCAAATTGGATTTTAAAGCAACAATTATCAAAACCACTTGGTACTGGATGAGAAACAGAATGGTAGACAAGTGGAATATGCTAGACACTCAAGACACAGTAGGCAATGCATATAGCAATCTATTGGGGTCTGAAGGACCCCAGCTTCTGGGATAAGAACTTACTGTTTAACAAAAATTGCTGGGAAAGCTGGATAACAGTGTACCAGAAAGTAGGCATAGACCAATGCCTGATACCGTACACAAGAATAAAGTTAAAATACGTACATGATCTAAGTATAAAGATTGATACTATAAACAAATTAGTGAATCAATGAATGGTGTATTTATAAGATTCATGGAGAAGGGAGAATTTTTGACTAAAGAAGACATAGAAATCGTTAGAAAGTGCAAAAGTGGACAATTTTGATTACATTAAACTGAAAAGTTTTTGCACAACCAAATTCAATGCAGCCAAGATTAGGAGGGAAGCAGAAAACTGGGAAAGAATTTTTGCAACTAGTGTCTGTAATAAAGGCCTCATTTCTAAAATATATAGAGAACTGAGTCAAATGTACAAGAATACAAGTCATTCACAATTTATAAATGGTCAATGGATATGAACAGGCAGTTTTCAGAAGAAGAAATTAAAGCTCTCTATAGTCATATGAAAAAATGCTCTAAATCAATATTGATTAGAGAGATGCAAACCAGAACAACTGGGGGATACTACATGACACCTATCAGATTGGCTAACATGACAGAACAGGAAGGTGATAAATGTTGGAGAAGATGTGGGAGAGTTGAAACACTAATTCATTGTTGATGGAGCTCTGAGCTGATCCAACCATTCTGGAGAGCAATTTGGAACTATGCCCAAAGGGCTACAAAAAATGTGCATACTCTTTAACCCAGTAATGCTGCTTCTACAACTGTATCCCCAAGATGGGAATGGGAAAGGGTCCCACATGAAAAAAAAATTTATAGCAGCCCTCTTTGTGGTGGCCAAAAACTGGAAATCAAGAGGATGCACATCAATTGGGGAATGGCTGAACATGTTATGATATATGAATATAACGTAATACTATTGTACTCTAAGAAATGATGAACAGGAAGACTTCAGAGACACCTGAAAAGACTTACATAATCTTATTCTCATCGAAAGGAGTAGAACCAGGAGAACTTTGTTCACAGAAGCAACCACAGTGTGTGAGTTATTTCTAGTATACTTGAAACTTCATTGCAATGTAAGGACTTAAAAAAATTCCCAGTTGTCTTTTAAGGTCAAATGCCTTCCATACCCAGGCAAAGAACTTCGGAATTCAATCGCAGAATGTAGTAGATCATTTTCTTTTGTATTATGTTTTGGTTTGTTATATGATTTCTCCATTCATTTGAATTCTTCTATACAATATGACTATAGCGATAATGTTTTTAATAGTAATGTATGTATATAATCTATATAAAATTGTTTGCCATCTTGAGGAGGGACGGGGGGAATGGTGAGAGAGGAGAAAAATAATCTGTTATATGGTAACGACTGTAGAATACTGAAAATAAATAAAATTAATATTAAAAAAAGAAAGCAAAAAAAAGCATCAGAAGAGAGGACATTTAATTTAAAAAAGAAATCAACAGCATTATTTAAATCTATTTCACTTTCATAAAGGGTAAAATTGTCACAGGTGAAGGTTTGATTGTTTTGGTTCTGTAAAAAAATATACATTAAAGTTTCTAATTTTCCCAAACAAGGACACAGAAGCATCATAATGATAGGGGAGGGAGATCAAGACATAAGATGATGTCTGCCACGATGAGTGTCTAATACAGGGAATTACAGAGAGAAAAATTATGGTCAAAGTTTTCATTCACTAATGAAAAGCTCACCATTGATGAAAAACATGGAGATACCTAGATAAGCTGCACACTAGTTACAAGGAATACTATTTCCTCCCATTATCGATATGGTCTGCATTTTAGGAGAAGTATCTATAGAGTATCCAAGATTAAGAAACACCATATTCCTCTGGAAAATATATGGATATTATACAGGAGATATGACAATAGCAATGAACAAGTTTGGTTTATTGAACAATAGTTTGGTTTGGCTGTCAACATTATAGAGAATATAGTACTATGGAGAAACGAATAGCCCACTCTAGTTGAGATAGGATACATGTTGGAGATTCATTCTTATGTCCTTACCTGGAGTATCACTTCAGCCATTTTTCTATGATGAGTTCCTCCCTGGACCGGCCTTTTAGGAAGGCAAGTTTCATTCTCCTCAGAGCTTTGCTTAGGACTCTCAGGAGCTCTCCACCATTTTAACTACCTCCTTTCCTCCCCCACTTTCCTGTGACTATTTTTTCTCCTAACTATCATCGTCACTTTTCTATTTCCTTTTCTATATTTGTTCACATTAGTTCCTCCTTGAGAGCATGAAATATCTTTCTTCTTTCTTCTATTTGCAACCCCAGTACTTAGCTCTGTGTCTGGTACTTAACAAATGCATGATCTTTATCTTCACCTTCTGCATTTCACATAGTGCCTTGGCAAAAAGTAATCACCTAATACTTATTGGTTACATTTCCTTGCCTGTTGGAACATGAGAAAACTCAGGCAGAAGCAAAACCTGCTGTATGAGGGTTCAAGACATCCGATAAATAGAAGGCCAAACTTTACACGTATACATATACAAGTATATATGTATATATCTACATATATGTATGTTTATGTGTATATATGTGTGAATATGTATATATATATATACATATTGGTATATACATATAGGTATATATACATATACATATGTATATATACTTATACATACATTTTTTCTTATATACTCTAGGCAAGAAAATACTTCCAGAAATTAGCAGAAGACCTTTCCCCTCATTATTCAGATGATACGACATTAAACTACACTGTTCCCTCAATATACACCTCATGTTCTCCCGGTCTTTATCATGATGTTTTCAGACCTGGAATTTCAAAATCTTATTTCCTTCCCCACAACTGTTGAGTAGAATTAAGCAGGATGCATAACATATATAGATAGTTCTGATCCCATAACTGTTAAGGAGATGCCACCAAAAGCTCATGGACTGGGAAGGGACTGTAAATTAGAGAAAAATGATGCAGGAGTTGATCATCATAAGCCCAGTTTAAAAATGATAATGCTTTTCCCTCAATAGTTTTGGATTAAAAAAAATGAGAAAGAATCTTATCTGATTCCACACATTTCCAGGTATAATCAAATGATAAAAGGCTAAGGGAGATTCAGTGCAGCAACCCAGTGACATGTGTAGGTGGAGTACAGTCAAATGCACAAATGGTTCCCATAAAAGGTGGAAATATGAGTAAACGGTGTGAGTTAGACAGTCAAGTCCCCTGATATATTCTGAAACCTTTCTTCCAAAGAAGTACTGGTTTTTAGACCTAAATATTGACTCATGTTAAGGCACAAGCTCAGTTCTCACGTGAATGGTCTCGGGTCAGGTAAAAGTGAGTGCTTAACTGCTGAGCTCTCATGAGGCCCCCCAGAGAACAGCTGAGAATTGAGGAGTGAGACACGAGTTATCTTGTTTTTCCACCTCTTCTCAGTGGGAATTTGCTGGGGAGAGCATCCTACCCTTGAGATTGGTCCGTGGTCTGAGCAGGTTTTGATAATTGGCTAAGGGGCTGACAGCACACTGTCCACGAGCGAACTATGCAGCTGGGAGAGCTTAACTGGGGACAAAAAAGCCTGAGAAGCAGGGTTTCCTTTCTCCTCGGAAGGAGAAGGGAACTCCCGCAGGGAGAACTTGCCCTGCATGTTGACATGTAGCTTGTATCAGTAATAAAGCCTACACCTCTGCTTCACTCTGGCGGTCTCTTCTCCCGTAAGTATATTCGGCTGATCACTGAAGATCTGGTATTCCAGTAAGAGGACCCGGTAGCCCAAGGCATTAGACCAGACAGACTCAGAACTGATTTTCCATATCTATGACTTAGAAACACTGATAAATGAGTGAATGGATGACCAACAAAAATACATTTATTAAAGGTATTCTACGAAGTCGTGAGGCTAAAAATACAAGCAAACACAGTATCTGTCATTAAGAATCTCACATTCTAATACTGTTTGAGAATGTGTATTTGTGTACACACACACACACACACACATACATGTGGTAACCAAGGAGAAACACTAATCTGAAAATTTAAAGGGATGTTGAATGTGGTCACAGGGGACTAAATCCATCCAGGAGTAATAGTAGAGTTGAGACCATCATGGTTCCAGAACTTGGGCTGCAAGGGGAAGTGTGATGGCATAGGATACGATGTGCATTGCACATCTAGGTTGTTTATGAGAAGATGTCTGGGGACTGAGGGAAAGATTACCCATGGATCAGACCCACCTGATTTGAGGATACTACTATTTAATAGGCCAGGTTGGTTAAGCACCATACTTGTACTGAAATGGTCAAGGTTCCCTAATAAAACAACATTCTTGGTTCACAGTGGTTTACTCAAGATACAGGTCCCTAACCCCTCCCCAGAAGGGCATTATCTCTTTCCATTTCTACTATTTACTTTACCACTAACATATCAAGCATGACTTGAATATGATATACCAATTTTTATGATATTGCCATGACTAAGGACAGCATAGGTACACAAGATGCACAAGTATATGAACTAGTCCAGATTTTGGTAGTGATGTTACTTTTCAAAAGCAGGAGTGACAAAATAAAGTTCGGAAATTGTTGTTGGAAAGGGCAAGATTCAAATGTTTTTTATGAATTATATATAATCCATACAGTGATGAAGAAAACACTCAACCCCTTTCAGTCTTAATTTCCCTAAAAAGGATCTGATAGACTAGTATAGACATAAGCATGGACACATGATGTATCCAAGAATGTATCTTGGCAGGTACACATAAAATATGGTACTTTTATCTACCAATACATTGGACCAAGCCTTGAGAAAGAAGTCAAATTTAACTCCCAGAACTGTTCTGAGGCTCAAATGATGTAATAAATACATGTTTTGTAAAATTTTACAGAATTATATAATCTCTTGTTGATTGTCATTGCAGTTCTTTGATCACTTATTCAAATACTGTAAAATAAATTATGTCTTCCTTTAGTTACTATTAAAGGGAAAAATAGATAATTAATAATGTGTTCTTCAGTGACTGTAGTGAATGATGATAGTAATTTAGATGACAAGGAATAATAGGTTGGGTAACAATGAATGGTGGACAAGAATGTTGCCAGCTATAGATCACTTTAAAAATTAACACTAGGCAAGGGAACCATTCAGGGAATTATGGAAAGTTATTGTTTTCAATGACAGAGAGCTCTTAGCTACAATAATTACCTTTTTCACCAGACCCAAGGGAAATGATACATGGGGGACTAGGAGGGAGGCTGCAGTTACCAAGGAAAAAAACAAAAAAGCATGATGATTAAAAGAAAAAAAAATATTCGTGACAGTCTATTTTGTCACATATCATCACTAGGCCATTGAAAAGTAAACCCTTCTCTTTACTTCCCATGATCTGAATCTAAGCTGAGAATAAGCTTCTATAAACTGAAAATGAAAGTCTTCCCCAAATCCTTTATCACTGAAAGAAACCGTATGTGAGAGTCAAAAATCAAATAACACAGAACACTAGCTCATCCAGAATGGCTCATCTTAAAGACAGAACTCTCCCTCCTCTTTTGCTTTTCTCTGTCTCTTTCCATCTATCTCTCTCTTTCTGACTTTGTCTTTCTCTCCTCCTCCCTAAACACACACACACACACACACACATACATACATACATACGTGCACACACACACATACACACATGCACACACATACAGAGACAGAGAGCACAGAGTGAATTGAACAGGATGGGACCATATCTTAAAAGAAATTAAAGTAAATGGTGAGAGAGAAATGTAGTGGGAGGAGAGAGGGTGAAATGGAATGGGGTAAATTATATCTCATTCAAGAGGCAAGCAGGAGACTTTTTAGAGGAGGGAAAAAGAGGAGAGCTGAGAAAAAAAGAAGTTTACCCTCATCACATTTGACTAAAGGAAGGAAAAAAATGCACACTAATTTTGGTAGGAAAACCTATCTTACAATACAGGAAAGTGGGGGAGAAGGAGATAAGCAAGGTGGGGGGGGATGATGGTAGGGAGGGCAATGGGAGGAGGGAGCAATTTGAAGTCAACACTCAGGGAGGGACAGGATCAAAAGACAGAATGAAAACAATGGGGGCAGGATAGGATGGAGGGAAATACAGTTAGTCTTACACAACACGACTATTATCGAAGTCATTTGCAAAACTACACAGATATGGCGTATATTGAATTGCCTGCCTTCCCAAAGGGAATGGGTGGAGAGGGAGGGATGGGAAGAATTTGGAACTCAAAGTTTTAGGAACAACTGGTTAGTATTGTTTTTGCTATTAGGAAATAAGAAATACTGTTAATGGGGAATAGAAAGTCATCTGGCCCTACAGGACAAAAGAGAAGATGGGGACAAGAGAAGGGAGGGATGACAGAAGAGAAGGCAGATTGGCGATAGGGAAAATTAGAATGCTCGGTGTATTGGGATGGGGGGAGGGTATAAAAGGGGAGAAAATTTGAAACCCAAAATTTTTTGAAAATGAATCTAAAAAGTTAAATAAATAAATTTGTATAAAAAAATAAAAACCATACAATTTAAAAAAAAGAAAATATTTCCTTCAAAATCAGAATAAAAAAAGAAAAAGCTAATGACTTATGAGAAATCAAGAAGTTATAAAACAAAACCAAAATATTACAAAATAAAACACAACATGAAATATCATATTAGAAAAAATCTACCTGGAGTATAGATCCAGGAGAGATCATTTAAAAATATTAGCTATGACACCTAAAGCAGGAAGAGACAAAGCAGAGAAAGAGAATTATAGACTAAACTTCTTAATGAATATAGATGTGAAAATTTTAAATAAAGTTTTAGCAAAAAGAATACAGCCATTTATCGCGAGAATAATACATCATGATCAGGTTGGATTCATTCCAGGAAAGCAGGACTGATTGAATATTAGGAAATTTCGCAGCATTATTGATCATTTCAACAACAAAATTAACAGAAACTACATAATTATCTCAATAAATACAGAAAAAGTTTTTGATGAAATATAGCAGCCACTCGTATTAAAAACATTGGAGAGCATAGAAATAAAGGGAAATTTCTATAAAATAATAAGTAGAACCTACTCAAAACCTTCAGCAAGCATTATATGAAATGAGGACAACCTAGATGCATTTCCAGTAAGATCAGTGGTTGAACAAGGATGTTCATTATCACCACTATTATTCAGTATGTTACTAGAAATGCTAGCTGTAGCAATGAGAAGAATAAGAAATTGAAGGAATTGAATTAGGCAAAGAAGAAATTAAGTTATAATTCTTTGCTGATGATATATTATATACATACATACATATATACATGCATACATTCATATATATATATATATATATATATATATATATATATATATATATATATATATATATATATATATATATATATATATATATATATACCTAGAGATTCAAGTAAAAAACTGATTGAAAAAATAAACAACTATGGCAAAGTTTCAGGTTGCAAAATAAACTCGCACAAATTTTCTGCATTTCTATATATTAGTAACAAAGCACAACAGAAAGAGATAGAAAGAGAAATCTCATTTAAAGCCCACATAGACACTATAAAATATTTGGGAGTTTACTTGCCAAAACAATGCAGGGACTATATGAAAACAGTTACAAGAACTTTTTGCACAAATAAAGTCAGATCTAAGTAAGTGGAAAAAAATCAGCTGCTTGGGAGTGCACCAAGCTATTATAATAAAAATGACAATTCTACCTAAATTAATTTACTTATCTGGTGCCATACCAATCAAACTATCATGTAAGTACTTTCTAGGGCAAGAAAAAATGATATCAAAATTCACCTTGTAGAATAAAAGGTTCAGAATATCAAGGGTACTGATGAAAAGAAACACTAGGGAAGGGGACCTAGCTCTACCAGATCTCAAATTATTTTACAAGGCAGCAATTATCAAAACCACTTGGTACTGGCCACAAGACAGAAGATTAAACAAGTGAAATATGCTAGGTACTGAAGGCACTGTAGGCAGTGCATATAGCAATCTACTGTTTGATAAACGCAAAGATCCCAGCTTCTGAGATAAGAACTCACTCTCTGACAAAAGTTGCTGGGAAAACCGGATAACAATGTGGCAAAAATTAGGTGTAGACCAAGGCGGGACACCATACAAAAGAATAACATCCAAATGGTTACATATGATCTAGGTATAAAGACTGCAGTGTAGTAAGGAATAGTGTATTTGTCAGATTTATGGAGAAAGGAAGATTTTTTTTATTAAACAAGAAACAGAAAATATTATGAGTTGGAAAATGGATAATTTTGATTACAATTAAAGTTTTTGCACAATCAAAGTCAATGTAACCAAGATTTGGAGGAAAGCAGAAAACTGGGAAAGAGTCTTTGCAAATAATGGCTGTGATAAATTCCTCTTTTCTAAGATATATGGAGAACTGAGTGAAATGTACAAGAATATAAGGCATTCCGCAACTGATAAATTGTCAAAGGATATGAATTGGTAGTTTTCAGAGGAAGAAATTAAAGATATCTATAGTCATATAAAAAAAATGCTCTAAATCAGTAGTGATTCGAGAGATGAAATCAAAACAACTCTGAGATACCACATCACACCTACCAGACTGGCTAAATAACAAAACAAGATGATGATAAACGTTGGAGAAGATGTGGGAGAGTTGGAATGCTAATTCATTGTTGGTGGAGCTGTGAGGTGACCCAACCATTGTGGAAAGCTATTTGGAACCATTCTCAAAGGGCTACAAACATGTGCATACCCTTTCTTACCCAGCAATATCACTACTAGGACTTCATAGCGAAGGTATCATAAAATGGGAAAAAGTCACATATGTACAAAAATATTTATATCAGTACTCTTTGTGGTGGCCTAAAGCTGGAAATCAAGGGAACACCCATCAATTTTGGAATGGCTGAAAAAATTGTGGTATGTGAATGTAATGGAATGGTATTTTGCTATAAGAAATGAACAGTAGGGGGTGGGGGGAGCCGAGCCAAGATGGCGGAGTGAGAGCAATGACTCACCTAAGCTCTCGGACAAACTCCTCCAGGTACCTCTGAAAGGAGAATCTGACCAAAGTTTGGAGGTGTGGAATTCAGTGGGCGACAGACTGATGGATTCGGAGCTCAGGTTGCACTGGAAGGGCCATGGGAAGGATCTGTTCCGCGGGGGTGAGCCCACAGCGCACAGCTCAATGAGGCTAGCGCAGTGGAGCAGAAGAGATCCGAGAAACCTGAGTGGTGGGTGGAACCAGAGGAGCGGCACCCAGGGTGGGAGACAAGCTGAACCGAGTCAGTGAGAGCCCACAGAGCGCCAGATATCAGCACAGCAGCTCCTGAGACCTTCAGCCTGAAGATCAAAATTCGGTAAGTCACCTACTTGAACTTCCAGGAGCCAGGATGGCAGAGTGATCAGTAAACGCTCTCTCCTCCCCCCTTGATGACCGTGAAAGAACCATAAAATATCTCCCCAGAAAAATCCCAGATCAGTAGAACTAGAAGGAGACCAATAGTCTTACAACACCTGAGATGAGGAAAATAGCTAAGGGGGATTCCTCCTATGGTGGCAGAGGCAAACCGGAAGGACAGAGGACCCAGGGCAGAGAAAACTGGCACTAGGACCCAGGCAAGCCTTAGCACCAGGAGAGGAGCCCCAGGAGGGGTGGGAACACGCATTAGCATCTAGGCTTGCCTCAGCTGTCCAGGGGAAGCAAAAAGACAATAGGGCAGCTGGGATTACCAGCCCCTGAGCTTGCCTTTGCCTCAGCTCAGCTGAGGAGATCTCCTGTGACCAGAACACCCCTCCCCCACACTTAACAAGCTAAACCCAGGGCTGATCAGGGAAACACCAAACAAAAACCTGCTTTTAGCTTTTTCACACATCAGCTCAGCAAAAAGTTCTCTAGCTTCTGACTGAAAGAACCAGAAGCCACAACACTCAATCAAAATCATGAACAGGAAAAAGCAGAGGGCTGAAAGAACCATAGTATCTTTCTATGGGGATGAGGACCAAAACACAAACCCCAAAGAGGTCACAGCTGAGACTGTACTTCCATCTGAAACTTCAGAAGGGACTATGAACTACTCGCAAGTACAAGCAGCTCTCCTGGAACAGCTGAAGAAGGAAATAGAAGATAAACTGGCCAATGATTTTAAAATTATTAAGAAAGAATTCACTGATGAGAACATCTCCTTGAAAAGGAAAATTGAACAAATGGAAAAAGAAGTTCAAAAATTAACTGGAGAAAATAACTTCCTAAAAGGGCACATGGAAAAGGAAGTACAAAAATTAACTGGAGAAAATAGCTTCTTAAAAGGAAAAATTGGGCAGATGGAAAAGGAGATACAAAAGTTAATGGAAGAAAACAATTCCATGAAGATTAGAATTGGGCAAGTAGAAACTAACGACTCAATGAGACAAGAAGTATCAGTCAAAAAAAATCTAAAGAATGAAAAGATAGAAGAAAATGTAAAATATCTAACTGGAAAAACAACTGACCAGGAAAATAGATCCAGAAGAGAAAACTTAAGAATTATTGGCCTGCCAGAAACCCATGATGGAGAAAAGAGCCTGGACAATATCTTCCAGGAAATCATCAAGGAAAACTGTCCAGAAGTACTAGATTCAGAGGGCAAAATAGTCCTCAAAAGAATCCACCATTCCCCTCCTGAAAGGGACCCCAAACTCAAAACCCCAAGAAATATAGTTGCCAAATTCCAGAGCTATCAAGTGAAGGAGAAAATATTACAAGCAGCCACAAAGAAACAATTTAAATATCAAGGGGATACGATCAGGATTACATAGGACCTTGCAGCTTCTACATTAAAAGATCAAAAGAACTGGAACCTAATATTCCGTAAGGCAAAGAAGCTGGGACTACAACCAAGGATCAACTACCCAGCAAAGTTCAGCATAACATTTCAGGCAAGGAGAAAGTCATTCAACGAAGTAAGGGATTTCCAGAGTTTCCTGACCAAAACGCCAGAACTTAATAGACAATTCGATCTTCAAATGCAGGTCTCAAGAGAATCTGAAAAAGGTAAACAGTGGGGGGGGGGGGGGAACAACTTGCTACTCAGTTAGGCCAAATTGTTTACCTCGCCGTAAGGGAAGATGATACCTGTTAATCTTAAGAACTGTGTGTCTATTAAGAAATATAAAAGGGTTATGCATAGGGGGAATGGGTATAAAGTAAATGATATCATGATAAAAAATAGGATTTAAGTATGAGAAGGGATTGTAATAAGAGATGTGAAAAGGAGGAAGCAGAAAATGGCAAATTATATCAGAAGAAGAAGTACAAAATCATAGTAGAGGGAAAGAGGGGAGGGAGATGAGCATTGTGTGAGAGGTACTCTCATCTGATTTGTTTAAAGGACGGAACAATAAATTTAAGTAGAAAATCCTAACTGGGTCTATAAGCAGTAGGAGAGGAAGGGGGAAGAAAGGGGAGGGAGGCTAAAAGGGAGGGAAGAAGCAATAAGAGTAAAGGGGAGTTAAAGGGAGGGGGGCTAAAAGAAGGAGGGGAAGGCGGCAAGAGGAGGTGGTGAAAAGTGAATACTAGTGAGGAGGGGAAGGAAGACAGCAGAGCTAAAAGCACAAATGGTGGGAAAGAAGATGGAGGGAAAGACACAGATTGTAATCATAACTGTGAATGTGAATGGAATTAATTCTCCCATAAAAAGGAGACGGATAGCAAAATGGATTAAAAGCCATAATCCAACAATATGCTGCTTACAAGAAACACATTTGAAACGGGGAGATACACATAGGAGAAAGGTCAAAGGATGGAGCAGAATATATTGTGCTTCAGCGGATGTAAGAAAGGCGGGAGTAGCAATCCTAACCTCAGACAAAGCAAAAGCAGAAATAGATCTAATCAAAAGGGATAAGGATGAAAATTATATCCTGCTAAAAGCCACCATAGACAAGGAAGCAATATCATTACTAAACATGTATGCTCCAACTGGTATAGCATCCAGATACTTAGAGGAGAAGTTAGGGGAGTTGAAGGAAGAAATTGACAGCAAAACTATACTAGTGGACGACCTCAACCTCCCTCTTTCTGAACTTGAAAAATCTAACCTCAAAATAAACAAGAAAGAGGTTAAGGAGGTAAATAAAACTCTAGATAAGTTAGATATGATAGATCTTTGGGGAAAATTGAATGGGAATAGAAAGGAATATACCTTTTTCTCAGCAGTACATGGAACATTTACAAAAATTGGCCATGTACTAGGACGTAAAAATCTCAAAATCCAGTGCAGAAAAGCAGAGATAATCAGTGCATCCTCCTCAGATCATAATGCAATAAAAATTATATGTAATAAAAGGCCATGGAAAGATAAAGCAAAAATCAATTGGAAACTAAATAATTTAATCCTAAAGAAGGAATGGGTTAAAGAAGAAATCATAGAAACAATCAACAACTTCATTCAAGAGAATGACAATAATGAGACAACCTACCAAATCTTATGGGATGCTGCAAAAGCAGTTCTTAGGGGAAGTTTTATATCTTTGAATGCCTACATAAATAAAATAGAGAAAGAGGAGATCAATGACTTGGATATGCAGCTGAAAAAGCTAGAAAAAGAACAAACTGAAAATGTTCAAGAAAATACCAAATTAGAAATACTGAAAACCAAAGGAGAGATTAATAAATTTGAAATTAAGAAAACTATCGAATTAGTAAATAAAACCAATAGTTGGTTTTATGAAAAAAGTAATAAAATTGATAAAACTTTGGTCAATTTGATTAAAAAAAGAAAGAAGAAAATCATATTACTAATATTAAAAATGAAAGGGTTGAACTCACCTCCAATGAGGAGGAAATTAAAACAATAATTAGAATACTTAGAAATTACTTTGCCCAACTTTATGCCCACAAATTCGATCATCTAAATGAGATGGATGAATATTTTAAAAAATACAAATTGCCCAGATTAACAGAAGAGGAAATTGAATACTTAAAGAACCCCATCTTAGAAAAAGAAATTGAACAAGCCATCAATGAACTCCCTAGGAAAAAATCTCCAGGACCAGATGGATTCACAAGTGAATTCTATCAATCCTTTAAAGAACAGTTAATTCCAATACTACATAGACTATTTTTGAAAATTGGGGAAGAAGGAGTCCACCCAAATTCTTTCTATGATACAAATATGGTTTTGATACTCAAACCAGGAAGAGACAAAACAGAAAAAGAAAATTATAGACCAATTTCTCTAATGAATATAGATGCAAAAATTTTCAACAAGATTTTAGCAAAACGAATACAGCATCTTATCAAGAGAATAATACATTATGACCAGGTAGGTTTCATACCAGGAATGCAGGGCTGGTTCAATATTAGGAAAACTATTAACATTATTGATCATATCAACAAGAAAACTAACAAAAACCACATGATTATCTCAATAGATGAAAAAGCTTCGACAAAATACAACACCCATTCCTATTAAAAACACTGGAGAACATAGGAATAAAGGGAACTTTCGATAAAATAAAAAGCAGTATCTACCTAAAACCTTCAGCAAGCATTATATGCAATGGAGATAAGCTAGATGCATTTCCAACAAGGTCAGAGGTGAAACAAGTATGCCCATTATCACCATTATTATTCAATATGGTACGAGAAGATAAAGAAATTGAAGGAATAAAAATAGCCAAAGAAGAACCTAAGTTATCACTCTTTGCAGATGATATGATGATATACTTAGAGAATCCTAGAGATTCAAGTAAAAAACTACTTGAAATAATAAACAACTTTGGCAAAGTTGCAGGTTACAAAATAAACCCACACAAATCTTCTGCATTCCTATATATTAGCAACAAAGTCCAACAGCAAGAGATAGAAAGAGAAATCCCATTTAAAGCTAGAGTAGACACTATAAAATACTTAGGAGTTTACCTGCAAAAACAAACCCAGGGATTATATGAACACAATTACAAGACACTTTTTTTTTTTTTTTTTTTTTTTTTTTTTTTTTTTTTTTTTTTTTTTTTTTTTTTTTTTTTTTTTTTTTTTTTTTTTTTTTTTTTTATTTATTTAGCTTTTTACATTCATTTTCACAAATTTTTGGGTTCCAAATTTTCTCCCTTTTTCTCCCCTCCCCCCACCCCAATACCCCAAGCAATCTAATTTTCCCTATCTCCAATCTGTCCTCTCTTCTGTCATCCCTCCCTTCCCTTGTCTCTATCTTCTCTTTTCTCCTGTAGGGCCAGATGACTTTCTATTCCTCATTAACTGTATGTCTTCTTTCCTAGTTGCAACAGCAATACTAAACAATTGTTCCTAAAACTTTGAGTTCCAAATTCTCCCCATCTCTCCCTACCCACCCATTCCCTTTGGTACGGCAGGCAATTCATTATAGGCCATATCTGTGTAGCTTTGCAAATGACCTTCCTGATAGTCGTGTTGTGTAAGACTAACTGAATTGCCATCCCTCCTAACCTGCCCCTCATTGTTTCTCTTTGATCCTGTCCCTTCCCAAGTGTTGACTTTCAATTATTCCCTCCTCCCTTTGCCCTCCCTTCCATCATCCCCCCCCAATATCTCCTTCTCCCCCGTTTTCTTATACTGTAAGATAGGTTTTCATACCAAAATGAGTGTGCATTTCACTCCTTCGTTTAGTCAAATGTGATGAGGGTAAACTTTTGTTTGTTTGTTTGTTTGTTTTTTTCTTCAGCTCTCCTCTTTTTCCCTCCACTAAAAACATCTCCTACTTGCCTCTTAAATGACATATAGTTACCCCCTTCCATTTCCCCCTCTTTCCTCTCACTACATTTCTCTCTCATCATTTACCTTAATTCCTTTAAGGTATTGTCCCATCCTATTCAGTTCAATCTGTGCTCTCTGTCTCTGCATGTGAATGCATGTGTGTATGTGTGTGCATGCGTGTACATGTGTATGTGTGGTCCCACCAACTACCCAGATACTGAAAAGTTTTAAGAATTAGAAATATTGTCCTTCCCTGTATGAATGCAAACAGTTCATTTCTGGTAAGTCCCTTAATACTTCTCCTTGCTGTTTACTTTTGCATGCTTCCTCTCATTCTTGTGTTTGAAAGTCAAATTTTCTTTTCAGCTCTGGTCTTTTCATTAAGAATGATTGAAAGTCCTCTGTTTCATTGAAGGACCATATTTTCCCTTGAAGTATTATACTCAGTTTAGCTGGGTAGGTGATTCTTGGTTTCAGTCCTAGTTCCTTTGCCTTCTGGAATATCCTATTCCACGCCCTTCGATCCCTTAATGTAGAAGCTGCTAGATCTTGGGTTATCCTGATTGTATTTCCACAGTACTGGAATTGTTTGTTTCTGGCTGCTTGCAAGATTTTTTCCTTGAGCTGGGAGTTCTGGAATTTGGCCACAATGTTCCTAGGAGTTTCTCTTTTTGGATCTCTTTCAGGTGGTGATCGATGGATTCTTTCAATACTTATTTTGCCCTCTGGTCCTAGAATGTCAGGGCAGTTTTCCTTGATAATTTCATGCAAGACGAGGTCTAGGCTCTTTTTTTGATCATGGCTTTCAGGTAGTCCCATAATTTTTAAGTTGTCTCTCCTTGATCTATTTTCCAGGTCAGTTGTTTTTCCCATGAGATATTTCACATTCTCTTCCATTTTATCGTTCTTTTGGTTTTGTTTGGTGATTTCTTGGTTTCTCATAAAGTCATTAGACTCCATCTGTTCCATTCTAATTTTGAGAGAACTATTAAATTCAGTTAGCTTTTGAGCCTCTTTTTCCATTTGGCTCATTTTGCTTTTGAATGCATTCTTCTCCTCATTGGCTTTTTGAACCTCTTTTGCCAATTGAGTGAGCCTATTTTTCAAGGTGTTAATTTCCTCAGCATTTTTTTGGGTCTCCTTTGCCAAGATATTGACCTTTTTTTCATACTCTTCTTGCATCTTTGTCATTTCTTTTCCCAGTCTTTCCTCCACCTGTCTAACTTGCTTTTCAAAATCCTTTTTAAGCTCTTCCAAGGCCTGAGCCCACCCAACACCCCCCTGGGGTGTCTGGGGTGCTGAGGCCCCGCCCTCCACATCTTTCCCTGATGGGAAAAATACGTTTTCATCCTCCCCATCAGATCCGAAGGTTGGGATCATTTGCATTTGTTGGAAAAAACTCTCTAAAGTCTTATTTTTCTTCCCCTTTCTAGGCATTTTCCCAGCCAGTTACTTGACTTCTGAGATTCCTTTCCACCCCCGCCTGGATCCGCCCAGCTTGGGCTCTGAGATTTAAATGGGCTTTCCTCCTGCTGGCTGTCAATCAGTGAGCTTTAGTTCAGGTGTTGGGGTGGGGCCAGGGCTGTCTCTGAGACTCTGATCCCTCAGGGGGCTTTTATGCAGAGACTCTCAAGAATGGAGCGGGTGGGGGCGGGGTGGGGGGCCCGCCTCCCAATCTCAGCTCCCCTGGGGGACCCGAGCAGAAGTCTTCAGCAACAGAGCGGGGTGGGGGCAGGGCCGTTTCCCAGGCTCAGCTCCGTCAGGTTTTATACGGGAATCTTCCGTAATGAAGATCCCGCCTGCAGCTGGGGGATTCCTGAGTCCTGGGCCGCTGCCGCCTCAGCCCCAGCCCACGCCTCTGCCTCCGCCGCTTCCTGCCCCCGTCCCTGCCGCCGCCGCTTTCTCCCGAGGGGGCCCGAGTCACGGACGCCCTGCTTCCCCTCTCCTTCAGCCCTGCCTCTCTCACTGACCTGCTTCTGTGGGCGGAGGGATTTTCCCGGCTGCTTCAGCTTTCGTCTCTGAAGCCTGCTCCGATCTGCTTCTCTGAGGCCTCGGCCAGGGCAGCGCTGGGGGTCGGGTTTACTCTCCGGGGCGCGCCGGACCCTGGGGACGGGTCTTGAGGGCTCCCTGGGACGGGAATCTCCTCCACTCTGCCTCTGCACACCTTGCACTCACCCAGAATCTATGGGGGACTCTTTCTACACCAATTCCATGGGCTTTGGTTTCGGAGCTCGTAAACGTGCGTCCTTCTACTCCGCCATCTTGGCTCCGCCCCCCTACAAGACACTTTTTGCACAGATAAAGTCAGATTTAAGTAAGTGGAAAAACATCAGTTGTTCATGGGTGGGCCGAGCTAATATAAAAAAAATGACAATTCTACCTAAATTAATCTACCTATTTAGTGCCATACCAATTAAACTATCAGATACTTATTTTCTAGAGCTGGATAAAATAATATCAAAATTCATTTGGAAAAACAAATGGTCCAGAATATCAAAGGGACTAATGAAAAGAAATGCTTGGGAAGGTGGCCTAGCACTACCAGACCTCAAATTGTATTATAAAGCAGCAATTATCAAAACCACTTGGTATTGGCTAAGAAACAGAGGGGTAGACAAATGGAATAGACTTGGCACTCAAGACACAGTAGGCAAGGAATATAGCAACCTCCTGTTTGATAAACCCAAAGATCCCAGCTTCTGGGAAAAGAACTCACTGTTCAACAAAAATTGCTTGGAAAACTGGTTAACTGTGTGTCGGAAATTAGGCATAGACCCATGCCTGACACCGTACACAAGAATAAAGTCCAAATGGGTACATGATTTAGGTATAAAGATTGATACCATGAATAAACTGGAGAAGCAAGGTATAGTGTATTTATCAGATTTATGGAGAGGGGTAGAATTTTTTTCTAAAGATACGATATAAAGCATTATGAAATGCAAGATGGATAATGTCGGTTACTTTAAACTGAAAAGTTTTTGCACAACCAAACCCAATGCAACTAAAATTCGGAGGGATGTAGGAAATTGGGAAAAAATTTTTACAGCTAAGCTCGGGGATAAAGGCCTCATTTCTAGAATATATAGAGAATAGACTCAAATATATAACCATACAAGTCATTCCCCAATTGATAAATGGTCAAAGGATATGAATAAGCATTTTTCAGGGGAAGAAATCAAAGATATCTATAATCATATGAAAAAGTGCTCTAAATCACTACTGATTAGAGAGATGCAAATCAAAACAACTCTGAGGTACCACATCACACCTATAAGATTGGCAAACATGACAGAAGAAGAAAATGATAAATGCTGGAGAGGATGTGGGAGAGTTGGAAGACTAATTCATTGCTGGTGGAGCTGTGAGATCATCCAACCCTTCTGGAGAACGGTTTGGAACTATGCCCAAAGGGCTACAAAAATGTGCATACCCTTTGACCCAGAAATATCGCTACTAGGACTCTATCCCCAAGAGATTATAAAATTGGGAAAGGGTCCCACGTGTACAAAAATATTTATAGCAGCACTCTTTGTAGTTGCCAAAAACTGAAAGTCAAGGGGATGCCCATCAACTGAGGGATGGCTGAATAAATTATGGTATATGAATGTAATGGAGTACTATTGCGCCATAAGAAATGATGAACAAGAAGACTTCAGGGAGACCTGGAAGGACTTATATGATCTGATGCTGAGTGAAAGGAGCAGAACCAGGAGAACTTTGTGCACAGCAACGACCACAGTATGCGAGAGTTTTTTCTGGTAGACTTGGAACTTTGTAGTAACACAAGAACTTACTGAGAGGAAAAAAAATCCTAATGTCGGTCTTCTAAGGCAAAATGCCTTCCACACTCAGAGAAAGAAATATGTAAGTCATTTGCAGAATGTAGCAGATCATGTTTGTGTGTGTGTGTGTGTTTCAGTGTATTATGTTTTGATTTGTTATATGATTTCTTCCATTTATTTTAGTTCGACTACATAGCATGACTATAGTGAAAATGTGCTGAATAGGAAAGTATATGTAGAACCTATACAAAATTGTATGCTGTCATGGGGAGGGAGGGGGTTAGTGGGGGAAGTGTGGGGGGGATAAAATCTTAACTTTAAGGAAATGATTGTAAAACATTAAAAACAAATAAAAATAAAATAAAATAAAATAAAACAAATGAACAGTACGACGTCAGAGAAGCCTGGAAAGACTTATATGATCTGACGCTGAGTGAAAGGAGCAGAACCAGTAGAACCTTGTACCCAGCAACAACCACAGTGTGCAAGTATTTTTTTCTGGTAGACTTAGTACTTCATTGCAATGCAAGGACTTAAAAATCCCCAGTCGTCTCTTCATGCAAAATGCTTTCCACATCTAGGGGAAAAAAACTGTGGAATTCAATCACGGAATGTAACAGATCATTTTCTTTTGTATTACGTTTTGGTTTGTCTTATGACATCTCCCACTTATTTTAATTCTTCTGTGCAACATGATTAAGGTGAAAATATATTTATCAGGAAGGTGTGTGGAGAAACTATAGAAAAGTGTATGCCATCTCAGGGAGGAGGGAGGAGGCAGGTAAGAGACAAGGATTGGGAGGGAGGGTAAAAATCAAAGTTATATGGAAGTGATTGTAGAACACGAATAACAAACAAAATAATTAAAAATCCAATAAAAATAATCATTCTTCTCATTTAGATTTTCTATTGTATGGCACAAAGTTGGGGAAAGCAACTTTTAGTTTTTATTTTGATTTCCTCTTCATTATAGGTGAGTTCACCCTTTTCATTTTTGATATTAGTAATTTAGTTTTCTTCTTTTTTTAAAATCAAATTGACCAAAGGTTTATCAATATTATTGGTCTTTCTCATAAAACGAACTCTTAGTTTTATTTATTGGTTCAATAGCTTTTTTTTTAATTTCCATGTGCCTTCCATTCTATTACATGTCTCCCTTCCCTTACCCTCATCTTTCTTCTTTTCTTCTAAGGCAAAATCGATTTCTATACACCGTTTCCTGTATTTCTCATTTCCCAGTTGTGTGCAAAAATGTTTCTCAATATTCATTCCTAATACTTTGAATTCCAACTTCTCTCCCTTCCTCCCCTCCCCACTCAACTCCAGTGAGACAGCAAGTAATTCAATATAGGAAATTTTTGTGTTATTTTGCAAATGACTTCCATAATAGTCATGTTGTGTAAGATTAGCTATATTTCCCTCCATTTTATACTACTTCCCATTTATTCTATTCTCTTTTGACTTTCTCCATCCCCATAAATGTTGACTTCCAATTCCTCCCTTCTCCCATTCTCCTTCCCTTCAATCTTCCCCCTCACCTTACATGTCCCCTTCTCCCCTCCTTTTCTGTAGTGCAAAAGAGATTTTCATACCAAATTGAGTAAGCATATTATTCCTTACTTAAGCGAAATGTGAAGAGTAAGCTTCACTTTTTCCCTTTCACCTCCTCTCTTTTCTTCTGCACTGATTAAGTTGATTTTTGTCTCTCTAATGAGTGATAGGTAGCTCCATTCCATTTCTCCCTTTTTCCTCCTAAAATATTCTTCTCTTACTCCTTAATTTTATTTTTTCAGATATCATTCCTTCTTTATCAACTCACCCTGTACTCTCTGTCTATATGTATATGTGCATACATGTATACACACAGAGAAGAATTTGTATATATATATATATATGTGTGTGTGTGTGTGTGTGTGTGTGTGTGTGTGTGTGTGTGCGCGCGCGCATATATACATATATATAGTAAATATACATATGTGTGTGCATGTGTTTGTGTGTGCATGTGTGTGTAATCCTTCCAACTACCTCAATACTAAGAAAAGTCTCAAAACTTGCAAATATTGTCTTTCCATGTAGGAATGTAAAGAGTTCAACTTTAGAAAGTCCCTTATCATTTCTCTTTCTTGTTTACCTTTTCATGCTTCTCTTGATTCTTGGGTTTGAAAGTCAAATTTATT
Source organism: Bettongia penicillata ogilbyi (assembly GCA_023548195.1). Taxonomy (NCBI): domain Eukaryota; kingdom Metazoa; phylum Chordata; class Mammalia; order Diprotodontia; family Potoroidae; genus Bettongia; species Bettongia penicillata. The sequence goes on along the minus strand of JAJHZJ010000175.1, from coordinate 1,204,100 downwards.
GTTCAGATTCTTTTCATCAAGAATGTTTAAAAATCCACTAGATCATTAAAGGGTCATTTTTTTGCCTGCAGTATTGTACTTTTCTGGGTAGGTGATTTTTGGTTTTAATCCTAGCTCCTTTGCCTTCTGAGACATCATATTCCATACTCTTCAGTCCTTTAATGTAGAAGCCGCCAGATCCTGCGTTATCCTGATTCTATCTCCACAATATTCAAACTGTTTCTTTCTAGCTGCTTGCAATATTTTCTCCTTGATCTGGGAACTCTGGAATGTGGCTACAATATTCCTAGGAGTTCCTCTTTCGGATCTCTTTCAGGAGGTGATTGGCGCATTCTTTCAAGATTTATTTTACCCTCTGGTTATAGAATAACAGGGTAATTTTCCTTGATAATTCGTTAAAGATGATGTCTAGGCTCTTTTTTTGGTCATGGCTTTCAAGTAGTCCCATAATTTTTAAATTATCTCTCCTGGATCTATTTTCCACGTCAGTTGTTTTTCCAATGAGATATTTCACGTTATTTGTTATTTTTTTATTCTTTTGGTTTGGTTTTTAATTTCTTCGTTTCTCATAAAGTTATTAGCTTCCATCTCCATTCTAATTTTTAAAGGACTATTTTCTTCAGTGAGCTTTTGAACCTCGGTTTCCGTTTGGCTAATTCTGCTCTTTAAAGCCTACTTCTCCTCATTGGCTTTTTGGATCTCTTTTTCCAATTCAGTTAGCCTCTTTTTAAAGGTATCATTCTCCCCAGCATATTTTTGGTGCTCCCCTTTGGTGGAGCAAGGAATAGTGTATTTATCAGATTTATGGAGAAGGGAAGGATTTTTGACCAAAGAAGAGAAAGAAAGCATTATGAAGTACAAGACGGATAATTGTGATTACATTAAACTGAAAAGTTTTTGCACAACCAAACCTAATGCAACCAAGATTCAGAGGGATGCAGAAAACTGGAAAAGAATTTTTGCAGGTAGTGTTTGTGATAAAGGTCTCATTTCTAGAATATATAGAGAACTGAGTGAAATACATAAAATACAAGTCATTCCCCAATTGATAAATGGTCAAAGGACATGAATAGGCACTTTTCAGAGGAAGAAATTAAAGATATCTATAATCATATGAAAAAATGCTCTAAATCACTATTGTTTAGAGAGATGCAAATCAAAAGAACTCTAAGGTACCACATCAGCTTGGTAAAGATGACAGAACAGGAGAATGGCAAAAGTTGGACAGGATGTGGGAGAGTTGGAAAACTAATTCTTTTTTGGTGGAGCTGTGAGCTGATCCAACCATTTTGGAGAGCAATTTGGAACTATGGCGAAAGGGCTGCAAAAATGTGTACACCCTTTGATCCAACAATACCGCTTCTAGGACTGTATCCGCAAGAGATCATACTAATGGAAAAAGGTCCCACATGTACAAAAGTATTTATATCAGTACTCTTTGTGGTGGCCAGAAACTGGTAATCAAGGGGATGCCCACCAGTTGGGGAATGGCTGAATAAATTGTGTATGAATGCAATGGAATACTATTTTGCTATAAGAAATGATGAACAGGAAGACTTCAGAGAAACCTGGAAAGACTTATATGAACTGATGCTGAATGAAAGGAGCAGAAGCAAGAGAACTTTGTACACAGAACCACCACAGTGTTCGAGGAATTTTTCTGGTAGCCTTGGAACTTCATTGCAATGCAAGGACTTAAAAATTTCCCAATGGACTTTTAAGGGAAAATGTCTTCTACATCCAAAGAAAGAAATGTGGAATTCAATGGTGGAATGTAAAAGATCATTGTGTGTGTGTGTGTGTGTGTGTGTGTGGTGTGTATTACATTTTGGTTTGTTATTTGATTTCTCACATTCATTTTAATTATTCTACACAGTATGACTATAGCGAAAAATGTGTTTAATAGGAATGTATGTGCAGTACCTATATAAAATAGCATGCCATCTCAGGGACGTAGGGGGAAGGTGTGTGGGGGGGTGTTGGGGGAAAAAATCTGAGTGATATGGTAGTGATTGTAGAACACTGAAAATAAATAAAATTAATAATTAAAAAAATAATCTTGCCTGTAATTTTCCAGATTCCCATTTTGGTTCTTTATTGGGGATTTTAATTTGTTCTTTTCCTCGATTAATTAGATTGAGGTTTTATGGCCTAAATGTATCACACCTTAGATCAAGAATTTCTGGGTAAACTCGTTCTCTCTAAGTCCTACGCTCATTAGCAGAGCTCTTTCCTATTTTCTTTTTATGTATCTTCTAAGATTTGTAGCAACATTTCTAAGGAGTTAGTCTTTCCAAAGTTATAGCTGACAAACCTATATCAATGTTTTCCCATTATAATCTTTCAGTTAATGTGTGTTAGTTAGACAAGCTCAAGGAATTAAGAAATTAATGCTTACCACTGCAAGATAATTCATCTAAAATTTTCCTACCCAAATCTGTGTCATACTTTCCCATAAGTGTGTACAGAATTCGAGTGTATATTTTCAACTTTTAGTGATTAATATGGATAACGTGAATATTTCTGGAAGTTTTTTCTCACATCATGAATTTTTCATGAAGTTTCCCTGTAACATAATTATACCATTTCTAATGGATTCCTTATATATTCCTGATTACTGCTTTTCTCATAATTTCTGATTTGTACTTTGCTGAAGTACTTCTTAGATATGGATAAAAAGTCTGAATCTTTAGTGGTCTGAAATTCGTAAGACTTCCCTCCTGCTGATACAGAGTCAAAGGCTGTAACCAGGAGTCTTCTTCTCCTTCTTGTAGTATTCCTTTATAGTATCTTGACTTAAAAACTTCTACTTCTCTTCCCCCGCAAGTCTCTTATTACTTACTAGTTTGCTAACTTTATATAAACCCCAGAAATAGGTTTATAGCATGTCAAAAGTGATTTTCTGTTCCGTGTAATTGAAATGACACAGGCAATTTATTTTAATAGATGTAACGTAGTCAATATAAGTTCACCGTTGCAGAGTCATCGGAGGAAGACTTTAGTGTTAAAGTATAATAAAGTGTAGAAAGAGAACTATATCCGTTGCCACATATTTGATTCCCAAAATTTAGATGCATTAAACTGTATATTGGAGAAAGAATTGCCCATTATGATTTTGTAGAGCTGATTGTTCCTAAAACATGGATTGGATGAGAAACTTAAAAAAAATTGATTTTGGTACTTGATTCCACTGTATATGATTTAATATTGTATGTAGCTTGACCAATTGATTGCTTAATTTTAAATCCCTGGACAAGGATGGAATATCTTTCCTTTTATAAGATCAGTAAAATCAGTTGTCTTCATAGTACTCATTTAACTTCCACCTTAATTCATGTCTAACTTAGACGATTAACAGTTATTACCCAATTGCTTTTTCTACTTCAAATCCCTCTCTAATACAATCTATCTTCCACAAAACAGGAAAGTGATATTTTTTCCCCTCAAGCACATGTCTGGTTATGTCAATCATTTACTCAGTAAAATCTAGTTGTTCCATTTTTCCCCTACAATAAATTATATAAAAAACCCTACACATTTTAACTTGGATTTCTTTTTTAAAAAATACAAATTTATTTATTTAACTTTTTACATTCATTTTCCAAAAATTTTGGGTTTCAAATTTACTCCCCATTTATCCCCTCCCCCACCCCAATACACCAAGCATTCTAATTTTCCCTATCTCCAATCTGCCTTCTCTTCTGTCATCCCTCCCTTCTCTTGTCCCCATTTTCGCTTTTGTGCTGAAGGGCCAGATGACTTTCTATTCCCCATTAACTGTATTACGTATATCCTAGTAGCAAGAACAATACTAAACAGTTGTTCCTAAAATTTTGAGTTCCAAATTCTCCCATCCCACCCTCCCCACCCATTCCCTTTGGGAAGGCAGGCAATTCAATATAGGTCATATCTGTGTAGTTTTGCAAATGACGTCCATAATAGTCCTGTTGTATAAGACTAACTGTATTTCCCTCCATCCTATCCTGCCCTCCCCCATTGTTTCTCTTCTGTCTTTTGATCCTGTCCCTCCCCGAGTGTTGACGTCAAATTGTTCCCTCCTCCCATTGCCCTCCCTTCCATCATCCCTCCCACCCTGCTTATCTCTTTCTCCCCCACTTTCCTGTATTGTAAGATAGGTTTTCATACCAAAATGAGTGTGCATTTTATTCCTTCCTTTAGTCGAATGTGATGAGAGTAAACTTCATGTTTTTCTCCTCAGCTCTCCTCTTTTTCCTCCACTAAAATGTCTCCTATTTGCTTCTTGAATGAGATATAATTTACACCATTCCATTTCACCCTCTCTCCCCCCACTGTCTCCCCGTTTATTTTAATTTCTTTTAAGATATGATCCCAACGTATTCAATTCACTCTGTGCTCTCTGTCTCTGTATGTGTGTGCATGTGTGTATGTGTGTGCGTGCACACATGTACATGTGTGTGTGTGTATGTGTGTGTGTGTGTGTGGTCTCACCAACTACTCAGATACTGAAAAGTTTTAAGAGTTACAAATATTGTCTTTCCATGTAGGAATGCAAGCAGTTCACCTTTGGTAAGTCTCTTATGACTTCTCTTTGCTGTTTACTTTTTCATGCTTCTTCTCATTCTTGTGTTTGAAAGTCAAATTTCTTTTCAGCTCTGGTCTTTTCATCAAGAATGCTTGAAAGTCCTCTGTTTCATTGAAAGACCATATTTTCCCCTAAAGAATTATACTCAGTTTTGCTGGGTAGGTGATTCTTGGTTTGAGTCCTAGTTCCTTTAACTTCTAGAATATCCTATTCCGCTCCCTTCGATCCCTTAAGGTAGAAGCTGCTAGATCTTGTGTTATCCTGATTGTATTACCACAATACTGGAATTGTTTCTTTCTAGCTGCTTGCAAGATTTTCTCCTTGACCTGGGAACTCTGGAATTTGGCCACAATGTTCCTAGGAGTTTCTCTTCTTGCATCTCTTTCAGGTGGTGATTGATGGATTCCTTCAATACTTATTTTGCCCTCTGGTTCTAGAATGTCAGGGCAGTTTTCCTTGATAATTTCATGAAAGATGGTGTCTAGGCTCTTTTTTTGATCATGGCTTTCAGGTAGTCCCACAATCTTTAAATTGTCTCTCCTGGATCTCTTTTCCAGGTCAGTTGTTTTTCCAATGAGATATTTCGCATTTTCTTCCATTTTTTCATGCTTTTCGTTTTGTTTTGTGATTTCTTGGTTTCTCATAAAGTCATTAGCCTCCATCTGTTCCATTCTAATTTTGAGAGAACTATTTTCTTCAGTGAGCTTTTGAACCTCTTTTTCCATTTGGCTAATTCTGCTTTGGAAAGCATTCTTCTCCTCATTGGCTTTTTGAACCTCTTTTCCAATTGAGTGAGCCTATTTTTCAAGGTGTTATTTTCTTTAGCATTTTTTTGGGTCTCCTTTAGCAAGGTATTGACCCGTTTTTCATGCTTTTGTTGCATCTCTCTCATTTCTCTTCCCAGTTTTTCCTCCACCTGTCTAACTTGGTTTTCAAAATCCTTTTTGAGCTCTTCCATTTCCTGAGCCCATCGGACATCCACCTCGGATGTCTGGGATAGAGAGGCCCCGATCTCTACGTCTTTCCCTGATGGCAAGAATAGTTCCTTGTCATCAGAATTGAGAGGCAGGAACATCTGTCCCCCAAGAAAATAGCTTTCCATGGTCTTACTTTTCTTCCCTTTTCTGGGTATTTTCCCAACCAGTTACTTGACTTCTGAGATTCCTCTCCAGCCCCGCCTAGTTCTGCTCAACCAGTCCTTGGGGTCTGAGATTCAAATGTTGCTCCCCAGCCTCGGGGCTTTCAGGGGCGGGTGGGGCTGCTATTCAATGTAAGCTTCGATTCTGGTGTTTGGGTGGGGCACGCAGTCTCCCAGGCTCACTTCCCTCAGGGGGTTTATGCAGAGACCTTCAGTAATGGCCCTGAGCTCCTGCCTGCTTGGGGAGTCACAGGCTGCCGCTGCCTCTGCTGCTGCCCCCTGAGGGGGCTCAAGTCACAGAGACACCCCGCTCCCCTCTTGGCCAGCCCAGAAGTCTCTCTCACTGACCTGTCATATTTAATTCCTTAAAATTTTGCATCTGAAAATACCATTCGTAATCACATAATAAAACCAATTGAGATGTTGCCTGAGAACCCAGAGTCTACTTCTACTTTTGCTAAGTAGCAAAACACAGAAATGAACAATTTCAGATTTGATAACTTAGGCTGCATCATGGACAAGGTAATTTAGTCTCTCCACTAATTCATTTGTCTTTTGAAGTTTTCTGAGTAAGAGAACAATTGCTCCAACTTAAGGAACATTTTCTCTGCAGCCACTGACCTTTAGAATTTCTGGACACTAGAGATTTGAAAACAGGGATATATGTGATGTCCTGGAGGACTAGAATCTCTGGTACGAGGTCTTGATGGGGCCTTTTCAGAGCTTCTCATCCAACATTAGTTTGTACTTCTTTCCCAACTCTCTCACCTGGGTATCCAAGAAACTGTAGCAATGTGCAGCATTCACATCCCAGGAAAACTGTATTGGATCACTAGGTAAGCCAAGGCGGAGTTAACAAAAAGTTCTCAAACAAATTTAAAAGTCAAGAGGATGCTTACCTTCAACACATGGAGATATCCTCCAGTGAAATGGGTGCATGAGAATAATTTTTTCCAAAACCTGAAGCAGATGCTGTGGAGCAGATAGAACTTGGTCAGACATCAAAGTCATCCTCTAGATCCTGGGTATTTGCCAGTCATTCTGACTTTTTTCTTGTCACTGGATTTTAATGACTCAGGGAGAGAAAATTCAGCTGAAAGATTTGTGCCATTCTGCCTCACTGAAATCCACTTCATACTCAACTTAAGACATCACTGTGTCATTGGTCCTCTTCAAAAATGAAGGATGAACAATTACTTGACAGAACAGGCAGTCAAAAAGTGAAAATCCCCAGCAAAACAAGTAGTTTTTATATCTATCTACTTCTGATTAACTGGACTGTATTTTCCCTGATTAAGAAGATTGAGGTCTAGTTTAAGTTCATGACTCCTATATTTGTTCAGAAAGGATATATGGTGGGCCTGTGATTTCACTCGTGTTGAGAATTCCTAACAAAAGTAACTAATGCAAGTTAGAGCATTCTCTGAAACGTAGACTCTTAGGTCTCTCCTAGACAACCTGAGATTAGGCAAATTGACACTGTTTATATAATCAGCATAGATCAAAGGAAAGATCTGAACCAAGTAAACTGAACTCTGTTGTCAGGTCTCTAATCGAAACTACTCAGCGTTTTGTCTCTTTATTCAGAAAAGTGTGGGAAATCTCTTTTCCTTTCGTCTGACCAGTCCCATTACTAGGGATTATTTCCCTAGATGCAGTTTAGTAAATTTTTCTGTTTTTAAGTCAATGACCCTAGAAGCCAAGTGTGCAATTCACAACACTAACATATTAATCCCCTCCGTTTTTATAGTTCACTGCCAGCTAAAATAATATGCTTTTCCAAGGGACAATTTGTATAATCTATTTTTAATTGGTTGTCATCCTTTAAGGGTCAGACTGCCAACTGGAGAAAATTTTATGTCTGACTAATCTATTCTGTACTAACCAAAAATTGGAAAGTTGGTCTCCTCATAATACAATGAACTTCCTTTCCAATTAACTTTCTTAATGCTTAGAATCATCCCAAGACACAATAAACTTTCTCAGAGAGTAGTGGGGTGACTAGAGGTGTTAAAACTAATTTCTTGGGAGCATAATACAAAATAGTTATTGTTTAAGCTACATATATTATAGGGCCCTTTTCAGCTCTAAGATACTGAAATTTTCTTATCCTATGGCATTACTAGTTTGGAGACATCCTGTCCAATATTTTCTTGAGTGCATTTTTCACATCTTTGTTTCTGAAACTGTATATAAAAGGGTTAAACATGGGGAAGACCACAGTATAAAAAACAGCAATCACTTTATCTGTGTCTGGGGAGTATTTGGTTGTGGGACGTAAGTACATGAACAAAAGTGTCCCATAGAATAAAGTTACAGCTATTAGGTGGGAAGCACAAGTGGAAAAGGTCTTACTTCTTCCTCCAGATGACTTGATGTTCAGGACTGTAATAAGGATACAGGAGTAAGAAATGAAAATGATCACAAAAGTGCTGGTCTGGATGAAGCTGCATAAAGCAAAAAGCAGAAGTTCGTTGAGGGAGGTACTGGCACAAGACAAAGCTAGTAATGGTGGTATGTCACAGAAAAAGTGATTGATGACATGGGACCTGCAGAATGGCAACCTGAAGGTGAGAGATACATGGACCAGTGAAATCATGCCTCCACTGAAATAAGCCAAGACAATGAAGGAAACACACACTTTCCTGGACATAAGTGTTGAATATGTCAATGGTTTACAGATAGCTGCATAGCGGTCAAAGGCCATTGCAGCTAGAATCAGACATTCCGCATCAGCAAAGCAAGCAAAGAAATACATTTGAAGGGCACAACCATACAGGGAAATGCTCTTCTTATAAGATAAGAAGTTAGCTAGCATCTTAGGGGTTATAGCTGTCGAATAGCTGAGGTCTAGAAAGGAGAGATTACTGAGAAAATAATACATGGGAGTCTGGAGATTAGAATTAATATTAACCAGGACTATCAAACCAATGTTTCCCACCAAGGTCAAAATATAGATGACCAAAAACAAAAGGAAGAGAATGATTTTGAGTGGAGGGTAATCTGTGAAGCCAATAAAAATAAACTCAGTTGGTGCAGTATAATTCTGCTTAGTCATCTTCTCCATTGGGAAGGCCTTCACAAATGAGATGAAAATAGATGAGGTTTTCATTTGTGGTGTATGTTATTGGATTGGTCCAGAAGGTATTCTACCTCACTTCTGTGAAAATGAATAGAGAGATAAGAATATATTTCCAGTCTTATCAAGAAAACATTAATTCTCCAAGAGTTTTTACTTAAGAGAAAGTTTTGAATGATGTTCAGCAATGGTTCCAAGGAACCACTAGTTTAGTTAACCAGAAAATGTTAACTCTAATAAAATAGTAATTTCAGCAGATATTTACATGGATTTTAAAAATTCATTATGAACATAATATTTGTTTTCCCCTTTAACCATTGCATTAATTTATGAGGTTGGTACCACTGCTATTGATAGCCTATTTAACAATAACGAAATTGAGACCCACATGATTCAAATGATTTATCAATGAACGTAGTGATATAATGAAGTTAATTTTCATTAAGATGGGGCATTTCAACCTGAGTATTTGTGACACAGATTTCTATTCCCTTTTCCTCATCCGACCCTGAAAATGATGTATGATAATAATAGAAATTGAACAGACAATTCACAAATCAATAATGAAATAATATGTTCACAGTAAATTTATACTGAAGAAAATAAATGTTTCCTATAAACAAGATGGCAGAGTGGATAGAAGACTGCATAAGAAATCATGAAGACCTATGCTTCAATGAATCCTCAGACATCATTTAAGTGACCCTGGCCAATTTATTTAACTTCTCCATGCCTAAGTTTCTTTATCTGTAAAATGTGCATATTAATAGAAGCTATGTTGGATTTCTGTGAAGATAGAATTAAATATTTGTAAAGAATTTTATAGCCATCAAAAATATTATTTAAATTTCACTCATTATCCAGAAGAAACTAGAAATATTTGAGATCTATGGAGTTTAAGAAACCAGGACCAAGAAAAAATGTCCTTTGTCTTATGCTAGACAAACATGGAATCTATCCCTGCTTTGCAACTACAATGTGTAGTTTCATGAAGGCTGAGATTTTTCACAATTTCACAAAGGGCATTGAGCACAATATAGTGCAAAACATATTGTATTTGGAGTCAAGGAACAGAATAAACCAAGATTCTCACCTTTACTAGGTGACATTAGACAAGAAACAGACTAAATAGGAAAGGGAAAATTAGTAGATGTGCAATATCCCTGACAAAAGGAAGTCATTCATGAGGAAATCCTTCTGTCAATGCAGACTGGAATCTTCCCTGCCTTAGGGAGTTTCCTTGACAGAAGAGAAATGATTTTCCAGTGTCACACAGCCAGTTTGTCACAGAAGTAGCATTTGAAACCAAGGCTTCTTAGTAACAAGTCTGTCTTTCTTCTACATTTTTTCACAGGCATTTAGACAGATAAAGTCAGATTTAGAACACTCAGAGATCTTAGGCATTTTCAAAGAGAGATCATGGTTTTGTGGATAAGATGATATATTTGGACTCAAGGAATATCTTAGTTCAAGTAATACCTCAGACACTTACCAGCTTTTTGATCCTAAGTATAGATGCTTAACCTCTTTTTACCTTTGTTTTCACATCTGTAAAATGAAGATGACAGTAATGCTCTCTTTAAGTCATTACCACAATGAGATTCTTGTTTTGTTATAAAGAGAAAATATTTGTATCGTGTTTTGTATCTTGAAAGCATTATACAAGTGCTATATGTTTATATTGGGTAATGAACCTCTGTATTGGAATATAAGGTAAAGGACTCTTGCATTTGTATCTTCTATATAGTATGTATATGAAACTGCTATTAAATTACTGAATAATTAATTGATAATAACTAATCCACTCAGACCATAATCCTTGATGGATTTCAGTAAAAGGTCATCCATAAAGGAATGAATTCTAAGATTAACTACCCAAAAAATATTATGTTGAAGTAGTTAGCAGAATACTATTTCCCTGAGGACAGGGGCTATTTTATTTATGGATGTTTATAATCGTTTGGTTTAGTAAATTGTATGGCATCTAATTCATACTGGTTGTGTCAAAATGAATTGAGTTGAATTCGTTTCAGCATTAACTCTGATGCAAAATATTCAAAGACCATTGTATACACATTCACATTTTAAGGAAGGTCTCTGATTATTACAACTGGAAGAAAAGCCAACAAGAGTACTCCTAAAGACCTGTACAGAAAAGTTAAAAAAAAATTCTTCCAAGTAAACTAGAAGAGAAAGTTAAAGATGGTCACTTTCTATATGAATGTGGGTTGCAAATTGAGAAAACTGATGAGGGGAAGCAGCAGGAGCATGCTGAAGTGGGCTTGAACCTATTTGCTACATGCAACTACTAAAACTTCATTATGGATGTTTATATCCCAAATTTCAATACATGCCACAAATCATCCCTTGAATTATTGGATTTTTTTGATAATATAATTTAAGTAACTTATACAGAACATGTTTACTGTACAGATTATATTTGAAACGTATATTGATTTTTGTTTCTGAGACCCAGTTGTTAAAATTCATCAGTACTCCCTTGAGTGATTCAGTGAAAAAGGTCATAGCGATCAGGCATGTGAAGACCTAACACTGAGTTCTTGTCCAGGCTCTTATTGACTGTTTAAATGTGGCCATGTCGTTTCACTTCTTTTTTCCTCTATTTTCTCATCTACAAAATAGAGACAATCTTATTTGCATTACCTACACTATAAGATTCTTTACAAGAAAGACCTTTGTACATTAAAAAATAATGGATAAATGGATGGGAGTTGGCTAGTGTAATTATCCCTAATTGAAGGGAAGATGCCTATTGTTTCTTATCAGTGTGAAAAATTATAAGCACTGATCAGTGCCTGCTACACAGTGAGTGTTTTAATACATTTTTTTATAGATGATTCTTCATTTAGTCCCATTGCACTTAGCAACTTTTTGGACTTTCTTTGAGATTCAAGAAAATATTTCTTGAAAAAAACTTAAGGGGGGCGGTCCAAGATGGTGGAGACTCACATATTATAATTCATCCCCCACAGCCCATAAAATACCTATAAAAATGACTCTCAACAAATTCTAGAGCAGCAGGAGCTACAGAATGGCAGAATGAAAGAGATTTTCATCCAAAGATAACCTGGAAGGCCGACAGGAAAGATCTATCCCACTGGACACTGAATAGAGTGGAGTCCAGCCCTGGCTGTGTGTCCCGGGAGGAACAGGACCAGAACAGGCCCCCAGGGCAGAATCTCCAGCAGGGACTGTCTCAGATCCCTCACCACAAGTGCCAAAGAAAGCTTAAAAGGTCATTTAGAGGGATTTCTCAGGTGGGGAAGAGAAGAGCAGGATCTCCCTCCCCACAGCATAGGCCTTAGGCTACTATGGCAGCAGCAGCAGGGTGGCTGTACAGAGTGGCAGTGGCCGAGTGGGATGGCAGCTTCCATCATGGGAGCAGCTCAGCTTAAATCCCCTGGGAAAATTGAGCAACTCATTTGAATCTCAGCCCTGAACCCAGTCCTGGGGAGAGGAGGAGCACTAGGAACCTCTTCTTGACTAATGATGCAGAAGTCAAATACCTGGCTGGGAAAATTCCCCCAAAAAGGGTAAAAATAAGACCATAGAAGGTGACTTTATTAGTGAACAGGTATTTCCTTCCAACCTTTCTGATGAGGAAGGACAATGCATACTGTCATAGGAAGTCAAGGCAGTACTTCCAAAATGAACATGCAATGGGTGCAAACCACAGAAGAGTTGGAAAAGTGTGTCAACAGTTTACTAAAGGAGACTTCAAAAATGATGAAGAAAATAACACCTTTAAAAACAGGCTAACTCAACTGGAAAAAAAAGGTGAAAAAAGCCAATGAGGAGAAGAAGGTTTTAAAAAACAGAATCAGCTAAATGGAAAGGAGGTTCAAAAGCTCACTGAAGAAAATAGTTCTTTAAAAATAAGAGGGGAGCTGAGATAAGCTAATGATTATATGACAAACCAAGAAATTACAAAACAAAGCCAAAAGAATGAAAAACTAGAAGAAAATGTGAAACATTTCATTGGAAAAACAACCGGCCTGGAAAATAGATCCAGGAGAGACAATTTTAAAATTATGGGACTACCTGAAAGCCATGACATTATCTTTCATGAAATTGTCAAGGAGCATGAAAAGGTAAACAGGAAAGAGAAATCATAAAGTACTCTCTAAAGCTGAACTGTATATATGGAAAGATAATATTTGTAAGTCTTAAGACTTTTCTCAGTATTTAGATAGGTGGAGGGATCTCTCTCTCTCTCTCTCACACACACACACACACACAAACACACAGTACAGGTTGGGTTGAATCCAAAGGGATGATATCAATTAAAAAATAATATTAAGGGGTGAGAGAGAAATATATTTGGAGGAGAAAGGGAAAATGAAATGAGGAAAATTATCACTCATAAATGAGATAAGAAAAATCCTTCTCAATGGAAGAGAAAAGACAGGAGGTGAGAGGGGAAAAGTGCTTACTTTCTTCACATATAGCTTAAGGAGAGAATAAAATGCTCACTAAATTTGATATGAAAATCCATATTACACTACAGGAAAGTAAGGGAGAAGGGGACAATTGGGGTGAGGGGGATGATAGAAGGGAGGGCAAATGGGGGAATGGAGTAACTAGAAGTAAACACTTTTGGGAAGGGACAAGGTCAAATAAGAGAATAGAATAAATGGAAGACAGAGGAGGATGGAAGGAAATACAGTTAGTGTTACAAAACATGACTATTATCGAAGTGTTTTGCGAAATGACACACACACAGACACACACACACACAGACACATACACACATATACATATATATATATGTATATGTATGTATATATATATATATATGCATGTATATGTGTATATGTATGTATGTATGTATAGCCTGTATTGAATTGTTGGCCTCAGTCGGCATGAGTGGGGAGGAAAGTAGGGAGAGAAGGGAATTCAAAGTATTAGAAACAAATGTTGAGAATTGTTATTGCATATAACTTGGAAATAAGAAATACAGGTAATGGGGTATAGAAATCTATCTTGCCCTACAAGAAAAGAGAGAAGATGGGAATAAGGGAAGGATAGTGTGTGATAGAAGGAGAGCACACTGAGGAAAGAATGCAACATGTTATGGATTGGAAGTAGGTAAGAAGTGAGGAGAAAAATTGAAACACAAAATTTTGTGGAAATGAATGTCATAATCTAAAAATAAATTAAAAAAAATAAAAAATCTTAAAATAGAATATAATACCTTGAAAAATAGCTAGATTTCTTTGATGAAAAAATGATAAGAAGCTTATCAAGTAACAATGGTACATGTCTCCCTTTAACTCAGCAAGTTTTCTCTTTTTACATAAACTCACTTACAGAAGCCAAGATGGTTGATTAAGCAGTAAATCACAGTTTCTCTTCCATATTGATTTCTGAAGCAAACTGAAAATAGCACCTCATGAAAAATTATGGAACCAGTGGAAAGATGGAGTGAAACAGTCTCTTAACTCAGGAAACTTAGAGAACTGGAGAGAAATATCTATTCCACTCAGGGAAAAGGGTACTCATCCCAGGATAGGAAGCATCCCTGCAAACCCCAACACAGCTAATCCTTAAGAGATCATGAATCCTAGGGGGAGGAGCCAAGATAGTGGTTTAGAAAGATTCACATATGCTAGCTCTGAACCCACAGTCCATAAAATACCTGTAACGAAGGGCCTCCAACAAATTCTACAGCAGTGGAAGCCATACAGCAATGGAGTGGAGGAGATTTCTGTTAGAGAGAGCCCTGATAAACTGACACCAGAGTTCCATAGCACACTAGACCAAAAGGGGACCCCAGCCCTGCCTTGGCTGTATGGCACCGAGAGGACCAGATCTGAGCAGGCTTTAACGATGGAATCTTCCAGCGGCCACACAGTTCCATCCACGCAGAGATGCTGAAGGTTAGTGAGAGAGCTAGTTTGGCTCACAGAGAGGAGAGTGGGGTGTCCCCATGACTCGGGCCCCCTCGGGAGGTAGCAGCAGTGGACAGAGTCTCCCAGAGCGGATTGGAGCTAGGATCCATTGTTGAAGGTCTCAGAATAAACCCCCTGAGTGAACTGAGCCTGTGAGGCAGCCTTGCCCCTACCCGAGCAACTGAACTTAATCTCACACTGAATACCAGCCATGCCCATGCCGAAATCCCTGAGACTGGGAAGTAGCATTTGAATCTCAGACCCCAAGCACTAGCTGGGCATATCTGGAGGCGAGGTGGGGGTGGAAAGAAATCTCAGAAGTCAAGTATCTGGGTTGGAAAATGCCCAGAAAAGGGGAAAAAAATACGACCATAGAAAGCTACTTTCTTGGTGAACAGATGTTTCCTTCTTTCATTTCTGATGAGGAGGAACAATGCTTGCCATCAGGGAAAGACATAGAAGTCAAGGCTTCTGTATCCCAAACATCCGAAATAAATATTCAATGGGATCAGGCCATAGAAGAGCTCAAAACGTATTTTGAAAATCAAGGGAGAGAGGTGGAGGAAAAACTGGGATGAGAAATGAGAGAGACACAAGAAAAGCATGAAAAACGAGTCAATACCTTGCTGAAGGACACCCAAAAAAATACTGAAGAAAATAACACCTTGAAAAATAGGCTAACTCAATTGGCAAAAGAGGTTCAAAAAGCCAATGAGGAGAAGAATGCTTTCCAAAGCAGAATTAGCCAAATGGAAAAAGAGGTTCAAAAGCTCACTGAAGAAAATGCTTCTCTCAAAATTAGAATGGAACAGATGGAGGCTATTGACTTTATGAGAAACCAAGAAATCACAAAACAAAACCAAAAGAATGAAAAAATGGAAGAGAATGTGAAATATCTTATTGGAAACACAACTGACCTGGAAAATAGATCCAGGAGAGACAATTTAAAAATTATGGGACTACCTGAAAGTCATGATCAAAAAAAAGAGCCTAGATATCATTTTTCATGAAATTATCAAGGAAAACTGCCCTGAGATTCTAGAACCAGAGGGCAAAATAAGTATTCACCCAATCCACTGATCACCACCTGAAAGAGATCCAAAAAGAGAAATTCCTAGGAACATTGTGGCCAAATTCCAGAATTCCCAGGTCAAGGAGAAAATATTGCAAACAGCTAGAAAGAAACAATTCAAGTATTTTGGAAATACAATCAGGAAAATACAAGATCTAGCAGCTTCTACATTAAGGAATCTATGGGTGTGGAATAGGATATTCCTGAAATGAAAGGAACTAGGACTAAAACCAAGAATCACCTACCCAGCAAAACTGAGTATAATACTTCAGGGGAAAATATGGTCTTTCAATGAAACAGAGGACTTTCAAGCATTCTTGATGAAAAGACCAGAGCTGAAAAGTAAATTTGACTTTCAAACACAAAAATGAAAAAAAGGATAAAAATGTAAACAGCAAAGAGAAGTCATAAGGGACTTACTAAAG
This sequence comes from Bettongia penicillata ogilbyi, assembly GCA_023548195.1. NCBI lineage: Eukaryota > Metazoa > Chordata > Mammalia > Diprotodontia > Potoroidae > Bettongia > Bettongia penicillata. The sequence goes on along the minus strand of JAJHZJ010000175.1, from coordinate 1,187,910 downwards.
TTGAACTGTTTACGTTCGTACATGGAAAGTCAATATTTGTAACTTTTGAAAATTTTCATTATCTTGGTAGTTGGTGGGATTACACACACACACACACACACACACACACACACACACACGTGCACACACACACACGTGCAAGCATGCACAGAGACAGAGAGCACAGAGTGAATTGAATACGATGGGATCATATCTTAAAAAAATGAAGTTAAGTAGTGAGAGAGAAATCTATTGGGAGGAGAAAGGGAGAAATGGAATATGGCAAAATATCCCTCAAAGAAGAGACAGACCGGAGACTTGAGTAGAGGGAAAAAGAAAAACATGAACTTTACTCTCATCACATTGGACTAAAGGAAGGAATAAAATGCACCCTCATTTTGGTATGAAAACCTATCTTACAATACAGGAAAGTAGGGGAGAAGGGGATAAGCGGGGGGGGAGATGATGGAAGGGAGGGCAATAGGAGGAGGGAGCAATTTGAAATCAGCACTCTTGGGGAGGGACAGGACCAAAAGAGAGAATAGAAGCAATGGGGGCAGGATAGGAGGGAGGGAAATATAGTTGGCCTTACACTACACGACTATTATGGAAATCATTCGCAAAACTACACAGATATGGCCTGTATTGTATTGCCTGCCTTCCCAAAGGGAATGGGTGGGGAGGGAGGGATGGGGAGAAGTTGGAATTCAAAGTTTTAGGAACTACTGTTGAGTATTGTTCTTGCTACTAGGAAATAAGAAATACAGGTAATGAGGAATAGAATATTATCTGGCCCTACAGGGCAAAAGGGAAGATGGGGATAAGGGAAGGGAGGGATGATAGAAGAGAAGGCAGATTGGTGATAGAGGAAATTAGAATTCTCAGTGTATTGGGGTGGGGGAGGTGACAAATGGGGAGAAAATTTGCAACCCAAAATTTTGTGAAAATGAATGTAAAAAGTTAAATAAAAAAATTTATTGAAAATAAATAAATAAATGCTATAAAAAAAAAAAAAAGGAATCATGAATCCCAGGGTACTGCTTCAAGCAAATGCCAAAATCAGTAAGCCCCACATGCCTTAGTCCAGCCAGGGAGACTCTCAAATTCCAGCTCAGGGGGATTATCGCTTGCAGCCCTGAATACATAGGCATCTTCCAGCAGCCAGACCACCACATGCTCCAGTGCAGCCCCAGGTGGGCAGATATACTAAAATACGTGGACCTCTATGTGTTTCAGCAAGGGCAAGCAGGCATTCTTCAGAGGCCAGACTCCCACATGCTTTCAGGTACACCAGGGAAATGCATAAAAATCCCACCTGGCCTCAGTATACACTTCGCATCATCCAGGCCTCCAACTGCCAGCATCTGAAGCCACAGTACATGGAGCCAGGGACCAGGCCCTAGCCTGAGTGCGTGGAGCTTGCAACAGTGTCTCCTGAGTTCGAACTAGAGAGTTCAACTTTAAAATCTTGTAAAAATGCAAAGAAGGTGAACAAGAAGCAAAAACAAACATTGACCATAGAAAACTGCTCTGGTGAAGGGGAAAATCAGGCCATAAATTCTGAAGAGGGCAACATTGTTGATATGCCTACATCCAAAACCTCAAAGGAGTATAAGAATTGGTCTCGAACTCAAAAAACCCTTTCTGGAGGAGTTCAAGAAAGATTTTAAAAGTCAAATAAGAAAGGCAGAAGAAAAATAGGAGAAATAAATGAGAGGTATGCAAGAGAGAGAAAGCATCTTGGAAAAGGAAGGATGAAAACTGACAATTCTTTGAAAAACAAAGTAGGTCAAATGTGAAAATATCTCCTGAAAAAAAACTGTTCTCTTAAAAAGTAAAATTTGTGAAATGGAAAGGAGATACAAAAATTAACTGAAGAAAACAATTCATTAAAAAATTAGAATTCAGCAAGTAGAAACTAATGACTCTAGGAAACATTAAAAATCAGTTAAACAAAATCAAGAGAATAAAAAAAAAACGGAAGAAAATGTAAAGTACCTCGGTGAAAAAGCAACTGACCTGGAAAATAATATGCATGAGAGATAATTTAAGAACTATTGGTCTACCTGCAAACCAGGATTTTAAAAAAAAACAGCCTAGGAGACATCTTTATAAAAAATTTTCAAGGAAAAATGTGCTGATGTCCTAGAACCATAAAGGAAAAGAGTCATTGAGAAAATCCACCAATAACCCCCTGAAAGCGAACCTAAAATAAAAACTCCAAGGAATATTTTAACCAAATTCGAAAATTATAGGCCAAGGAAAAAATGCCACAAGCAGCCAGAAAGAAAAAAATTTTAATATTGTTGAACCACAGTCAGGATTACATAGGACTTAGCAACTTCTACCTTAACGAATTGGAAGGCTTGGAATATCACATTCCAGAATGCAATGGAGCTTTGAATAAAACAAAAAATCAGCTACCACGCAAAAATGAGCATAGTCCTTCAGAGGAAAAGATTGGACATAGATATCGATCTTACCCTATAGGAGTAGGAAGGGAAAGGGGGAAGAAAAGGGTAGCAGGTGGACAGAAAGCAGGGCAGAAGGGAAGGAGAAATAGTAAGTAAAGGACAAAGAAAAGAATGGGAGGCTATTAGGAGGGAGCTATTCTTGAACGAGATCGGAAGGAAAAAAAGTAATAGCAAGGAGGAAATGGGAAAAAGCATAAATGGAGACAGAGAATTAGGATGGAGACTAATACACAATTAGTAATCATAACTGTGAATGCGAATAGAATGAGATATCGTATTAAAAAAAACCAAACATATATGAGAGCGGAATTGAAGCCACACTTACTATTTGTTGTTTAAAAGCAGTACAATTGAAGGAGAGAGATATACACAGAATAAAGGTAAAAGGCTGGAGCAGATTTTGCTTCAGCTGAAATTTAAAAAAAAGTAGGTGTAGCAATTCTGATCTCAAGCAAAAGCAAAAATAGTTCTAATTAAAAAGGTTGAGGATGGAAATTATATCCTGCCAAAAAATACCGTAGATAATGAAACAATATCATTACTAAACATTTATGCACCGAGTGGTATGGTATCCAAATTCTTAGAGAAGTTTTCAAGTGAGTTATAGGAAGAAACATACAGGAAAACAATATTAGTGTGGGATCCCAACCTCCCCTTCTCAAAAAATAAACAGAGAAGAAATTAAGGATATGAATTGAATTTTAGAAAAGTTAGCTATGATAGACTTCTGGAGTAAATTGAATGTGGATAGAAAGGAATATGCTTTTTTCAGCAGTATATGACAACTGCACAAAAAATTGACCATGCATCAGAGTATGAAAACCTCAAATCCAATTCAGAAAGACAAATTTTAATGAATCCTTTTCAGGCCATGATGCCATAAAAGAGTTTCATGTAATAAAGGGTCTTGGAAAGAGAAACTAAAAATTACATGGAAACAAAATATCCTACTCCTAAAAGATTAATGGGTAAAGAAACAAATCAGAGAAATAATCAATAACTTTATCTTAGAAAATAACAATAATGAAACAATATACAAAACATATGGATAACATATGGATGCACCCAAAGCACCTCTTAGGGGAAATTTTATATCTCAAAATGCTTACATGAATAGAATAGAGAACGATGAGATGAATAAATTGGATATGCAAACAAACAAAAAAAACTAAACAAAGAACAAATTAAAACTCCCAATTGAAAACCAAATTAAAAATTCTGAAAATCAAAGGAGTGATTAATACGAATGAAATTAAGAAGATGATCGAACTAAAAAATAAACCAAGAATTGATTTTATGAACACAAAACCTAAAATGCACTAATTTTTGGTTAATTTGATTTGAAAAAGAAATAAGAAAACCAAATTGCTAGCATCAAAGATGAAAAGGGTGAATTCAAAGGTTAAGGATGGAAATTATATCCTGCCAAAAAATACCGTAGATAATGAAACAATATCATTACTAAACATTTATGCACCGAGTGGTATGGTATCCAAATTCTTAGAGAAGTTTTCAAGTGAGTTATAGGAAGAAACATACAGGAAAACAATATTAGTGTGGGATCCCAACCTGCCAAAAGGGAAAAGGGAATTAAAACAATTATAAAAGCTATTTTGTCCAACTGTATGCCAATAAGTCTCATATTTTAAATGACTGTTTACAAAATATAAATTGCCCAGATTCACGGAAGAGGAAATAAAATATTTAACTAACCTTATTTCAGAAAAAAAAGAAATTGAAGAAGTCATCAATGAACTTCCTAAGAAAAAAGCTCCGGAGTCAGATGGATTTGCAAGCAAATTCCTCCAAATGTTAAAAGAACAATAATCTAAATACAATTTTAACTATTTGGAAAAAATATAGACAAAGGAGTCCTTTCAAATTATTGTTAGGATACAAATATTGTGCTGTTGCCTAAACCAGGAAGAGTCGAAACAGAGAAAGAAAATTCTAGGGACATTTCTCTACAGAATATTAATGCAAAACTTTTAAATAAAATATTATCCAGGAAAATACAGAACCTTATTATGAGGGTAATACACTATGACCAGGTGGGATCTACACCAAGAAGGTAGGACTGGTTCAATATTAGGAAAAGTATAAGCATAATTGACCGTATCATCAACAAAACTGACAGACATTGTCAGATCATCTCAAAAGTTGAAGAAAAAAAGTATTTTTGCAAGAAAACAACACCCTATTAAAAACCCTAGAGAATACTTTAAGAAAAAGTATATTTTCTTAAAATGATAAGTAGCATCTATCCAAAATCATTCTTTTTTTCACAGCAAGATTGAAAAAATAAAAATCTTATAAAAATGAATTTTAAAATTAAAAGTACAGTAAAAATTATTAATAAAAATATTTCTCATTTAACTTCTCTTTATGTCTTATTTTATCATGCCGTAAACTCTATTTGTGTTGATAGTACATCTTAATTATATGTCAAGTATCTATGATTTCGTTGATTTAAGATTTGCTTTAATACAGATCACAGCTATTCTATAACTTAGTAGGCAGTCAAATTTGAGTTCCTACAGCCAAATTTGTGAAACCTTTCTACACTCAGTGATACTGATTAAATAGAATAACAAGTAATACCAAAATGGATGAATATGCACTTGAACTTTTCAATAATGTAGGACGGCAAAGAGTTTGCATTATACTGATACTTACCACTATGAAGTATCAGTGTGAGTTTTATGAGAGATTACTTTATCAAATTGACATTTCCTACTATTGTATGAAACTTAAAAATAGTAGATTATTAACGTTAAAAGGCACATGACACATAACACAGAAATGAAAGGGATTGTGTAACATAGAATATAACATATCCTCCTAAGGGAACCTTAGAATATGAAATACAGAAATTTAGAGTACGATGGCGCTTCAGGATATGGTATATAAAATAGAAGGGCTATTATGGATAGTAGATTTGCAGTTTCATGTAAAATCACTTTTTATTATACTATGTTATGGAAATATTTTTTAATTCCATAAATTAAAAATAAAAAGTGTTGTCAGGGGTCCTAGCATATACGGCATAGAATGGTATACCTTGACGGGTCCTTTTGATATAGAATGCTAAAAAGAGAGAATGAATGTTAGAACTGGAAAGATATCAAGGTCATAGGTGAATGATAGAATGAAGATACCAGGTAAAGGTGAAAAGGAACTCTGTATACCTATAAGAATGCGCGTATGCACACACACACACACACACACAAACATATTTGTGTATAGACGTAATGTGGATATGCATCTCTCTCTCTCCTCTCTATTTCTTTATTTGTGTCTTAAGATAACCGATTCCAGTCTGTTTCAACTTAAAATGAGTAAGATATAAGTGCCCAAAGTATTAAGTACATATAACCAGTTTCCTATTTACAAAACAATCATGTATACATAATTTTCATTCTTCAATTAGTCTGTCAGTATCTTGGATGTAAGGAATTTTTTCTCCTATTTCTTTGTATTCTCTGTTGTGTCCAGCACAGAGCATCAAATAGTTGCTCCAGTGCTACTTTTTAACTGATGGATTCTCACAGCTCTATCCTTTCACCTAGGAGGATGTGTTACAAGCTGCTATCAACTTACACAGGAAGAGCTCTCCTCAATCCAGCTTGAACCAGCTTGGACACAAGGGAGTTCTTCTGGCAAGGTTGTTGTCTAAAAACCAAGCTAAATAAGCTTGGTTTTTACATTTATATCTGAATATAAAAGTTGTGATGTTGAGAGACTATACAGATTTAAAGACATAAGCCTTATGTTTTCTAAGCTTAAATCTGGTTACAATTTGTAAGTTCTCAGACAAATTAGTTGCAAAAACAAAAACAGATCAACAAAAAATACCAAGTAGACTTTTACAAAGACAAATTATTTGGTTTTCATGTCTGTGAGTCAAGTGGATAGAGTTAGTCTTTGGTCATTCATGGGAATCCATTCATGCTCACGAAGGTCTGTCAGATTTAATCTTCCCAAGTTACGCTGACTTACTACTTACCTTACCTTGGACAGCTGCCCCAAAAGTTCCATTGATACTAATGCATTAAGATAGACCTGAACAAAACAATCCTCAAGAAAGGAAGCAGATCACAGAGGTCATTTTTTTTTTGGTGGTAGAAACATTTTTTTTTATATGAGACCCACGTTATTACAACCACCATACTTTGTCTTTCCTTTAACAATTTTCACATTTGATAAAAATGTACAATGATTTTAGAATATTCAAAGTCTCATTTTTCAGAACTTACATGAATAATATGGGCACATTTCTCTCCTTGACATCATAAACCACATGAGTGAATAATGAGGAGTATTTTATCTTGTTCTCTGGCATGTGGGACATGTTCCCAGGAACAATTTTAACCCTGGGGATGAGGATAAGTAATTAGCTTTACTTCATAGTATCAGGACAGCTTATTTTTTTTTTTACATAAAAAAGTTGGTATACATAACTCCATGTGGAAATGTGGGAATATGTATGCCTTTCTTCTCACATATGTACCCTGCTGTGAGATCTTGGTTTCTCAGTTGACTGCTATCAATCATGAAAACTGGTAAGGAAATAAATCAGGATTCTGGACTCAAATATCACATTCCTCTGCAATTTCCTTTCATCCCAACCCAACAGATTCCAATCAAATATTTATTCAAATTATTTAAGTGTGAGGGAGTTGTCAGAATCAATTTAGATATTGTTGAAAAAATAAACATTAAAGTTAGTGTACATGTCAATTCCTTTTGACTCACCGTTTAAATACTGAATGTACTATATATATACATATATATACATATATACATATATATAATATATATTTCTTATTTTCTCTTTGCTGTCTTAGTCCTTTTTGCTTTTCTTGAAGGTCTACATTTACATTTGTCCTAATTTGTTGATATTTCCCCTCAAAAGTCCTTTGGAAACATATTAATTTCAGCTATGCCAACTAAGATCTATGACAGAAAATTTTTCTTATTTTGAAAGATTTAGGTGTTGGAAGTAGTCTTTTTATGCTTTTGGCCCATTTAGCAACCAACATTAGGAGGTATATTTCTTTTTGAAAATGAATACAAAGTCATATGATTATAGGATTCTACATCTAGAGTTTGAATAGCTACCAGAGGCCATTTCTTATAATGCACCTCCCAATACTCAACACTTTAACGATGACACAACAGAAAGCCTAGAAGTATTAAATGACTCCCAAGATTTCACAGGTGGTAAGGAAAATTAAGAGGATTTGATAACAGGATCTATTGCTCCAACTTCAATGATTTTTACACTGTGGCATACATATAAAAATAATGAATCAGTACACTTTGATTAAACTCCTACAATGGTCTAGGAACTGTCCAATGCATGGGGAAATCAAATATGACAAAAAAAAAAAAACCTGACCTTATACTTAAGGAATTTACATGCTGATGATTGGTCATATGTATCAACATGCCTAATATAAAGGAGTTGCTTAATAAACGATATATTTATTTGTTGCCAATTATGTAATATTGATTGAAGCTTTATTTTGAACAAACCTTCCTTTCAAAATTGTCTGGTGTTCCTCAGACACTATCACTAAAAGAAAAGTTTTCTCCGATGTTCTCTTGACCTTTCCATTTTCTTGGCCATTTTGTGAAATGAAAAGTTTGTCAAGTTTCAGGTACTACATAAAAGCTAGTGGTTCACGAAATTGAAAGAACATTGCTACTGGATTTGGAAGACTTTTGCTCAAGTCCTAGTTTTGTAATTATTAGCTGTGTGATTGCACATACAGTACCATAATTAGTCTCAACCCTGTAATTTAAGAAATTATGAAAATATGTGCCAAAAATATTAAGAAACTTTCCCTGTGGTACACAACTTGTTTGTGTCTGAAATAGAATTTGATTTGAAGCTATCTGACTCTATATCCAGTATCCTCTATAGCATGTTTTAATTACAAGAATTTTCATTTTTAAAATAAGCATAACGGAAATGCATCTCTCTCATGTGCCTGTTTTGTGAGAATTATTCATATAAATGTTAAAATGTTACATAAGCCCATTCTATTTTTGTAATATTGAATTAGGCAGAAGTATTCAGCACATTGCATAGCTACATTAAAGAGGATCAATAAGAGATATAAATGCATCACCTGGTTCTTATTTTGTAAATATTCCTCTTACTTTTATTAATGTAAAACTCTATTAATGAAATGTTGACAATGTGCAATGAACTGTCTTCATAATATTTGTAAAGGCAGTATTAGTAACTGCTCCTGACCTCAAGTATTTTTTTTTTAAACTGAATAGTGTGAGTATAAACACAAATGAGATCATAAATCCATTGATGAATTGATTTTTTTAGTATCTTCTACAGAGCACTGTTTCACTCTTTCAACCTTTTCTTAACTGATTATGTCCTTTTACTTTCTAATAACACGTTTGATAGCTCTATTTATAGAAATATATGGTAGAAGGTTTAACCTTGAAGTTAGCAAGAGTTGAGAGCACATCTCCATACGTGAAATGGTAGGGAGTCTTTAGAGAAATGTCTTTTGCTTCCCAATGGAAATTTACTGCTTTAAAATTTTAGCTAGGTCAAACTATGCAAACTGATTCTTTTTATGTTAGGGGAAATTATTACAATGCCCACTCCTTGCAAGAAAAGAAGTAGATGTTCAGAGTAATAATAAAAATAATTGGCTAACATGAAGGAGTGAATTGGCATGCTTTACTCAGGCATCAAAATGCTTAAAAAGTAATTTTCTAATTAGATACGATTTTTTCTCAATAGAATTTATATTATTATATTAATAATATTTCCATACATAATATGTTCTAGGAAACAGAAACGATTTAGGCAATTTGAAGTGAGAAAGTTAAGGTGTCTGTGACAAATTCATTGCTTAAAGAGTAAAAGATTTTTTTTAAATGTTGCTGCTAGAGAAGTTTAGCAAAAAGTTCTTTTTTTCCTTTGTCATGACATTGCCTGTCCCTGTGTTCTCTTCAAAGTTACATACAGTGTTTGAATCCAGTTTTAAAAGTGTGTTATCCTTAATATACTGGAGTGTGATTTTAGTGAAACATTCATTAGAGTTAAAATAATTTCTTTAACGTCATAGAGCTATGAGACCATAGGGAATTCCATTCACTGCTGTTCATCTCGATTTTTTCACTTGGAAACTAGGACAATAACAGAAATATTACCAAATTTGTAGAGGTATTATAAAGACATTTTAAGAAAAATAAAGTATATGCAACATTACATATTTAAACTATTTCGTAAAGTTGGAAGTGCTTTCTCAGTATCATTGATTTTGCCTGATTTTCTTTTTTATTCCTAATCCAAATTTGTAAATTATTTGACTCTTCACTATTTTTTAGTCAGTTGAGGATTTATTGAGGCAGCCAGGTCGTGCAGTGGATAGAGTGCTCAACCTGGAATCAAGAAGACTCATCTTCTTAAGTTCACACCTCACTTCAGATACTAGCTTAGTGAGGTAGACAAATCGTCTACCCCTGTTTGCATCAGTTTCCTCATCTGTAAAATGAGCTGGAGAAGGAAATGGCAAACCACTCCCATATTTTTTTGTCAAGAAAACCTGAAGTGGAGTCATGAAGAGACTGACATGACTAAAAATGATGGAACAATAAGAATATTAGGGGTATGGGAAAGGGATTGGAAGTTATGTTGCTAACAGTTTATGTAGTCTATGAGTATATTGTAGTCATTATAATGACTAGCCAAGAAACATAGTTAAGTATTTATTGGGCAACTAGGTGGTGCAACGGATAGAGCGCTCAACCTGGAGTCAGGAAAACTCATCTTCCTGAGTTCAAATCTGTCTTGACACACTTACTAGGGTTGTGACCTTAAGCAAGTCACTTAACCTTATTTCTGTCATTTCCATATCTGCAAAATGAGCTGGAAAATGAAACGACAAACCACTCTAATATCTTTGCCAATGAAACTCCAAATGGGATCACAAAGAGTCGGATAGCAATGAAAGGACAGAATAATCTTCATTACCGTGTAACTGTAAAATGACACAAATCTCACTTGTTCCGTATGTTGCTGATCTATGCACGATTACTCCAGCTAACCAAGTTGTATTCATTCAGGAAGCCCATCCATGTGTGTTAAACGATATGGTCTTCAAAATGAAAGACTTGGGTAAGAGAAAAATGTGCTTCGTAATACTGTTGTAGAGGTTTTGTTACTCAGATCAAAAGATTTCAGAAGGTAAGGTGAAGCCAGCTGTTATCACAATATTTCTAGACTTCATTCTTTTGTGCCTAGATACTGAGAATAATCTCTTAAATAGTCTTTCTTCACAACCACTCTGCAATCCTGATCAATACTCATACTGTTTAACTGTAGTCATCTTTATTGTTTTCTTCATTGAAAAATTATAGCTAGCATTTCTAGAATACTTGAAGATTTGAAAAGCGTTTTACATATTCAATGATAAGTGCTCAGTTTTTCCTAAACGCTGTGTAGAGTGAAGGAAGAACTTACCTCCTTAAAGGAGAGATTGTGTCTTTCATCATAGAGACTTGAACAAGGAAAGTGTTCAGAAAATGTTAAATAAATGGATGGATCAACTCTGCAAGGAACTTTGTGATAGCAAAATTAATCTAATAATGTTCCTACTCCTAATTGAAGGTAAAAGTCAACATTTTACTTGGATCATTTTTTTTTATACCTGAAAGAACCACTTTCCTTCAGAGGGAACCTGATATTCACTGGAAAAAAATAGAGCATGATATATAGAGAGATGGAGTTCATATCTGAAATAGAGTTGTATGGGTGTTCAATGAGGATTAGGAACTCTAGTATGAGTACTTTCTGAGCCATTTTTCAGGGCTGTTCATTCACCTTTGATGTCCAACTTACACTCGACTCTCACCTGTAGCTCCGAAAAGGTGTAGCAGGCACAGTAGTCACGTCTGACAAAACTGTATGGGTAGTTGGGTTAAATCTAGTTGAGGGTACCCAACGGGCCACAAACCCATCAGTAAGTTGAGGAGGGTATCTAGCCCCAAAACATGCGACGACTTCCCCTGGTGGAATGGTCAGATTAAAATGATTTGTTCCAAGGCCATGAAGGCAGATGAAGCAGACACTATGGGACGCTTAGAGCTTGGACAATCATCACAGTCACCAAGATCATTCACTGTATCCTAGACCATTAGTAGCAATCCTGATATTTGTCTTGCAACTGGATTTTGATGAGTCTGGAAGAGAGTGGGACTGATGACTTTGTGCAATTATGCTTCACTTAAATCCCATTTTCTCAAGTGTCAAGACACCAACTTGCTGTCTTTGGTTGCCTTTGAAAATAAAGGACAACAACATATTTGAAAACTGAAATGGTTCGTTTGCAAGAGGTGAGCTTTAGAGATTGTAAACAATTTAAACATAATTCAAAGGGTCCATTCATAACTGAGTCATGCAGGAACTATGGAAAGGAAATATTAATAATCTTACCACATATTCGTGTGTTTGTATTGAACAAAATAAAATGTTATATAAAATTTAACCCTTAGTTTTATAATGATAATTGTGTTCAAATTTCTTACAACTTAGTTGAAAAGACACCATGTGCACATATAGAAGAATGTTTTTATTCTCCCATTGACTCATTAATTTTCAGAATTTTAAGGGACTTTAGGCGACATCTAGTCCAGTTCCTTTATTTTACATGTAGTGACTAAGATTGAAAAAGCTAACATGACTTATTTAAGTCACAGATATTTAATGTAGGAAGTAGTGCATGTAATTTTCCTGAATTATATAAATTGATTCCTAAACATGCAATTAGATTCACAGATATTAAAGGAAACAATAAAACATTATAAATATAATTGAGTGGAAGGATTTGGGATAGATTTTGAAGAAGGAAATTGTTAAGTCTTTGAAAATAATGTATTTCCCCAAAAGTATGATGTAACAATATTTTGATAAAACTCTTAAGTACAGAATATTTGATGCATTGATGATCCACATGATTGTGATATTTTGGCGGTACTCCCATATATCACTGCACCTGCCACAAGGGTGCACTCTACAAAGGCCTTGTGACACTGCTTGCCCCCTCTTTGACTTTGGGCTAGTTAACAAATTTCTCGGGACATCAGTTTTGTTGCCAAGACTATAAGTATGTGTGATTATATTTAATTTAGTTTTCTGAGTAGAGGATTTAATATCTCTCTCAGGTAAAAATTTATTATCCCATTTCTTTGTCATATATAATTTCAAATGAAATTAAATACGCTGTTTAATGTGTCTAAGGACTATTGCAAATGTCATATCAAATAGATTAATTCAATCTTCAAAAAGTCCTACATATATGCACATATATGCATACATATACACATAACTACGTACATACATACACACACATACAAACTTGTGTGTCTGTGTATGTGTTACGAACCTCTTTGGAAATTTGGACACTGCCAAAGGCATAATGGATAAAACACTTGGTTTGGAATCACGAAGATGTGAGTGAAAAGATTGAATAAAAACGACAACAAAGCCAATGGATATTTTCTCAGAGTAAGATTTTTAAGGGAATACAATTGAATGTTTACATTACAAAGATAATCAATAATATTAAACTACTGTTATTGATTTTTTCATTCATGACCCGAAGTTAGGACCTCCTGTTATGAATGTAGTCCCTAGTGAGTTACCATAGGTTTTACTCAAATAAAATGAAGAAGCTGAGACCCCAATGCTCTCCTCAATTCCATCTATACTGAGAGTCTTCAAAACAGAAATAATGATTTTAAGTCTTTAAACTCAAAACTTCATTTATTTTCTGCCCTGCATTGCTTACTTAGATCCTTGCCATTGCTTAGCATTTATTGTTATGTATTTTTCAGTGCTTTGTTTTTTGTTTGTTCGTTTTAAATAAGAAAATATTATCTAGCTAGTTCCCCTCTCTAACGTAATTTCAGTTGTTCTAATAATAGACTTTCAGTTTAAAAGTTTATGCCCCAAAGGACTCATTAAAAAACACATTTACGTTATTTTTTTTTAAAATTTGGTTCCATGCAAAATTTAGAGTAATTAGTTTCCATAAGGATTATTGGAACAGGCAATCATTGCACTGGCAATGAGAACATCAACAAAATAATCAGTAGTACAAAAAAACCCCAACATTGTTTCTTCTAATAATGAATCCCCTTGAGTACTCTCCAACTATATTCATTGTCCCTGGGGTAACTTAGAAACTTTTTTGCCATTATTACAATCATATTCTCACTTAAAAATATCTCTGGTTAGAAAAAAAATAATAATTAAATATTTTAAATGTTTTCTCTTTTTGAAAAAAAGAAATTATATAAAAGTATGGGATGAAAAATTAATATGGATCAGAAATGCCCGAAAAAGGGATAGGTTACTAGAAGGATATAAAGATACATAATCTTCTAAATTTTTGGCCTTATGAAATGGATCATTTATCTGAATGCAAAAGTAGTATTTTTCTACATACAATATTTCGTTTCAGAAATAGAAGTATCATGTATCTCAAATATGTTAATATTTCCGTGGATATAGGCTGGTTTATTCCTATATCAAGACACGTCATCCCATTCAATTATTTGCCAACTACACAAATAACTTCTGTTAACCTAAGGTAGGAAAAAAAGAGTAATAATCAAGCTATTTAAAAAGCCAGAGTTTTTAGACTACCTCCTAAAGATCAGATAAAAAAATGGATATATTGCCTAAACTATACTAAATTATTCATTGATGAAGTTTTTCAAGTTGATAATGATATGTAAAAGAGGTTATTGAAGAAATTTTGGCTGCTCTGTATTTAATGTATAGACACGTGTATGTGTGCATGTGTTTATGTGTGTGTACGTATACATACATATACATATATATATATATATAAAGGTACATGACTTGAATGTATACAAACATATATATCTATATACATATATATACATATATAATATGTATGTGTACATATACAGAGAGAGATACTTGTTCATCTAAGTTGTTCACACCTAAATAAAACTGTAACACTCCTAATAAAATTAATCAATAATTATCTGAGTGCTATATAATCTTTCGATATAAGTTTTCCTGGTATGTTCATTTCCTGAAATTTATATTGAACTTCTATTTGTATTTTAAAACTCAACATAAGAATATAATTTACAGAATATTTTACCAAACATATGGAGGAAACTATATGCTTTCCTTAAAGAGTAATTGGGGGAGAGTTATTATGACAAGAATTTTAAAAACCAGTATATTAAGGAATCCAGTTAACACACTAAAAAATTCCCATTAGTCCTTTTTTTAATATCGCATGATTTATGTATCAATATGTTGACCATCCACCTGATATGCTTGTCTCACTGTCTGTCTTACAGCTCCTTTTCCACTCGTATCTGCCTTCGAATCTTTGTTCACCTTCTTCTATCATGAAGCTACAGACTAGTTTTGCTTAGGCTTATCTCTTTTTTGGGGGATTACTTAAGACACCTTAAGTTGTGATTTTTCTGAGGTCATGAAAATCTGTAATTTACCATGTTTGTTTTTATTCACCAACTTCAAATGGTGAATTTTGTTAAATAAAACTGATTTCAATTACTGAAAACGCAATTTGATGTCTCCAAAGTGATAATGCCTAATCTTTTACTCCTTTTCAAACCTGAGAAATATTGTGAGGTAAAATATTGAAGGCATAGGTTAAGGTAAGACTTAAAATCTAGAATTTTTGCCACATGTTTTTAACTAAGCCAGACACACACAAATTAGATACTTAAAAAAACAGAGATGGGCATTTTTGTTTTGTTTTGTTTACTTGTGGAGAGGACAAAAAAAACCAAAGCAAAACAAAAATCAGGAAAACTAATAAAAAGTTGTCTGTTTTTTCCTGCATATTTCTTTTTTTTTGAAAGTAGCCATTTTATTTCAGTTAAAATTATTTGCAAAAACCCAAGGACATGCTTCATGAAACTGGTACAAACTATTTTTTCTTGCTATTGGCTTTTGCTCCAAAAATCATAGCTGAGAAATACTGTATAAAATTAAAATAGGATTGAATTCAGAAAAGTACTCAACTATTCCAATTGATAATATTTACAGAAATACTTACAATGGAAAAAAGTTACTTTAAAATTTTAGTTAATTTGCAAATCAGTCTCAAGGACCCTTGAATGAAGAGTTCTCTGAGGGTTCCAAACACACAAACGCACTGCAGTTCAAAGGCGACCACTCCACCCTACTCCTCCCATCTAATCCTGCGTCTCTCTCAGTGCTTGGCAATTGGTTATTATAAAAAAATACTGTTAAGCACTGAGGTAAATCAATTCCCATTCAAAACGATTACTAGTGTAACTGAGAAATGAAGAAACAGCCCTGATTTTCTTCATAATTTCGTGCCATCTGCCACTAGTTACTTTAGCCTACATCTGTTTTCTGAAATCCAAAGATCAATAAAAACCATTATCCTAAAATTAATCAAAAAAGATAAAATGTATCTAGCTAATTTATCTGTGAACATCATTTACTCATAAACATATTTTCAACCAATTTGCTGTCAACTTCTTATATTAAGGGCAAACATGACCTCATTTTTTTTCAAAATTACACAGCATGTGCTGTTAGATGAGAAAACGGAGGAAAAAGAAGAAACAAGTAAAAAGGATTTGCTTCTAATCAGTTACTTCCTTATAGAATCCCCAACAATATGCATGATCAAAAATAGGAAGACACAGAAGGCAGCCACTCTATTAAAAATAATTACAACTGGCACTGATGCAAGAGCAAAGATTTGTAACTTTATACAAGAAAATAACAAAATCTAAATGGTAAAAGATTAGACTTTTAGCTATTTTCTCCAATATAAACCGAATTCATATTTTTTATGGCTCCAAGTTTTACAAATTCAATGATGAAACATGAAATAATTACCCTATACAGGTATTTAAAAATATTGATGAAATAGATCTCTGGAAAGTCTACAAATATTTGAGACCAGCTCAATTGAAAAGAAAAAAAAGTTACCAAGTTTTATTGGTCTGAGTAGAACTGAAAGCAAGAAATCACTGCCATGTTCCAAACTGAAATACGTAAAAGGCATTTTCTGAGATTTTGTGTTCGATGAAAATATTCAAACATGCCCTGTTATGAATTAGACTTTAGACAAAAGATCTTCTCTAACTCAGCAATTCAAGGCTTTATGTGTATGCATTTGATTTTGCCATTCTATAGAAGAATATACTAATAGAAATATTATCTGAAAACATGAATTCCATATTGGTGTTTTAGCTTCTTTGTATCTACTATACTGTGCATTATAAAATATATCTAGAGTCCGCCCTTGAAATAAAACAGTGTTTCAAAGATACTTTTTTACATATAATTAAGTGTAAACTACCTTGGGGCTGATATTTCATTTTATCCTTAACAGGGCATAACATTTAGAATTATTGCATTTTCATATAATATTCCCTTTCAAACTGTTGGATTGATTATTTTCTTGCATGACATCTAGAGTTATGCCATTTTATGCTATGCAATTTTCTACTGTTTAGGATATTCTTAGAAATGAAAAATTGTCCAAAAACTTGATGACCTGGATAAGAGTAAAAAAATAAACTATCCAATTCTTGCCTCTTTGGATTCCAACAAATTTTAAATATAGACAGTAGTTAAAAATCACAAAATTATATAAAAGTTTTATTTTATGATTTTGGATTCATTCAACAAAAAAGCAAAAGCAAATGAAACTTAAGAATGGAGCTATGCTGCTGTCCAGAATGTACTTCAAACACCTGTTTGAAACCTCAGTAGCAAAGTTGCTTTTGTGCCTGGCTGGCATGACAACAGTGGCTCAACATACACAGCAGTTGCATTATCAGCAGCAAGTTTTCTCACCTTTCGATTTGCCAGGACAAAACAAGAAAAGAAGTGGAGTAAAGGTAAATTATGCCAAAATATGAACATTTAAATAGTGCACTATATCAACAGTCTGAATTTTTTCATCAGAACCTCCCCCCCCCCTCATTTTTGATAGCTGCAGATTGATGTCGTACCTGTCATTTAGCAAAATGCAGAATGCATGATTAAGAGACCAGGGAGTAACTTTAAAATCCGAACACGAATGACCCAGATGAATGCTCTTGGTGTATCTTCAAGGACTTCTTTCATGACTTCTTCCTTTGTCTAAAGGTAGCTCCAGAATGAGTGAGTGCCCGCAGCAGAAATGAAGTACCTAGCAGCGTTCCAAGTATTCAGTCACCCTAGAGACAGATTTATGGCCTGTGGTTCCAACAGCACAGGCAAGATTCATGAAACTAAGAAGTTTTTTGAGCATTTCAGTCATTGAAAAGTCCCCTTCAGGTAAGTACCCCCTCACAGTAGTCATATTGATTGGATTCTCCTGGCAAAGACAGCCAAGAAGCAGTGCTGTACATGAGGCCACGATGCAGTCTTCCATATGCTTGCCAGCATGTTGAAGGGCTTTATTGAGATCAAGTTCTTCATCATCCTCTTCCTTATTATCTTTTTCTTTAGTACCACCTGTCTTTTCAGCAGAAGCCTACTGTATCTCTCCACTTGTTTCTTACCATTCTCCACTGTTATCATGCTGTGCAGTGGGAGCTTCCTTGATCAGTTCATCTGTCTTGCTTTCAGCCAACTGGGCTGTTCGCTCACGCTCGAGGAATAGCTGTACTAAAACTTGAACTGCATGAATCTGTCCATCTATCCTTAAACTATCATCTCTTTCTCCAGCACAGAAGGAGTAAAACAAGCTTGACGTTTCCATATTGATTAGACAGTGCTGATTCAGAGTACTATATTCTAACAGATTTATTAGTAGACACAAGCCCAGCACTTGGATATCAAATCTTTGCTCTTGAGATAGGAACTGAAGCACACACTTCATTGTTGTGCCAATCAAACTATCTTGTTCACCTGCTTTGATACTGTCCCATTCATTATCATTAGTTAAATTGGCCCTCATGCAGTCTTATAGCGCTTTACTCACATGGTTAGTTACATTCTGGTGAGGGAGAGGCTTACTGTCAGGTAAACACATGCTATTTTCTGCACGGTTATATCGTTGTATCAATTCTTCACAATGTTGTAAAGCTCTTGCTGATGAAACAATAAGCTGTGAATTTTTATATACTATCAAGTAACTTTGACTCTATGGGTTATGCACTGTTACACTCTCTAAAACCCATAAACATCTTTTTGCTCCCCATAACGAAGTTACCAGTTTTTCTTTATCTTCATCACTACTTAAATGATCCACACATTTTTTTTACTTTATCTACAATATGATCAAGACCACTCAAAAGACGCAATTCTTCTTTAACCAATCTCCTGCTCGCTTTGAAGTAAGGGACAATAATGTCTCTATTGTTAAATGCCCTGTCATAATATTTTCCAAATCAAGGTGTTTGTTGTGCAGTTTCACAGAGTCGTTGATTTTTTTCTTTAATTTTGTTCAGGTCCTTTTCATTCAGTAGCTTCAATGATGAAGCATCTTGTTCCAGCTCCAGAAGTCGAATCGTAAGATCTAGACTAGCTCTATCAAGATTTATGTTCAAACGGTCTCTGCTGAGTATGCACATAAGAGGTGCTCTATACAGGGACAAATTCTGGTGGTGTTGTGAATCATCCAGTGTTTTAAAAACCCTAGCTACCATCCTATGTGCTTTCAGGTACATTCGTAAACCAGGCATGGCATATTTAGAGGGCAAGCTAAGGCAACGTGTGTTTAGAGGCTGTGTAGTCTTTAAGCCACTTAACAAATACTCATTATCATCAGTGAACTCTTGCTCTTCACCAAATTGCACTACATCGTTGAAGTGCTTCACATGCTGAGCAACAGTATACAATTCTTTGTCTTCTTTCCTACATATCAATGCAGTTACTATTTCTTGGTAGGGTTGAGTAGGTATCGTCAGTTTTTATTTCTTTAGTGGTGGTTCAGGAGCCTTAAAAACTCCATCATCTCTCTGAATTGCCTCCTTTGAAGAAAGCCTCACTGCGACACTTGGAGTTTTCAATACTGGTGGGGCAGGGAATTCTTCTAATTCTGGACGGTTCCAACATCTAGCATTATGCATATCTTTGTAGGTGATCGTTTGGAACCACTAAAAATCTTCCTAGTGTTTTCCTTTGATTTATCTCATTTATTTGTACTCTTCTTTATGTTTCCAGGGACACCAGGTGAATCCCCTGCATTTGCATTGGATTGGTTATCCTGGGAATAATTATCATTGCCTTCTGTGGGAGGTTGAAAGGAGACTGATGGTGCCGATTTAGTTCTTTGTTGCTTGTTTTTCTTTCTACTTGCCAGTCATCCTCATCCTCATCCTCACTTTCACTAAGATCATCAAATCCAAAATTTAATTTTGTAATTAGAACTTCCAGAACCTCTTTCATCAACCTTTGCCTCATCACCGTCTTCAAACCCCCAAAAATTCAAGTTTAACATCCTTTTTGGATTTGGTTTTGCTAGGTCGATGTCTACTGGTGGTTTTGGTCGTAGCTATATCTGTCTTCTTTCTCAAGCAGCCAGCTTTACCCAAGTTCGTAGGAGCTGTTGCAGTGAAATTCACCCATACTCTGTCTGCTCCATTATATACTGAATGGTGACATTACAAACTGAAAAGCAAGATAGATGCAGAACAGTGTAGTTTCTAGTCTTTCCTACTGTCCCTCTGAAACTGGTTACATTAACTTTCCGAAAAAGATTCAGACCACCTTATTTTGATTCATTATTTGCTTTGGCTAAAGACTGACTGGTGCCATCCATTAGCTTTCAAAGTGTGATGCCCCTAGTGACAATTTTGCTTTACTGAACCTACAATACATCCTGCAGTTGCTTGGCCTGAGAACACTTTGAGGAAGGTCTTCATTAATGGCTTCTTGTAGATTTCCAATTTTATCTTTACTTGGACCCTCCCTTTATTCTTTATCTCTAAATGATGATCAATATCCAAACTTAAAATATAATCTCCTGGTCTGTTATCTACAACATCATCCCATTCGTTTAAACCAGTTCATAGGGGTAATTTGGTATGGGACATTTCTAATGAAGAGTCTGACCTTTTCCCAATTTGAGAATCCCAAGTGTCATAGGAATCCTTGACTTCAACTATGTATCCAGAAATGGCTGTAGTTTCGGGATTGTATTGTTTATTACCACTTTCAGCATGTTTGTAAATAAAGTGACGGCTCTTTTCATTGTCATTAAAATTCTGCACTTTATCTTTAGTTATTAGTTATGGACTACTTTTGTTTTCACTATCTTCTAAGGTTTGGTTTGCCCTCTTTTATTTTAAACCACAGAAAATACTCTCACAAGGTAAACACTTGATTCACACAATAATGCGTTTGGTGATTGGTGACTAATACAACTGTTACCTTCAAGTACAGAGTCATCCAGATAAGCAGCTTCACCAGGCTCCAGGAGGAACTCTTAGCCTGGGTCACATTTTTTGAAGAAACTAGTAAAGACTCTTCATCGCTATTAAATCCAAAAGGATTTTCTGAATTTTCTTCAGAAAGGCTTCTTAGGAATTTATGGGATATCTGGATTTAAATTAGGCTTCTTTTGGCCTAAATTGTCCATAAAGGTAGTCTCTACTAACTTTG
Source organism: Bettongia penicillata ogilbyi (assembly GCA_023548195.1). NCBI lineage: Eukaryota > Metazoa > Chordata > Mammalia > Diprotodontia > Potoroidae > Bettongia > Bettongia penicillata. The sequence continues at coordinate 1,166,823 of JAJHZJ010000175.1, read as the reverse complement.
TACTAAAGATGGTCAGTTTGTTGGAAAATACTTCATCAAATTTAGAACTGCCATTTTCCCCTTTCCCGCTACATGTTTTCCCAAATCTGGATATCATTTTGACACCTGTTTCATATTCTATGTGCATTGGCACGGGTCTCAAACTTTCACTCGGGCGTTCGGATACATTGGGTAGCTCCTCCCAACAACCCTGGGTGCCAAGCTGGCATAGAGGAGATTCATAGCTCAGGCTGCCGCCTCTGCCTCGCCTTCCCCAGGGGGGAGCTAGCTTGGAGGCCGCTGGGACCTCGCGCCTGAGGGACAAGGAGAATTAGAAGGGGAGAAGGTGGAAAGGAAGGTTGGCGCCCTCAAAGTGGGAGGGAAAGAAGAAGAGTTCCACTGCTGTTGCCCTGGCCGCCTCCGGAGTCAGCTCCGGTCCAACAGGATCCCAAGGGGAAGGGAAGAGCAGGGGAGGGGGAAGGAGGGAGCACCTTCAGCGGCTGCCTTGCAACTTACCCAGCTGCAGTTACAGCCGGCCAGGGCCTAGGTCACCCAGTCCACACTCCTGGCGCTAACTAGCTCCTCTCCCTGGGCTGTCGACACACTGCTGTGGCCCCAGCCTGTGCTGCCTCCTTCCTCGGTAAGTGGTCAGGGCTGGGGTTTGAGCAGGGCCCTGAACCATCTCAATGCCCTTTGTGCTCCCCAACTGGCTTCCCGCTTTCCTCCCCCAGCCGCCAGCTTGGTCATGTCCCTTCCAAAAGGCCCCGCGCTGCCCCATCATGTATATTTCTGTAGGAAAACATTGTAAAGCAATACAGTATCATAACAAAAGAATGTTCAAAGTTAGAAATGACTGCGGAAACTTTTCCAGCTTCCTGCTCTCCATCTAATCTTTGTTGCACTGGGTTTGTTTGTGCAAAAACTTCTTAGTTTTATCAAAACCATCCATCTTGCATTTCAAAATGTTTTCTGTCTCTTGCTTGGTTGGAAAACCTTCCATTCTCCAGAAATCTGAGAGGTAAATTGGTCACTGCTCCCCTATTTTCTTCATAGTATAAGCCTTTGCCTTCAAGTTGTGTATGCATTTTGACTTTATCTTAGTATATGGTGGAAGTTACTGGTCTATGCCTAGTTTCTGCCATGCTATTTTCCAGTTTTCTCAGCAGTTTTTTTTTCATTTGGTTAAATAGTGAGTTCTTATGACAGAAACTGAAGTCTTTATGTTTCTTAGGCAGTAGATTACTGTAGTCGTTGATTATTTTTTCTTGTGTAACTAACCTATTCCACTGATCCAACACTCTATTTCTTAGCCAGGACTAAAGACTTTTGATGACTGCCATGTTATAGTATAGTTTATTTTTTTTTTATTTATTTAATTTTTTACATTCATTTTCACAAAAGTTTGGGTTCCAAATTTTCTCCCCTTTTATCCCCTCCCCCCACCCCAATACCCCAAGCAATCTAATTTTCCCTATCTCCAATCTGCCCTCTCTTCTGTCATCCCTCCCTTCTCTTGTCTCCATCTTCTCTTTTCTCCTGTAGGGCCAGATGACTTTCTATTCCTCATTAACTGTATGTCTTCTTTCCTAGTAGCAACAGCAATACTAGACAGCTGTTCCTAAAACTTTGAGTTCCAAATTCTCCCCATCCCTCCCTCCCCACCCATTCCCTTTGGGAAGGCAGGCAATTCAATATAGGCCATATCTGTGTAATTTTGCAAATGACTTCCCTGATAGTCGTGTTGTGTCAGACTAACTGAATTACCCTCCATCCTATTCTGCCCCTCATTGTTTCTCTTCTGTCTTTTGATCCTGTCCCTCCCCAAGTGTTGACTTCAAATTGCTCCCTCTTCCCTTTGCCCTCCCTTCCATCATCCCCTCCCTTGCTTATCTCCTTCCCCCCCCACTTTCCTATACTGTAAGATAGGTTTTCATACCAAAATGAGTGTGCATTTTGTTTCTTCCTTTAGTCAAATGTGATGAGGGTAAACGAATTGATTTTTTTTTCTCAGTTCTCCTCTTTTTCCCTCCACTAAAAAGTCTCCTACTTGCCTCTTAAATGACATATATTTGCCCCCTTCCATTTCACCCTCTTTCCTCCCACTACATTTCTCTCTCACCATTTACCTTAATTTCTTTTAAGATATGGTCCCATCCTATTCAATTCACTCTGTGCTCTCTGTCTCTGTGTGTGTGTGCATGTGTGTATGTGTGTGTGCGTGCATGCATGTACATGTGTGTGTGTGGTCCCACCAACTACCCAGATACTGAAAAGTTTTAAGAGTTACAAATATTGTCTTTCCATGTAGAAATGTAAGCAGTTCACTTCTGGTAAGTCCCTTAAGACTTCTCTTTGCTGTTTACTTTTTCATGCTTCTTCTCATTCTTGTGTTTGGAAGTCAAATTTTCTTTTCAGCTCTGGTCTTTTCATCAAAAATGCTTGAAAGTCCTCTGTTTCATTGAAAGACCATATTTTCCCCTGAAGTATTATACTCAGTTTAGCTGGGTAGGTGATTCTTGGTTTGAGTCCTAGTTCCTTTGACTTCTGGAATATCCTATTCCACGCCCTTCGATCTCTTAATGTAGAAGCTGCTAGATCTTGAGTTATCCTGATTGTATTTCCACAATACTGGAATTGTTTCTTTCTAGCTGCTTGCAAGATTTTCTCCTTGAGCTGGGAGTTCTGGAATTTGGCCACAATGTTCCTAGGAGTTTCTCTTTTTGGATCTCTTTCAGGTGGTGATCGATGGATTCTTTCAATACCTATTTTGCCCTCTGGTTGTAGAATGTCAGGGCAGTTTTCCTTGATAATTTCATGGAAGATGATGTCTAGGCTCTTTTTTTGATCATGACTTTCAGGTACTCCCATAATTTTTAAATTGTCTCTCCTGGATCTATTTTCCAGGTCAGTTGTTTTTCCCATGAGATATTTCACATTCTCTTCCATTTTTTCATTCTTTTGGTTTTGTGTGGTGATTTTTTGGTTTCTTGTAAAGTCATTAGACTCCATCTGTTCCATTCTATTTTTGAGAGAACTATTCTCTTCAGTGAGCTTTTGAACCCCTTTTTCCATTTGGCTAATTCTGCATTTGAAAGCATTTTTCTCCTCATTGGCTTTTTGAACCTCTTTTGCCAATTGAGTGAGCCTAGTCTTCAAGGTGTTATTTTCTTCAGCATTTTTTTGGGTCCCCTTAACCAAGGTATTCACCCGTTTTTCATACTTTTCTTGCATGTCTCTCATTTCTCTTCCCAGCTTTTCCCCCACCTGTCTAACTTGCTTTTCAAAATCCTTTTTGAGCTCTTCCAAGGCCTGAGCCCATCTGACATCCCCCTGGGGTGTCTGGAGTACTGAGGCCCCACCCTCCACATCTTTCCCCGATGGCGAGAATACGTCCTCGTCATCAGATCCAAATGTTGGGATCATTTGCATTTGTTGGAAAAAACTCTTTATAGTCTTATTTTTCTTCCCTTTTCTAGGCATTTTCCCAGCCAGTTACTTGACTTCTGAGATTCCTGTCCCCGCCTAGATCTGCCCAGCTAGTGCTTGGGGTCTGAGGTTCAAATGGGCTTTCCGCAGCAAGCTTTAGTTCTGGTGCTGGGGTGGGGGCAGGGCCGCCTCCCAGGCTCGTCCTCCTCAGGGGCTTTATGCAGAGAACTTCAGGAATGGAGCGGGTGGGGTGGGGGCCGCCTCCCAGGCTCAGTTCCCTCAGGTTGTTTATGCATAAACCTTCCGTAATGAAGATCCTGCCTGCTGCTAGGGGAGTGCTGGGCAGCCGCAGCCGCTGCTGCCTCCGCTGCCACCCATGCCTCTGCCACCGCTTCCTGCCCCCGCCTCTGCCGCTGCCACTTCCTCCCGAGGGGGGGCCAAGTCACGGAGACACTCCGCTCCCCCCCTCCAGCCAGCCGTCTCTCTCACTGACCTGTAGCTTCTGTGGGTGGAGGGACTTTCCCGGCTGCCAGAGTTTCCGTCCCTGAAGCCTGCTCGGGTCAGCTTCTCTGGGGCCGCGGCCAGGGCAGCGCTGGGGGTGGGGTCTGCTTTCTGGGGCAGGACGGACCCTGGGGACGGGTCTCCAGGGCTCTCTGGCACGGAAATCTCTTCCACTCTGGTTCTGCACACCTTTCAGTGATGCAGAATTTATGCGGATCTCTTTTTACATTAATTCTATGGGCTGTGGGTTGAAGCTTGTAAATGTCCGTCTTTCTACTCCGCCATCTTGGCTCCCTATAGTACAGTTTAAATATGGTATGATTAGGCTACCTTCCTTTGTGCTTTATTCCCATTATTTCCCTTGATATCCTTGACCTTTTTTTTCAGATTAAATTTTTATTATTTTTCTAGCTCAAAAAAATCTAAAAATAAAAAAAATATAAAATAAAATAAAATAAATGGTACTTTGGTATGGTATTGAGTAAGTAAACTGATTTGTGTAGAATTGTCATTTTAATGTCAATTTTATTTTTATTTATTAGCCCCTTGAACAACTGATCTTTTCCCAATTATTTGGATCTGACTTTGTGTAAAAGGAGTTATGTAATTGTGCTCATATAGTTCCTGAATTTGCCTTGGTAGCTAAACTCCCAATAATTTTTATTGTCTGCACTTATTTTAAAAGCACATTCTCTTTTCATCTCTTGCTGCTGGATTTTGCTAGTGATATATAGAAACAAAGGTGATTTATGAAGGTTTATTTTATACCATGCAACTTTGCTGTAGTTATTATTTTAAGTCATTTTAGTTGATTCTCTAGGATTCTCTAATTATACCATCATTACCTCTACAAGAAGTGAGAGCTTTATTTCTTCATTGCCTATTGTAATTCCTTCAATTTATTTTTTTCTCTTATTGCTAGTGGTAACATTTCCAGTGTGAAATTAAATAATAACAGTGATAATGGGAATCTTTGCGTCACCACTGTACTTATTGGGAATACCTTGAACTTATCCTCTTTAATAATAGTACTTACTGATGGTTTTAGATGCTGCTTATTATTTTAAGGCAAACACCATTTATTTGTATATTTTCTAGGGTTTTTAATAGGAATGGATGTTGTACTTTCTCAAAAGCTTTTTTCTGCATCTATTAATCAATTTTTTTTGGTAATTTTATTATTGATATGGTCAGTTATGCTCTTTTTCTAATACAGAAACAGCCTTACATTTCTGGTATAAATTCCACATGGTCATAATGTATTATCCTCGTGATAAATTGTTATAATCTCTTTGCTATTTTTTTTTATTTTATAACAATTTTCTTCAGGAAAACAGATCTATAATTTTCTTTCTTTATTTTGGATCTTTCTGGTTTAGGTGTTAGCATCAATTTTGGATCACAAAAATAATTTGATAGGACTCCTTTGCTAATTTTTTCCAAGTAGTTTATATAATATTGAAATTAATTTTTCTTTAATGTTTGGAAGAATTAACTTGTAAATTCATGTGGCCCATAGATATTTTTTCTTTGGGAATTCATTTATGGCTTGTCTAATTTCTTTTCCTAAATTGGGTTAACTATTTTATTTACTCTTCGGTTAATGTAGGCAATTTATATTTTTTGGAGATATAAATTTCATTTAGATTGTTAGATTTATTGGGATATTGTGGGGACAAAATAACTCTTAACTATGATTTCAATTTTCCCTTCAGTGGTGGTGCATTCACACTTTTCATTTTTTTGTAGTGCTAATTTGATATTCTTCTTTCTTTTTTAAATCAAGTTAACCAAATGTTTATCGGTTTTACTATGCTTTTTTATAAGAGCAATTCTTATATTTATGTTATATATGTATATACATATATATACATATATATATATATATATATATATATATATATATATATAAGCTCAGTATTTTTTTCTTAATTTCAGTTCTCTTAATCTTTATTTCGATTTTCAGAATTGCTAATTTGGTATTTAAAAGATTTTTAATTTGTTCATTTTCTAGTTTTTTTAGTTACATGCCCATTTAATTGATCTCCTTCCTCTTTCTCTGTTTCCAAAAAAGTTTTTTGTGCTTCATACCAGTTCATATTCCCCTTTGAAACTTTACATGTGATCCATTATTACACTATTGTAATAATAGTGGGTTTGTATTTTGATCTTCCCTGTCACCATAGAAGCTCTTCTTCTGGGTTTGTATTTTGATCTTCCCTGTCACCATACAAGCTCTCTTTTTTGCTCCTTTTTTGACTTATATTGTAACCTTTAAACTTAAGTTCTGCTCCCTAGGTCACAGGGGCACTGTCGAAAGCTTCTTGTGTTGGGGGCCAAGAGCCTTATGACTAGCTTTGTATGCTGGGGCCTCAGGTATTGGTGGCTTGCTCACTGTGGTGGCATGGCCCAACCTAGTCATTTCTGTTTTGACCTGCATTATTGGGCTAGGAATTTACCTCATCTCTGGAACTGGAGCAGTTGAACCAGGACCAAGGGACCTCAGATTTTGATTTGTGCCGTGGCTAAGAACCTCCTGATGGCTTGCTCAGACACCATCTGCACTGAACTGCTCTCCCCTTTTACCTAGGTGAGATAGACCTTTTCTGAAGTCCTTCCAAATTATACTAAGCTGGAAAATTTTTTCACTCCATCTTTTTGTAGGCTCTGCCACTCCAGGATCCATTCAAAAGATTGATTTAATATTGTTTCTGAGGGAAACCGGGGAAACCTCAGTCAACATCTTGACTCCTTTCCATCATCTTGGCCCCCTTCTCCACTGATAGTTTTCCTAATATTGAACAACCTTGCATTCCTGGTATAAATGCCATTTTATCATAGTGTATAATCTCTGATATATATTGCTACAATGTACTTGCTAATCTTTTATTTAAATTTTTCATTTATATTCGTTATGTAAATTGGCATATAGTTGTTTTGCTTTCCTCCTCCTTTTGCTCCACTTTCTTTGGGTATTTAAACCATATCTGTTTCATAAAAGAAATTTGATTGGACTACTTTTATCTATATTTTACAATGTTTTATGTAGTATTGTACTTAATTTGTCCTGAAATGTATGATAGAATTTTATTGTATCTCCATTTGTACCTAGATTTTTTTTTCTATGATAGGCTTATATAAATATTGTGTCTCTTCTTTTAATTCGGGATTTTTTTATTTCTAAAAATTGTTGCTAATTTCACCTAAGTTGTCAGTGTTATGGCATATCTTTGCCAAAATACTGCAAAAACATCTTTCAAAGATCCTTAAATTATGCCTTCATTGGTGGTATATTCATTCTTTTCATTTTTGAAAGCAATCATTTGTTTTTCTTCTTAAAATATGAATCAATTAATTGTCCAAATATGTTATTTATCTATTTAGTAATCATTTTTTCCTTTCAGTTTTTTAATTTCATCTTTGATTTTCAGAATTTCCGTTTTGGTGTTTAATTGGAGTTTTTAATTTGTTCTTTTTCTAGGTGTATTGGTTGTGTTCCATGTGTAACTATGTTACCCCATAAAATGATCTCCTCTTTGTCTCTCCTTTTTTTTGATGTAATCATTTAGAGATATAAATTTTCCCCAAAAAGCACCTTGATTACTTTTCACAAATTTTGATATTTCTACCTTGCAGTCATTTTTGTTAAGAATATTATTGATTTTTTCTATAATTTGTTCTTTGATCCACTCATTCTTTGGGATTACAAGTTTCCAAATAAGTATTAATCTCTGCTGCCATGTCCTTTTAGTCAATATAATTTTTATTTTGTTATGATTTGAAAAAAGGTAAATTTTATGTTTCTATTTTCCTTTGTTTCTGAGTTTTATGTCCTAAATTAGTATCCTATCCTAAATTGAGAATTCCTAGCTAAGCTCATTCTCTAAAAGTCCCATTCATATTGACAAATCAGCTTCATACTTTTTTATGCATCTTCTCAAAATTCTAGGGAAATTGCTAAGAAGTTAGTCTTTTCAAAGTTATAACTCACAAGCCTATATCAATTAATTACTACCATTGATTGTCACTTACTATCAATTAGTCAGATCAGTTTAAGAAATAAGAAATAATTTCTTTAGTAAGATATACAGGCAATGGAGTGTAGAAATCTATTTTGCCCTAAAGGAAAATAGAGAGGGAGGGGGATGGAAGAAGTGTGGATAATAAAAGGGAGGACAGACTGGAGGAAGGGGTGGATGGAGGAATATACTGTCCTGGGATGGGGGGTTGGGGAAAGATGGAGGGAAAATTTTGAATTCAAATTCTTGTGGAAATTAATGTGGAGAAATGAAGAATAAATAAATTACATCTTTTTTTTCAAAAATTATTGTTTACCACAGTAGTACAGTTCATCTGAAATATTCTTCTCCCAAATCTGTCATACTTTCCTATGAGGCTTTACAAAGTTCCACAAAGATAAAATGATAGAGGTAATTTATTTTAAATAGGCATAGGACAACCAATATGCAATTACCCTTATAGAGTCATCACAGAAAAATTTTAGAGTTAAGGTATATAAACTGTAGATAAGGGTCTATATTAGGTTCAACACATATGCTTCTCAATGATTAGATGGCTTCACATATAGATCGAAGAGTCAGTTGTTTATCAGGATTTTGTGGAGAGGATTCTATCTGAGCCTGATTTTAATATGATTCCACCGCTTATGACTTAACATTGCATGTGGATTGATCAATTGATTGCTCAATTTTGAATCCCTGGAAAATGATGGAATGTATCTTGACTTCCACAAATCAATCAAAACAATTGCTCACTTAATATGACCTCAATTCAGATCTTTGTCACCTCTAAGGAGGCAATTAACAGTGATTCCCCAATTGCTTTTCCTCCTCCAAGTTGCTCTCCAATCTAAATTATCTTCAAAAAAACAGGTAATTTTTTCTTTTTTTCTTTATTAATTTATTTTATTTTCAGTATTCTACAATCACTACCATGTAACTTAGATTTTTTTCCCTCCCCTAACCTTCCTTTTCCTTCCCTGAGATGACATACAATTTTATATAGGTTCTACACATACATTCCTATTAAATACATTTGTACCATAGTAGTGCTGTATAGAAGAATTAAAATGAATATGAGAAATCATATAACAAACAAAAATGTAACACAAAAGGAAATGATCTGCTACATTCTGCGACTGAATTCCATAGTTTTTTCTCTGGATGTGAAAGGCATTTTCCTTAAAAGACCATTGGGAATTTTTTTCACTCTTTGCATTGCAATGAAGTTCTAAGTCTACCAGAAAAAAAAAAAAAAAAAAAAAACAAACTCTGGCACACTGTACTCGTTGCTGTGCACAGAGTTCTCCTGGTTCTGCTCCTTTCGCTCACCATCACATCATATAAGTCTTTCTAGGCCTCTCTGAAGTCTTCCTGTTCATCATTTCTTATAGTGTAATAGTATTCCATTACATTCAGATACCATAATTTATTCAATCATTCCCCCAATTGATAGGCATCCCCTTGATTTCCAATTGTTGGCCACCACAAAGAGTGATGCTATAAATATTTTTGTACATGTGGGACCTTTTTCCATTTTTATGATCTCTTGAAGAAGCAGTCCTAGAAGCAATGTGTCAAAGGGTATGTGTGTTTTTGTACCCTTTGGGAATAGTTCCAAATTGCTCTTCAGAATGGTTGGATCAGTTCACAGCTCCACCAAGAATGAATTACTGTTCCAACTCTCCCACATATCCTCCAACATTTATCATCTTCCTGTTCTGTCATGTCTGCAAATCTTATAGGTGTGATGTGGTACTTCAGAGTTGTTTTGATTTGCACCTCTCTAATCAATAGTGATTTAGAGCATTTTTTCATGTATAGATATCTCTAATTTCTTCCTCTGAAAACTGAATGCTCATAGTCTTTGACAACTTATCAATTTGGGAATGAGTACATTTGACTCAGTTCTCTATATATTCTAGAAATGAGGCCTTCACCACACACACTAGCTGCAAAAATTCTTTTCCAGTTCCACATCCCCCCAAATCTTGGTTGCATTGGATTTGGTTGTGCAAAAACTTTTCAGTTTAATGCAATCGCAATTATACATCCTGCACTTCATAATGCTATCTCTTCTTTGGTCAAAAATTCTTCACTTATCCATAAATATGATAAATACATTATTCCTTGCTCCATCAATTTGTCCATAGTATCAAATTTTATAACTAGATTGCGTACCAATTTGGATTTTTATTCTTGTGTACGGTTTCAGACATTGGTCTATGCCTAGTTTCAGTCACACTGTTATCCAGCTTTCCCAGCAATTTTTGTCAAACACTGAGTTATCTCAGAAGTGGGGGTCCTTGGGTTTGTAAAACAGTAGATTGCTGTAATCATTGCCTACTATTTCTTGAGTACCTAGCATATTCCACTTGTCTATCCTTCTGTTTCTTAGCCAATACCAAGTGCTTTTGATAGTTACTGTTTTATAATACAGTTTGAGATCTGGTATCTCTAGGCCCCCTTTCCTAGCATTTCTTTTCATTAGTCCCCTTGATATTCTGGACGTCTTGTTATTCCAGATGATTTTTGATACTATTTTTTCCATCTCTGGAAAATAATAATCTGATAGTTTTATTGGTATGGCACTAAATAATTAAATTAATTTAGGTAGAATTGTCATTTTTTATTATCTTGGCTCGGCCTACCCCCGAGCAACTGATGTTTTCCCTTTTACTTAGACCTATTTCTCCTTTTGTTTTGTCTGAGATTAGGATTGCTACCCCTGCTTTTTTACATCAGATGAAGAACCATATATTCTGCTCCAACGTTTTACCTTCACCCTGTGTGTTTCCCCTCTTTCAAATAGGTTTCTGGCAAACAACATATTGTTGGATTATGGATTTCAATCCATATGCTATCCATTACCATTTTATGGGAGAGTTCATTCCATTTACATTCACAGTTATGATTAAAATCTGTGTCTTTCCCTCTACTCTCTTTCCCACTTTTTGTGCTTTTAGTTATTCTGTCTCCCTTCCCCTCCTCAATAGAGTTTTTACTTTTGACCATCACCTCCCACAGTATTTCCTTCCTTCTTTCAGCCCTGCTCCCTTTTACTCCCCTTTACCCTTACTGCCTCTTCCCTCCATTTTAGCTTCTCCTCCCCTTTCTTCCCCCTTCCTCTCCTCCTGTCTATAATGCTAGTTAGATTTATATACTTAATTAAGTTTATTGTTACCTCCTTGAAGCAAAGCAGATGAAAGTACCTGTCAAACCATGCTCTTTTCCCTCCTCTCTTTCCCTTTAGTATAATATAATTTTGTACTTCTTCTTGCGTTGTATTTTATCATTTTCTGCTTCCTCCTTTTCATGTCTGTTGTTACAGTCTCTCTGTATACTTGAATCACATTTTTTTATCATCACATCCTTTACTTTATACTTGTTCCTTCTATCTTTTTATATCCCTTTTATACATCATAGTAGATGGACAGTTCTCAAGATTAACAAGTATCATCCTCCCTTATAGGGAGGCAAAATGTTTGCCCAAATTGAGTAACAATTTATTTTTGTTTTTTTTCCCCCTGTTTACCTTTTTATGACTCTCTTGTGACCTGTGTTTGAAGATCGAATTTTCTATTGAGTTCCAGCCTTTTTGTCAGGAATGTCTGGAAATCTCTTATTTCATTGAAAGTACATCTCCTTGCCTGAAGTATTATGTTCAACTTTACTGGGTAATTAACCCTTGGTTGTAGTCCAAGCTTCTTTGCCTCATGGAATATCATGTTCCACTTCCTTTTATCTTTTAATATAGAAGCTGCAAGTTCCTGACTGTAGCTCTTGGATATTTGAATGGTTTCTTTCTGGCTGCCTGCCGTATATTCTCCTTCACTTGACAGTTCTGGAATTTGGCAACAGTATTTCTTGGTGCTTTTAGTTTGGGATCCCTTTCAGGAGGTGAACGGTGGATTCTTTCAAAGACTATTTTGCCATCTGAATGTAGGACTTCTGGGGACTTTTCCTTCTTTCTCTCTCTGATTTTCTTATAACTTCTTTCCTTCTTTCATACCTTCTTTGTTCCTTTTTCTGTTCTCCTTTAATGCTTTTCATCCATTCTTCTTTCCATCGCTCCTTTTCCTCCACTCCTTTTTCCCATTTTCATTTGTTCTGCTCTATCATTCTATCCCACTATATGAAGTATGATCATCAGATTCATAATTTCAATGTGATAGAAAATTCTTGTCTTTTCTCTTAAGATTACAGTAGTACTATTGGAATTACTTTATCAACTTTTGTCTTAAAGACCATTTTGTGACTTCATGTTGCATATTTGTTTAATATATCCTGCTCATTTCTTCTTTAAAGTTTATCATTGATTGTGTTACAATATATTCATACACAGCATGAATCTCTCCACTGCCCTCATTTTATATTCCTTCATACACTATTGTCTTCTTTATCTTGGTGACATTTGGAAAAACTTGGAGATTGTTGGTGTTAGTTTGTAAAAAAAAAAAAAAATATAGGTCTCTGTTAGTATCAGGAACTTGGGGTTCTTAAAATTGCATTTTTAGTTTTTGAAGTTGATGCAGCCTGTTTGTCTTTTCCTTGTTTAGCTTTAGAATTAAGGAGTAAACTTTTTTGCCTTTTGGGTAAAGGGAACAATATTTATTTAATATCTTACAAGTGTTTAAGCTCCATAAGGAAAGGGGATTAGAGTGATTTAACTTTGATATCTCTGTCACTTGTTAATTGTAGATCACATTCATTTTGGAATCAATCAATATTTTCATCGTTAAAGGACATTTATTTAGTTGGTTTAATTTTTCTCAGTCTTTTTTTTTTTGAGGGGGGAGGGTAAGGAAAAGGAAAGTATCAGAGTATGTCATGAAGCAGAACAACCTGGCATGAAAAAATTAATTGTAGACAATACTCATTCCCGATGAGGCCACCCTCTATCGATGACTCTCATGTATAGTTCCTTTTATTTTTGCATGACATATTACCATTTGAAATCACATAATGAAATACCTAAAAACCTGGAATCTACTAGTAATTTTGTTAAATTGCAAAATGGGGAAAGAAAAAAAATCATTTTTGATAACTCAGCATGCATCATGGCCAAGAGGGTCTTGTCTCTGAACTAATTTGCCTTTCGAAATTTTCCAAGTAACAGAACAATTGCTCCAATGTAAAGAACATATTCCCTCCAACCACTAGCCATTAGGATTCCTAGAGACTGGAGACTTGAAGATGTGGGTGTATGTAATGTTCAGGAGGACTAGTGCCTCTGGTGTAAGGGCTTTCTGATCCCTTTTCAGTACTACGTGTTCATCTTTAGTTTCTACTTGTTGTCAAACTCACACCTGGGACTCGAAGAAGCTATAGCATGTGCAGCATTCAAACCGCAGTAAAAACTGGTATGACTGACAGATTAAAGCAGGTTGAGCTTAATTAAAAGGCCTCAAATGTGTGGGAAATGCAACTAGATGTTTATCTTAGACATGAAAACTTGCCCCAGTGGAATTGGTGAATGAGAACAACTTGTTCTATAGGCCATGAAAGCAGTTAAAGTAGGTGTTATAGAAGAGTTATAGCTTTGTCTCACTTCAAAGACAGCAAGATCACCCTCTGTTTCCTGGGAGTCATTCTGATTTTGTTTTGCAACTGGATGTCAATGGCTCAGATAGAGAGAATGTGCCTGAAAGCGTTGTGCAAAATTGCCTCACTTAAAGCCAATTCACACTCAGGCCAAAGCATCACCAACGATTTCATTGGTCCACTTCAAGAATGAAGGATGAACAAATGTTTGACAAAACAGCCAGTGAAAAAGAGAAAATATTCAGTAAAACACATGGTCATTTTGTCTATTGGGTTCACTGTATTGGATTTTCCCTGAATAAGTAGATTTCTTTGAGTACTTGATGAAAGTTTCAACCCATGACTCCTATATGTGTTCAAAAGGCTATATATGGTGGGCCTGTGATTTCACTTGTATAGAGAAATCCTATGAAAGTTAACTCTATTAATCCAAGGTAGATCACTGTCTGAAACTGAAAATTTTAGGTCTTTCATAGGGCAGGTTGAGATTAATGTAACTTGATCAGGTTTAAATAATCAACATGTGTCAAAGGAAAAATTTGCACCAGACATTCTGACCTCTTTTGTCAGGTCAGCATCATTGCTTTGTCTCTTAATTCAGAAAAGAATGGGAAATCACTTTTACTTTCATCTGACCAGTCCTAGTACTGGAGTTTACTCCTTGACATAGTACAATATATTTTCAGTTTCTAAGCCAACAATCCTAATAACCCAGTGTGCAATTGAGGAATCCAACATATTAATCTCCCCATGACATCCTCCCAAATAGAACGATGTAGTTTTCAAGGGACAATTTGTGTCATATTTGAAAGAACTTAGATTTTTAATTTTTGTCCTCCTTTAATTACCATTTCAGCTCCTACCAACTGAAGAAAACTTTATGTATGAGAGAGGCATTTTGTACTAAACAAAAATTGGGAAATTGGTCTCAGGGTAGTTCATATTCCTTCTTTCCCAAGGACCTTCTTTAATTCTTGGAACTACCCCAAAGTAGAATAAACTTTCACAGAGAGTAATGGAGTAACTTGTGGTCTTCAAATCATCACAAGGTGTTGGGGGTGTAATAAAGTAGATTACCAAAGAGTTATTCTTTAGGTTGCATATTCATTAGACTCCCATTCAGCTTGAACATATTGAGAAATTCCTTATCCTATGGCACTAATTGTTTGGAGATTTTTCTGTCCAATATTTTTTGGAGTGCATGTTTCACATCTTTGTTTCTGAAACTGTATATAATAGGGTTAAACATGGGGAAGACCACAGTATAAAAAACAGCAATCACTTTATCTGTGTCTGGAGAGTATTTGGTGGTGGGACGTAAGTACATGAACAAAAGTGTCCCATAGAATAAAGCTACAGCTATTAGATGAGAAGCACAAGTGGAAAAGGTCTTACTTCTTCCTCCAGATGATTTGATGTTCAGGACTGTAATGAGGATACAGAAGTAAGAAATGAAAATGATCACAAAAGTGCTGGTCTGAATGAAGCCACATAAAGCAAAGAGCAGAAGTTCATTGAGGGAGGTATTGGAACAAGACAAAGCTAGTAATGGTGGTATGTCACAAAAAAAGTGATTGATAACATGGGATCTGCAGAATGGCAACCTGAAAGTCAGAGACACATGAACCAATGAAGTCATTGTTCCACTGAAATAAGACAAGACAATGAAGGAAACACACACTTTCCTGGACATAAGTGTTGAATATATCAAAGGGGTGCAGATAGCTGCATAGCGGTCTAGGGCCATTGCAGCTAGAATGAGGCATTCTGCATCAGCAAAGCAAGCAAAGAAGTACATTTGAAGGGCACAACCATACAGAGAAATGCTTTTCTTAGAAGATAATAAGTTAACTAGCATCTTGGGAGCTATGGATGTGGAATAGCTGATATCTAGAAAGGAGAGATTACTGAGAAAATAATACATGGGAGTTTGAAGATTAGAATCAATATTGACCAAGATTATCAAACCAATGTTTCCCACTAAGGTCAAAATATAGATGACCAAAAACAAAAGGAAGAGAGTGATTCTGAGTGGAAGGTAATCTGTGAAGCCGACAAAAATAAACTCTGTTGGTGCAGTATAATTTCTGTCAGTCATCTTCTCTGATGGGAAGACCTTCACAAACGAGATGAAGAGTAGGTGGGGTTTTCA
The DNA here is from genome assembly GCA_023548195.1 of Bettongia penicillata ogilbyi. Taxonomy (NCBI): domain Eukaryota; kingdom Metazoa; phylum Chordata; class Mammalia; order Diprotodontia; family Potoroidae; genus Bettongia; species Bettongia penicillata. The sequence continues at coordinate 1,151,202 of JAJHZJ010000175.1, read as the reverse complement.
GTTGGGTTACTTGTTATTGAATAATTCCAGAATGTGTTCTATCTCATTTCTGTGAAAATGAATGGAGAGATAAAATGTCTTTCCTGTCTTAACAAGAAAACATTCAGTCTTCAAGAATTCTGTATTTAAGGGAGAATCTTAAATATAATGTGCAAAAATAGTGTCAAGGAACATCTAATTTTGCTAATCAGAAAAAGCTAATTCTAATGAAATAGTAATTACAACAGATGGGTTTTTATATAGGCTTTTGATATTTATTTTCTCCTTTGACCATCACATTAATTTGTGAGATTTATAATACTACTATGGATAGCCACATTTAAAGATAAGGAAATTGAGGCCCAGACGATTCAAATGATTTTTCATAGTCATGAAGTTAATCTTGTGTAAGATGTGACATTTCAACCCAAGTGTTTCTGGCTCAAGCATAACTTTCAATTTACCTTGTCTCATCAGGCCTTGCAAACTATATACAATAATAAGAGAAGTATGAAGAGACAATTCACAAATAAATAATGACATATTCATAGAAAATTTCTTTTGAGGAATTCTAATATTTCCTGAACATAAAAATAAGAGCAAGGCAACTAGGTGGCACAATAGATAGAGTGCTACATAAGGTCTCAGGAGAATGTGGGTTCCAAGGACCTCATAGATGCTTACTAGTTCTGTGTTCCTGGCTACTTCATTTAACCTCTCTATGCCTCAGTTTTCTCATCTGTAAAATGTGCATAATAATATTAATAATAATATCTATCTCATAGTTTGTTTTTAAGACAGAATGAGATATTTGTGAAGCATAAACATCAAAATACTATTTAAATTTTAGCAAGTAACAATAAGCAAATAGAGATTGTTGGGATCTATGGGCTTTAAAAACTCAGGACCAGGAAAATCTACATGCAAATTTTGAGTCTTAAGTCAGAGAAAGCTGGAATCTCTCACTGCTATGGAAGAGGAATATGTTCACCTTTATAAAGGCTGAGACTCTTCACAGTTGTAAAAGCACGTCGAGTACAATGTAGTACTTACACTGAATTTGGACCCAAAGAACTGAATTAAAATAATGATTCTCATCTTTACCAACTTGTGATTTCACTGACACAGGGAACTCACTCATGAGGAAATCCTTCCACCAATGCAGGCTGGCATCTCTTCTGCTCTATAGAGTTTCCTATACAAAAAATTAATGGCTTTCCAATGTCACACAGTCAGAAGAATCATTTGAAACCAGGGTTTTCTGGCTACAAACCTGGCTCCCTATTGATTTTGTTACGTTTCCTCACAGGCGTTTAGGTGAATGAAGACAGATTTAGAACAGTCAGAGATCTTAGGGATCTTCCAAGAGGGAACATGACTTTGTGAATAAGGTCCTGCACTTGGACTCAAGGAATGTCTCAGCTCAAGTCCTACCTTAGACCTACCTCAGTTGTTTGATCCTAAGTACAGTTGCTTAACCTCTTTTTGCTTTTGTTTTCAAATCTGTAAAATGAAGATAATAATAAGGCTCTCTTTAAATCTTTGCCACAATGAGATACTTACTTTGTTATAATGAAATACTTGTGAAGAGCTTTGTAACATCTAAAACACTACACAAGCTATTCATATTGTGTATTGAATCTCTCTAGCAGAATATGAGCTCCACCAGAGAAGGGACTTTTGCATTTGTATCTCTCACAAATTGTAATTTGATCTATGTTTTTCAAACTGTTATTGAATTACTGAATAAATAAATGATTGATGAAAACTAATCCACTGAGACCTTAATCCTTTATGGATTTCAGTAAAAGATCATCCATAAAGGAATGAATTCTAGGGAGATTAGCTACCCAAAGAATAATATGTTCCAGTAGTTAACAAAATGTTATTTCCCTGAAAACAGGGGCTATTTTCTTTATGGATTTTTATACCTTCTTTGTTTAGGAATTTGTCTGACATATAATAGGTACTAGTTGAGTTAAAATGAGGTGAGTTGAATTTATCTCAGTACAGTGATGTGAAAATAAACCCCAACTCTTGTATAAACATCTACATTATAAGGAGAATACCACCTGTTTTATTACAAAATTCAAGAATAGCCAACCATAGTACGCTTAAAGATCTGTAAAGAAAAATAAAATGTTCTCCCAAGGAATCTGGAAGATAAAGTTGAAGATGGCTCTTTGCACATGCTTGTGGGATGGAAATTGGAATGACTGATGAAGGGAAGCAGCAAGAGGATACTGAAGTGAAGATGAACCTACTTGCTGTTGATATATTTATACCTCAAATGTCTATATATGCCACAAAATAGCACTTAATTTATTATTTTATTGATAATCTCACTGAAGGAGTTGATAGAGTACATGTTTATAATGCATATTAAATTTAAAAATCTCTCTTGTGTAATTTTTTTTCAGAAACCCGGTTGTTAAAGTTTATCAGGTGGTAGTTCAATGTAAAATGTCAAAGTTATTGGGCATCAGAAGACCTGGAATTGATTTTCTGTCCAGTCTCTTATTTGCTGCTTAAGTGTGGCCAGATTATTTCACTTCTCTTTTCCTTGATTTTTCACCTACCAAGTAGATATAATCATACTTGTGCTCACTACACCACAGCTTTCTAGGAAAGGTCTTTGTACACTAGAAAGTGATACATCAACAGACTGAAGTGAGTTAGTGTAATTACAGCTAATTGAAGGGAAAATGTCTGTTGATTACTCTCAGAGTGAGCCACTATCAGAATAGTCACTGATCAATATATGCTGCAATGTCATTATTTAACAAATGTTTATTGATGGATAACTGATCATTTGGTCCCATTATATTTGACAACCTCTTAGTCTTCCATTTGAAATCCAAGGAAATATTTTTTTTTCAAAAAAAAACGGTTAAAATCAAAATGTTAAAAAAAAACACAGCTAAATCTGCATAAAGAAAATTGAGAAGGCAGCTTATCAGGTACAGATGACACAGGATGATATGTTTCCTTTTGAGTCAGCAAGACTTCTCATTTTGCTTCACTTACTACCTTAGCTTATCTTGTCTTAAGCTTTATTTTTGTCAAACAGTCTGCCTTAGTTACACTTTACAGATATAGGATTTTATTGATTTATTTATATTTTGCATTAACAGAGATTACTTCTATTCTGCAATTTTCTATACAGTCAAATTTGTGTCCCTGCAGCTAAACTGGAAAAGTCTTTCCATACTCAGTGATATTAGTCACTGGTTAAATGGAAAAATAATAGCAAAATAGAAGTATACCCAATATATTTTTTCAATTTCGTGGGACCTCAAGAATTTGAAATTTACTGACATAGATTCTGAAACCCATCATAACTTCCTTAGCACTATGAAGTATCAGAGTACGACTTTAGAGAGGGATCACTTTATAAAATCAACATTCCTGCTATTGTATGGAATCTAAAAATAATTGATTATTAAAGCTAAAAGGAACCTGCCACATAACAGAAATGAAAATGATCTGGTGACATAGAACATGATATGATAGCCTCCAGAAGGAATCTTAGAATATAAAATATGGAATCTTAGAGTTGGATGGTACTTGAGTATATAGAGTATAAAATAGAAGTGCTGTTGTGTATAGCAAATTGTGCGTAATAGATTTGCAGTTTCACATGCAATTATCTTTTTTATTGTACTATATATTAGAAATTCTTGTTTTATTCCACAAATTGAAAATTATAAAAATAAATTTAAAACGCCATTATGATCCTAGAATATAAAACATAGAATTTTAGAGCTGGTAGTGTCCTTTGGAGATAGAATACTGTGAACATAGAATGGATGTTAAAACAGGAAGGGTCCCTCTATCATAGAAAGTTAAGAGTGAAAAAGAACTGAATGATATATTTAAGTACATACATGTCTGTATATGTTTTGTGTGTACGTAGATATAATGCATAATTCATCTATCTTTTATATCATCTATCTTTATACGTATATTTCTATATCTATCTTCCTATTTATATCTGTTTATATAAGGGTAACCTATACCCATTTGTCCCATTTTTAGATGAATAAGATTTAAATCCAAGAAATGTTAAGTTCATATAGCTAGTTTCCTATTTTAAAAAGTCATATATGCAGACATACATGTCTCTATGTCCTTTCTTTTCTCTTTTCTTGATGTGTAGATTTACACATCTGTCAGCAATTTTGACGTAAAGGGTTTTGGAACCCATTTCCTTGTATCCTCTGCATCATCCAGCTCAGAGAGTATAAAATTGATGTCCCGGTGTTATTTATTAATTGATGAATTCTCAGCACTGTAGCCTCTCACCTTGAAGGTTGTGTTATAAGGTGCTCTCAAATCATGCCTGATGAGCTCTTTTCAAACCGATCCACACCAGTCTGGACATGAAAGGAGCATTTCTAGGAAGGCTGTTATCTATCAACAAAATTAACAAAGCCATTCCATTTATAAGTGAATCAAAAAGTTGTGATATTGAGAATTTGCACAGGTTTAAAAGCATGAAGCTTGTGTTTTCCAACTTAAAATATGGTTACAAATTTGTAAGGTCTCAGACATTATCAGGCATTGCAAAAGTAAATAAATAAATAAAAATACAAACCAGGCTTTTACTAGACCAGACTATTATAGAGTCAGGCTTTAGTAATTCACGGGCAACCATTCATGCTCACAAAGATCTATCAGATTTTATCTTCCCCAAATACACTCGCATAATACTTACCTTATCCTGATCAGCTACCCTATACGTGCCATTGATATTAATGTATTAAGATAGATGAGAACAAAACAATCCTTATGACTAGAAGCAAATTCTAGAGCTCATGTTCTTTCAGTGGTCAGGCAATAGAACAACTTTCATATATGATGTCCAGCTCATTACTACCAGTTCAATTTTGTCTTTCCTTAAGCAATTTTTGCATAGGTAATCAAAATGCACAATGGTTTTAGAACACTTCAAAATCTCACTTACAGAACTTACATGTAAAATATGGGCACATTTCTTAATATTATAAGCCACTTAAGTGAAGCATGAAGACCATTTATACCTTGTTCTCTGGGAAGTGGGGCATGTTCCCTTGAGCAACTCCAACCCTGGGGCTGATAACCAATTAAGTTTTCTGCAGGTCCTCTGAATGGTTTATTTTTTTCACATAAAAAAAGCTGTTAAACACAATTTCATGTGGAAGTATGGCAATATGCATGCCTTTCTCTACATAACATGTTCTGTTATAAGATCATGAGTTTCCAAGTGTCTACTGCAAATCAATGAAAACTGCTAAGGGAATATATGAGGACTGTGGATTTAAATATTATATTCCTCTGCATTTGCCAATAGAATCTACCCAAATATTTATCTAAATTAGCTAAGTATGAGGGAATTTTTGGGATCAAATTAAACATTATTGAGAAAATCACTGTCAAAGTTTTGGTACATGTCTTTCCCTTTGGACTCAGCTTTTATGTACTGAATGTGCTTTCCATATATACCTCTTGCTTATTTTCCATTTGGTCTCTATGTCCTTTCTTTTCTCTTCTCTTGATGTGTAGATTTACATTTGTCCTCATCTGTTGATATTTCCCTTCAAAAGTCCTATGGAAACAAATCAATTACAAATATTATCACTGCGATCCATGGCAGGATACAGTCCTTATTTAGAAATATTTAGGTGTTGGAAGTAGTACTTTTCTGCTTTTGGTCTATTTATTGACCACCATGAGGAGGTAAGTTTCTCTTTGAAAATTATTATGAAGTCATATGGTTATAAGATCCTACATCTAGAGTTTGAGGAACTACCAGAGACCATTTCACACCTCCCACCTCCCCACATTCCCCAACACCCAACACTCACACTTTGGAAACGAGATAACAGAAAGCCTATGGGGCTAAATGACTCCCGAGGTTCACAGGTGGTAAGGAGCATACATGTCATTTGATATCAAGTTCTATTGCTCCAAGTTCACTGATTTTTACACTAAAGTATACCCATATAAAAATAAATCGTACACATTTATTAGTCACCTACTGTGTTCTGGGTACTGTTCAATGCACTGGGAAACAAAGCACAACAAAAGACTGGCCCTATGCTTAAGAAATTTGCATTCTGATGATGGGATGTATGCATCAACATTCCTAATATACAGTAATTATTTAATAAACGATTTATTTAATTGCCTTCAATCATTTAGTTTTGGGTATTACGTTGCTATGAACAAACCTTGCTTTCCAGATTGGTTGATGTTCCATGGACATTATTCCTAAGAAAATAATTTTCTCTGATGCTCACTTGATCTTTCCATTTTCTTGAGGATTTTGTGAAATGAAAACTTTATCAGGCTCCAGGTAATACATAAAGGTTGGTCAATCGTGAAATTATAATAACATTGCTAATGGATTTGGAAGACCTGTGCTCAAGTTTTAGTATTTATACTTATTATCTGTGTGATTGCACATGTATAGTGTCATATAAGAGCTACAAGGTCTGTCGAAGTAAATTAATTAACCCCTTCATTTAAAAATTATGAACTGTGTCTCAAAAATATTAAATAACTTTCCTTGTGGTGCAGAACTTGTAAGTGTTTGATTTGAACCTACCTGACAGTAAGTCCAGTATCCTCTAGACCATGTTATGAGTCCATGTGTTTTCATCTGTAAAATAAGGTTAATGGGCCTGTTTTGTGAGGAATGGTCTTATAAATGCTAAGATGTTACATAAATCAATGCTATTTTTAGTATTGTATTTATTTACACAGAAATATTTAGCATAAAGTACAGATACTTGAAAGAGGACCAATAAAAGTTGTGACTGAATCATCAAGTTCTTTTTTACAAATGTCACTCTTGTTTCATTTAACAAGAGTTCAAGTGTTATGTTGCTATGTATAAGGAAAAATATTCTTAATATTTACAAAGACATTATTAGAATCTGTTCTTGACCTCAAGCATTTTTGAGCTGGATAATGCAAATACTAACACCAATGAGATAAAAAATCCATTAAGAAATTGATTATGAAGATTTTTTAGAAAGGAACACTATTTCACTGTTTTAGCCCCTTCTCAATTGATTATGCCTTTTTCTTGTCTAGTGAAATTTTTGAGAGCTCTATTTATAGAAATGCATAGATGAAGGGTCAGTCTCGAAGGAAGACAAAATTCAAAAGTAAGAGAGTTTAGACTACATATGTATATGTGAAATGGAAAGGAGTCCTTCGAGAAATGATTTTGGTTCTCCTACTGGAATTTATGGTAGTAAAATTTTAGGTAAGTGGATTGGTTTTTGTCCTTCCTCTTCAAAGAGGACTAAAATTACATCACCATGATAAAGTGGAATTTGAATGTGTCAGACTATGACCAAGAAGAAAAGGAGTGGATAGCTTTCAGAGATTTGATGTACAGCACTGCATTTGCTCATCTGGGTCACAACACTCGCCAACATCAAGACTGGCTTGATGAAAATGATGGGGAAATTCAGAAGCTGCTAAATGGAAAATGGAAACTCCACAGGATTTACTAGCAGGATAGTTCATCCACCTCTAAGAAGGAAGCATTTAATTCCATCAAAAGGAAAGTACAAGGGGGAGGATCCAAGATGGCAGAGTAGAAAGACTCACATATGCTAGGCCCGAACTTACAGCCCATAAATTACCTATAAAAAGAACTCCAAACGGGTTCTGGAGCAGTGGAAGCCACACAGCAATGGAGTGGAGGAGATTTCTGTTCCAGAGAGCCCTGAAAAACTGACTGCAAAACTCCGTCGGGCACCGGACACAGAGCAGAGCCCAACCCTGCCTTGTCCAGATAGCACCAAGAGGAGTAGAACGGAAGAAGGCTTCAGGGATGGAATCTACGGCGGCTGCTAAGGTCCCTCAACCCACAGGCGCTACAGGTCAGTGAGAGAGCCATCTGGACTGGCTGAGAGGGGAGCGGGGTGTCTCCGTGGTTCGAGCCATCTCGGGAGGAAGCAGCAGGGGAGGCTGTGGACAGGGGCTCCCGGAGCATAAGAAAAATCGGGTCCATTACTGAAGGTCTCTGCATAAACCCCCTGAGGGAACTGAGCCTGGGAGGCGGCCCTGCCCCCACCTGAGCAGCAGTACTTAATCTCTCACTGAATAGCAGCCCCTCCCCCCATTGGAAGCCCTGAGGCTGGGAAGCAGCATTTCAATTTCAGATCCCAAGCACTGGTGAGGCGGGGGTGGAGAGGAATCTCAGAAGTCAAGTAACTGGCTGGGAAAAATGTCCAGAAAAGGGGAAAAATATAAGACCAGAGAAGGTTACTTTCTTGGTGAACAGATGTTTCCTCCTTTCCTTTCTGATGAGGAAGAACAATGCTTACCATCAGGGAAAGACATAGAAGTCAAGGCCTCTGTATCCCAAACATTCAAAATAGATATCCAATGGGCTCAGGCCATGGAAGAGCTCAAAAAGGATTTTGAAAATCAAGTTAGAGGTGGAAGAAAAACTGGGAAGAGAAATGAGAGAGATGCAAAAAAAGCATGAAAAACCGGTCAATACCTTGCTAAAGGAGACCCAAAAAAATGCTGAAGAAAATAACACCTTGAAAAATAGGCACACTCAATTGGCAAAAGAGGTTCAAAAAGCCAATGAGGAGAAGAATGCTTTCAAAAGCAGAACTAGCCAAATGGAAAAAGAGATTCAAAAGCTCACTGAAGAAAATAGTTCTCTCAAAATTAGAATGGAATAGATGGAGGCCAATGACTTTTTGAGAAACCAAGAAATCACCAAAAAAAACCAAAAGACTGATAAAATGGAAGAGAATGTGAAATATCTCATTGGAAAAACAACTGACCTGGAAAAGAGATCCAGGAGAGACAATTCAAAAATTATGGGGCTACCTGAAAGCCATGATCCAAAAAAAGAGCCTAGATATCATCTTTCATGAAATCATCAAGGAAAACTGCCCTGAGATTCTGGAACCAGAGGGCAAAATAAGTATTTAAAGAATCAACCAATCACCTCCTGAAAGGGATCCAAAAAGAGAAACTCCTGGGAACATTGTGGCCAAATTCCAGAATTCAAAGGTCAAGGAGAAAATATTTCAAGCAGCTAGAAAGAAACAATTCTAGTATTGTGAAAATACAATCAGGATAACACAAGATCTAGCAGCTTCTACATTAAGGGATCTGAGGACTTGGAATATGATATTTCAGAAGTCAAAGGAGCTAGGATGAAAATCAAGAATCATCTACCTAGCAAAACTGAGTATAATACTTTAGAGCAAAAAAGTGGTCATTCAGTGATATAGAGGACTTTCAAGCATTCTTGATGAAAAGGCCAGAACTGACTAGAAAATCTGACTTTCAAACACAAGAATCAAGGAAACATGAAAAGATAAACAGGAAAGAGAAATCATAAAATACGTTCTGAAGTTGAACTGTTTACATTCCTACATGAAAAGGTATTATTTGTAACTCTTGAGGCTTTTCTCAGTATTTGGCTAGTTGGAGGGATCACACACACACACACACACACACACACACACACACACACACACACACACATATATATATATATATATATATATATATATATATATATATATACACATATGCAGAGAGCATAGGGTGAGTTGAATAGAAAGGGATGACACCTAAAAACAATAAATTAAGGGGTGAAAGAGGAATATAATGGGACGAGAAAAGCAGAAATGGAATGGGGCCAATTATCACTCAAGAAAGAAGGAAGAAATAGCTTTTTCAATGAAGGAGGAAAGGGAGGAGGTGAGAGGGAAAAATGAAGCTTACTCTCTTAACATTTGGCTTAACGACAAAATAACATGGACACTCAATTTGATATGAAAATCTATGCTACACTACAAGAAATTAGGGGGTAAAGTGTTAAGTGGGGGGATGATGGAAGGGAGGGTAAATGGGAGAAAGGAGTAATTAGAAGTAAACACTTTTGGAGAGGGACAAGGCCAAAAGGGAGAATAGAATAAATGGGGGGCAGAATAAGATGAAAGGAACTATAGTTAGTCTTATACAACATGACTATTGTGGAATTCTTTTGCAGAACTACACATATGTAGCCTATATTGAATTGCTTGCCTTCTCAGTGGGGATGTGGGGTGGGAGAGGAAGGGAGAGAAGTTGGAATTCAAAGTATTAGGAATGAATTTTGACAATTGTTTTTCCATACACCTGAAAAATAACAAATACAGATAATAGGACACAGAAATCTATCTTGCCCTACAAGAAAAGAGAGAAGATGGGTATAAGGGAAGGGAGGGGTGTGATAGAAAGCAGTGCATATTGAGGGAAGGGGTGACCAAAATTCAAGGTGTTATGGATGTGGGGGGTGGGAAGAGATGGGGAGAAAATTTGGAACCCAAAATTTTGTGGAAATGAATGATGAAACTAAAAATAAATAACTAAACATTTTTTTTAAAAAATTATCTTACCATATATGTTTCATATGTGTTATCTATTACATATACATATAGATTACATCATTATTCCTATACATATTACTTATCATTGTTCATTATTATGCTTTCAACATTTTACATATATTTAAACATATTACATATGCAAATGAATTCATATTGATTAATTAATGTACAGAATAAACTTAAATTGTTCTTAATTTTATGATGGTAATTGCACTCAAATTGCTTCACCTTTGCTGAAAAGATACCTAAAGAGTAACCTACTCGTATACTCTCATGAAGTCAATAATTTTCAGAATTGTAAGAGATGTTAGAGGTCATCCAGTCCAGTCCCCTAATTTTATATGTAAAGAAACTGACGCCCAGAAAGTTGACATAGCTTGTTGTAGGTCACAACAACTTAATATAGGGACTAGTGTATATAATTTTTTTTCTGTATTGATTCCTCAGCACAAGACTAGATTCATACATATTAAAGGAAATGTTAAAACATTATACATATAATTGAATTGAAGGGCATGGAGGATTTAGAATTGATGTTGAAGAAGAAAATTGTTAAGCCTTAGAAAATATTAAAAAGTATGATTTGTCTCTTGAAAAACCTCTTAAGTACAGAATGTTTGGCGTTTTTACCCCATGTTGTTGTGATATTATGTCCGGTACTCTCCACACATCCTTATACCTGTCACACAGGTGCCCCTTACAAATACCTTAGAACATTGCTTGCCTTTTATTTTTTCAGCAAGTCGATAATCTTTTCTGGACATAAATTTTGTCATCATTAATATGTGTGTGTGATTTTACTGAGTTTAATTCTCTGAGTAGGGGATTTAATATTCTTCCCAGATCCAAATTTATTATCCCATTTCTTTGCCAAATATAATAAAAACTTTCTTAGAAAATGCAAGTAAACACACTGTTAAATCTGTCTAAGAACTATTTCAAATGGTAAATCAATGATAATTCAGTCTTCAAAAACTTCTACCTAAGGTTAATTTTTTTAAAAAAATTTGTGGATCTTTTTTTGCAATTTGAACACTGTCAAAACCAAAGGGAACTAGATTTCTGTTTGACAGAATAATTGGCTTAGTATCAGGAAGATATTTCTTGAGTTCAAATTTCTTGAGTTCAAATTCAGCCCCAGAAAAAAGCTGATTAACTTTTGGCAAGCCACGAAACCACATTTTTCTTAGTTTCTTCATCTGTAAACTAAACTAAAGAAGGAAAAGAAAACCCCACATGAGGTGAAGAGGAAGACATGAGTGAAATGACTGAACAGCAATAACAAAAACAAATTCAATAGAAACTTTGCCAGATTAAGATTTTTAAAAGTAGCGGGAGCCAGGACGGCAGAGTGATCGGTAACTGCTCTCTCTCTCCCATTGTTGACATTGATCAGCCCAGAGATTATTGCCCCAGAAAAAACTTTTAGAACACGGGAAGCAATTGAAGACTCTCACCCCTGGAGGCTAGAAGGATCACTAAGAGGGGTTCCTCTTGCTATGGCCAAAGGTGACCAGTGAAGGATCAGAGCTGTCCCGGATAGCCCCACCTCAACAAACCTAAAGATCCTGAACCCCAGGGGGTGAAGCCAGCAATTGCCAACACCAGGAGCAGAGGCGTGCATCAGTACCCCAGTGGAATCAGGAAGATGCTAGCGCAGAAAGCTGAGCTTTCCTATAATCTAGCTCGGCTGAGAAGCCTCTGGCTTCCAGACCACCCCACCCCTTACATTTAATGAACTGCCTCCAGGGTAACTGCAGAAAAAATGAGAAAAGCCTCTGCTTTCCAACACCAGACAGCTCAGCACCAGGTAAGCTGCACCATTAAAATTCTACCTGAAAAAAAAAGAGGCCACAACAAACAAAGTCCCAAGTTTTAGGCATAAGAACTGTGGGACAGAGCACCCTGTGCCACAGATGCAGAGATATACCTTACAAGTTAGGGAAAGGGTGATTACCATGAGTAAAAAGCAACGCAGAAAGGAAAAGACCATAGAATCTTTCTATGAGGACAAGGACAAAAGCACAAATGCCAAAGAGGTCAGCATGGAGACTGTACTCCCATCTGAAATTTCAGAAGGGAATACGAACTGGTTGGAAGCACAAAGGAACTTCTTGGAAGAACTCTGGAATGATTTTAAAACCCAAAAAATAGAAATAGAAGAAAAACTGGGCAATGATTTTAAAAATATAAAAAAAAGAATTCGCTGAAGTGAACAGCTCCTTAAAAATCAAAATTGGACAAGTGGAAAAGGAAGTACAAAGCCCAGCTGGTGAAAATAACTCCTTAAAAGGAAAAATTGGATTGACAGAAAACAAGAGTTACCTGAAGAAAACAATTGATAAAAAATAGAATTGGGCGAGTAGAAACTAATGAATCTATGAGACATCAAGAATCATTCAAACACAATCTAAAGAATGAAAAGATAGAACAAAATATAAAATACCTAATTGAAAAAACAACTCACCTGAAAATAGATCCAGGAGAGAAAACTAAGGATTTTTGGTCTACCAGAAAACCATGACCAAAAAAGAACCTGGTCAATATCATTCCAAGAAATCATCAAGGAAATTTGCTCAGAAGTCCTAAATCCAGAGGGCAAAATAGTCATCAAATGAATCCAGCGTTCACCTCTTGAAAGGGATCCCAAACTAAAAACACCAAGGAATATCGTTGTCAAATTCAAGAACTACACTGCAGGCAGCCAGAAAGAAAGAATTCAAATATCAAGGAGTTACAGTCAGGATCACACAGGACCTTGCAGCTTCTACATTAAAAGATCAAAGGAATTGGAACATGATATTACATGAGGCAAAGGAGCTGGGACTACAACCAAGGGTTAATTGCCCAGCAAATTTGAGCATAATATTTCTTTCAGGCAAGGAAATGGACTTTCAATGGAACAAGGGATTTCCAGACCTTTCTGATGAATAGGCCAGAATTAAAAAGATTTTTTAAAGCATACAAGTAGATGTATAAATGACTAAGACAATCACTACTATTAAACTGTTATTGATTTTTAATTCAGGAACTCTAGGTTAGGAACTCCTGCTCTAAATATCATCTTTAGTACATTACCATAGGTTCTACTCAATAACATAGAGAAGCTGAGAACACAAACCTTCCTTCAATTCCATCTACATTGCAAGTCTTCAAAAGAGAAAGAATAGTTTTAAGGCATTAAGAAAACGTTTCATTTATTTTCTGTCTTATGTTTCTTATTTACTACCCCATCATTCCTTAAAACTTACTGTTATTTATTTTGCATTTTTGTTTTACTTTTTGAGGAGACATTGTCTAACTTGTTTTATGTAAGTTAATATCAATTGTCTGAATAATAAGCTTTCATAAAAATTTCAATTTAAAAGCTTATGTCCTGAAGGACTCATTAACAAACACATTTTTATGGTGCTGCTATTTTTAGTTTGATTCCATAGAAAATTTACAATAATCAATTCTGTAGGGATCACAAGAACATGCATTCATCACATTGGCAATGAGAACATCAATGAAGTAATAGCAGTAATAACAACAAAAATTATTTTGCTTTTTCTCCTAGAAATTAGTTCCTTTGAGTATTGTCAAACCATGTTCATTGCCCAGGGGATATTTAGAAACTTTTGTTTTTTTCCCACTATTACAATTATATTCTTACATGTGTATAGCTCTGGGTGGGGGAAAAGTCATTAAAGATTTTTAAAAGTATATATATATATATATATATATATATATATATATATATATATATATATATACATATGCTTTTTTTTTTGAAGAATTCACATAGAGTCCTGGGATGAAAAAATCCTTATGGATTACAAGCGCAGATAATTTTCTTTACCAAATGTAGATATACATATTCTACTAGGTTTTTGGACTTAAACCCTTATGCAATGCTTCTTTTATATTAAATCTGAATGCAAAACGTTGGTTTTTGATATGCAATATCCCATTTTACAAAAACAAAAACATTTATTGCAAAGACACTTCTGTGGATATATAATTGGTTAATTCCTGCATTGGTACACTGTATCTTATTCAGTTGTTTGACAAGCACACAAATATTTTTTGCTTTCATTTTTATGAACCATTCATAGAGGGCTCACCTAAAGTAAGAGGAAGAAACACAATAGTCAAGTTATTTTAAATGCATAATTTTAAGAATACTTTCCAATTCTATAACGCACCTGCCCTGGCCAGAGACAGGTGGGCAGATGGAGTAGCCCAGCATATATGACTTCCAGTTGCCTCCATCACCACCTCTGCCTCTACGTACCCCGAGGGGCCCCCCTGCCCAGCCCTGCACCCTGGCCACAGGTGGCCCCCGGCACTTGCCCAGTTGGGACCTCTGATCCTGCCCCACGAGGTGGGGGAGGAGGAGCAGCCCCTTCCGGGCTGGGGCCCCTTGCCAGCCGTGCCTGAATCTCCCCTGGGGGCGCCGGACCTGGCCAAATAAATGACCTTCCGAAAGGCCTATTCCATCAAGGACAAGCTCCAGGCTATGGAACGTATGAACGGTGGAGAGCTCCAGGCCAGTGTGTGCAGGGCCTTCTGGGTGCCCAGCAGCACCCTGTGGGACTGGCTGAATGATAAGCTCAAGTTGCTGTGGTTCCTGGACCAGCCAGGCAGAGAGGTGGGCACCCAATGGAAGAAGATACAGCTGGCCAACGATGAAGAGATCGATTGTACTGTCTACACCTGGTTCCTCCCCTTGTACCAGCATGGCATCCCACTCTCTGGTCCCATCATCCAAACCCAGGCAGAGGCCTTTTCTCACCAGATCAATGGGCCCAAGTGTACCTTTAAATACTTTTTGTCTAAGCCAGACATACTTTGCCTTACAAACAAAACAGATTTATTTAAAATGATGAACGTTTTTATTTTGTTCTATTGCAGAGAGGGCAGAAAAGCAAAGAAGAAAACAAGGAAATTAACAATATATTTTTCTGATTTTTGATGTATATTTTGTAAGGAAATGAAGTATAAACAATGCAGCATCATAACAAGAATTTTCAGAGTTGGAAGTGAACTCAGAAAACATGTAGTGTCCAACTTATCTGTGAATGCCAATCTTTTTTAAGTGAAAAATTTTTATTCAGATTTCTGTGAGGCCCTTCACTAAAGATGAATCCATAAAACCTTAACCCTCCTGTTTCCCCTTAGCACAGTTCTAATTATTACAAATAAGCCATAAAATAAAACATTGCATTTGAATTTGGAGGAAATGGATTCAGCCCCAACTATATTACTTCTTATGTGGTTTTAGCAGGTACTTTATATTTCTCGGTCTAAGTATCCAGGTCTATAAAATGAGAGAATTAAAATAGAATGCCTCTTTTGTCCTTTTCATGATTATATTTGAGAAATTAAGAACTGATAACATTCATTTCTTGCCTTAATTTAGCAAAAAGAAAGTGTCTCAAACATCTGTCAAATTTTAGTTCTTTTCTAGGGAACCAATTGGGGCAAATTTGACTATTCTTTAAGTTATTTTGAAATAATCTTTCCCCTTCACCCAAATTCGTGCTAAAACAATTTTAAAATACTTTTTAAAAAAGTACTGAGTTAGGAATTCTATCTCTCCCTCCTTCACCCCTTTCTGAGATGGTAAGTTTTCTGGTATAGGTTATGCATGTGCAAACAAGTAAAATATTTCCATGTTAGTCACTTTGTGCAAACAGACTCAAAAAGAAATAAAAAAGGCAAGAGAAAGAAAACAGAAGAGTACGCTTCTATTTGTATAATGAGTTCTCTGGTGGTGGATAGCATTTTTTAATCATAACTGCTAGGGGCCTCTCTTGAATCATTACATTGCTGAGAAAAGCTAAGTCATTCACAATTTATCATAGAATATTGTTTTTGGTGTGTAAATTTTCTCCTTGTCCTGCTCACTTCACTCTGTATCAGTTCATGCAAGTCTTACCAGGATTTTTAAAAATATCATTCTGCTTGGGGACAGAGACAAGATGGTGGAGTAAAAGGATGAACTTGTAGAAGCTGTCCCCCACAGCCCATAAAATACCTGTAAAAATGACTCGACACAAATTCCAGAGCAGTAGAAGTCACAAAACGACATAGTGAAAAAGATTTCCAGCCCAAGGTAGCCTGGAAGACTAACGGGAAACATCTATCACATTCGGCTCAGAGTGGAATGCAGGTGTGTCAGGGATAAGACCAGAGCAGGCTTCAAGGGGCAAAATCCCAGGGAGTAGCTGTGGTTTCCAGATTATTCAATGATAAAGACACCTTCAAAGGTCAGTGAGAGTGTTCATTCATCTGGGTGAGAAGGGAACATGGTCAGTCCTACCAGCAGCAGTCTCTGTAGCAGCAGGGTCCATTTTTGGAACCCTCATCTTAAAGACTGTGGGGGAATTGAGCAGCTTATCTGGATCTCAGCCCTGAGTGGCGGTCCTGGGGTGAGAAGGAGAGCTGGCTGTCATAATGGAACTGGTGGAGGCTCTGAAGAGGGAATTCTACTTACAGAACCTAGGCAGAAAAGCTTTCCATAGCTCCCAGGCCAGAGTGCAGGCTGGGAGAGTGGCAAACTCCACTTCTTTCACTGTGCCACCTTAGAGGAAGTGAGAACTTACATGTCCCCAGAAAATACCTCCTCTTGACAAAGGACCCAAAACTCAAGTAACTGGCTTGGGAAAAACCCAAAAAGGGGGAAAATATAAGACAATAGAATGTTACTTTCTTGGTTAAGAGGTATTTTCTTCCATCCTTATGATGAGGAAGAACAATGCATGGTTTCTACATGCAAAAACTCCAAAATAAATAGGCAATTGTCTCAGGTCAAAGAAGAGCTGAAAAAGCTTGAAAATCAAGTAAGAGAGGTGGGGGAAACATTGGGAAGAGAAATGAGAGCAGTGGAATAAAATCATGAAAAGCAAGTCAACAGCTATCTAAAGGAGACCCAAAAACATGTTTAAGAAAATAACACCTTTAAAAGTAGGCTAACGAAATTGGCAAAAGAGGTTGAAAAAGCTAATTAGGAGAAGAATGCTTTGCAAAACAGAATTATCCAAATGGAAAAAGAGGTTCAAAAGTTCACTGAAGAAAATAGTTCTTTAAAAATTAGAACAGAGCATATGGAAGCTAGTGACTTTATGCGAAAGCAAGAAATTTCAAGACCAAACCAAAAGAATTAAAGAAAGGAAAACAATGTGAAATATCTCATTGTAAAAAAAAAAACCTGACCTGGAAAAGAGATTCAGGAGAAACAATTTAAAATTATGGCATGGCAGGGAAGCGGAGACAAGATGGGGAAGTAGAAAGATGCATATACTCTAGCTCTTCCCCCAAATCCCATAAAATATCTGTAAAGAATGACTCAAAAAATTCGAGAGCAGCAGAAGATACCGAGTGACAGAGTGGAGGAGACTTCCAGCCCAGGGTGACCTGGAAGGCTGATGGAAAACTCTCTTGGAGCACATGCGGAGCAGAGCCCAGACCAGCCTTGACAGCATGGGACAGGGAGGAGAACCAGAGCAGACCTCAGAGGTGGAATTTCCAGTGGTAGCAGTGACTTTCCTTATCAAGGTAAACCACCAAGATATTGTAGAGTCAGAGGGAAAAATAAATATTACAAGAATCAACCCATCACCTCCTGAAAGAGATCCAAAAAGAGAAACTGCTAGGAACATTGTAGCCAAATTCCAGAGTTCCCATGTCAAGGAGAAAATATTGTAGGCCACTAGAAATAAACAATTCGCATATTGTGGAAGTACAATCAGTATAACACAAGATCTAGCACGGAATATGATATTCAAGAAGTCAAAGGAACTAGGATTATACCAAGAATCACCTACCCAGCAAAACTGATTATAATACTTCAAAGGAAAAAAAGATATTTCAATGAAATAGAAGACTTTCAAGCATTCTTGATGAAAAGAACAGAGCAGCGTAGAAAATTTTACTTTCAAACACAAGAATCAAGAGAAGCATGAAAAAGTAAACAAGAAAGACAAATCATAAGGGACTTAGTAAAGTTGAACTGTTTACATTCCTACATGGAAAGATGATATTTGTAACTCTTAAAACTTTTCTCAGTATCTGGGTAGTTGGTGAGATTACACACACACAAACACACATATATACATATATGTATATATATACATACATGTGCATATATATACATACATATGTGTATATATACATAGATATACATATATATATATATATATATATATATGGAAAGAGAGAGAGAGAGTGAGAGAGAGAGAGCATAAGTTGAGTTGAAAGGGGTCATATCAAAAAAAATGAAATTAAGGAAAGAGAGAGGAATATATTGGGAGGAGAAAGGGAGAAACGGAATGGGGCAAATTTTCCCTCATAAACGAGGCAAGAAAAAGCTTTTTCAATGGGGGGAGGGGGAGGTGAGACAAAAAAAGTGAAGCTTACTCTCATCACATTTGGCTAGAAGAAGGAATGACATGAAAACTCAATTTGGTATCAGGTGAGAAAAAAAAAGTGAAGCTTACTCTCATCACATTTGGCTAGAAGAAGGAATGACATGAAAACTCAATTTGGTATCAGGTGAGAAAAAAAAATGAAGCTTACTCTCATCACATTTGGCTAGAAGAAGGAATGACATGCACACTCAATTTGGTATAAAAACCTGTCTTACAATACAGGAAAGTAGGGGAGAAGGGGATAAGCAGGATCGGGAAGAATGATGGAACGAAGGGCAAGTCGGAGGCAGGGGCAACAAGAAGTAAACACTCTAGGGGAGGGACGAGGTCAAAAAAGAGAATAGAAGAAATGGAGGGAAGGATAGGATGGAGGGAAACATAATTAGTCTTATACAATAGGACTATTGTTGAAGTCATTTGCAAAATGACACATATGTATGACCTACATTGAATTGCTTGCCTTCTCAGTGGAGACGGGTGGGGAGCTAGGAAGGAAGAGAAGCTGGAACTCAAAGTTTTAGGAAGAAATGTTGAATATTGTTCCTGGATACAACTGAGAAATAAGAAATACAGATAATGGGGTATAGAAATTTATCTTCCCTTATAGGGCAAAAGAGAAGATGAGGATAAGGGAAGGGAGGGATGTTAAAATGAAGGGAAGATTGGTTGAAGGAGCAATCAAAATACTCAGCGTTTTGGGGTGTGGGGAGGCAAGAGATGGGGAGAAAATTTGGAACTCAAAATTTTGTGCAAATGAATGTTGAAAACTTAAATACATAAATAAATTTTGAATAAAATAAAAAAATACAAGTTTTGAGATTACCTGAAAGCCGTGATTAAGAAAGAGCCTAGACATCATCTTTCATGAAATAATCAAGGAAAACTTCCCTGATATTCTAGAACCAGAGGGCAAAATAAATATTGAAAGAATACACTGATTGCCTCATGAAAAAGATCCAAGAACTTCTAGGAGTATTGTAGCCAAATTCCAGAGTTCCCAGGTCAAGGAGAAAATACTGGAAGCAGCTAGAAGGAAACAATTCAAATACTGTGGAAACACAATCATGATAACACAAGATCCAGCAGGTTCTACATTAAGGGATTGAAAGGTTTGGAATATGATATTCCAGAAATCAAAGGAAAGAGGATTAAAACCAAGGATCATCTACCCAGCAAAACTGAGTACAATAGTTCAGGGGAAAAAAATGTCATTCAATGAAATAGAGGCATTTCAAGCATTCTTTTTTTATTTTAAATTTATTTTTATTTATTTAACTTTTTATATTCATTTTCACAAAATTTTGGGTTCCAATTTTTTCTCCCCTTTTTATCCCCTCACCCCACCCCAACACACCTAGCAATCTTATTTTCCCTATCTCCAATCTGCCCACTCATCTGTCATCCCTCCCTTCTCTTGTCTCCATCTTCTCCATTCTCCTGTAGGGCCAGATGACTTTCTATTCCTCATTAACTGTATGTCTTCTTTCCTAGTAGCAAAACAATACTAAACAGTTGTTCCTAAAACGTGAGTTCCAAATTTTCCCCATGCCTCCCTCCCCACCCATTCCCTTTGGGAAGGCAGGCAATTCAATATAGGCCCTATCTGTGTAGTTTTGCAAATGACTTCCATAATAGTCGTGTTGTGTAAGACTAACTAAATTGTCCTCCATCCTACCCTACCCTTCATTGTTTCTATTCTGTCTTTTGATCCTGTCCCTCCCTGAGTGTTGACTTCAAATTGCTCCCTTCTCCCGTTGCCCTCCCTTCCATCATCCCCCCCACCTTGCTTATCTCCTCCCCACTTTCCTGTACTGTAAGATAGGTTTTCATACCAAAATGAGTGTGCATTTTATTCCTTCCTTTAGTCAAATGTGATGAGGGTAATCTTCTTGGGTTTTTTTTTGTTTTTTTTTTTTTTTCTCAGCTCTCCTCTTTTTCCCTCCACTAAAAGGTCTCCTGCTTGCCTCTTAAATGATGTATAATTTACCCCATTCCATTTCACCCTCTTTCCTCCCCCTACCTTTCTCTCTCACCATTTATCTTAATTTCTTTTAAGATATGGTCCCATCCTATTGAATTCACTCTGTGCTCTCTGTCTCTATATATGCGTGCATGTGTGTATGTATGTGTGCGTGCACATGTGTACATGTGTGTGATCCCACCAACTACCCAGATACTGAAAAGTTTCAAGAGTTACAAATATTGTCTTTCCATGTAGGAATGTAAATAGTTCACTTTTGGCAAGTCCCTTATGACTTCTCTTTGCTGTTTACTTTTTCATGCTTCTTCTCATTCTTGTGTTTGGAAGTCAAATTTTCTTTTCAGCTCTGGTCTTTTCATCAAGAATGCTTGAAAGTCCCCTGTTTCATTGAAAGACCATATTTTCCCCTGAAGTAATATACCCATTTTTGCTGGGTAGGTGATTCTTGGTTTGAGTCCTAGTTCCTTTGACTTCTGGAATATCCTATTCCACGCCCTTCGATTCCTTAATGTAGAAGCTGCTAGATCTTGAGTTATCCTGATTGTATTTCCACAATACTGGAATTGTTTCTTTCTAGCTGCTTGCAAGATTTTCTCCTTGACCTGGGAACTCTTGAATTTGGCCACAATGTTCCTAGGAGTTTCTCTTTTTGGATCTCTTTCAGGTGGTGAGTGATGGATTCTTTCAATACTTATTTTGCCCTCTGGTTGTAGAATGTCAGGGCAGTTTTCCTCGATAATTTCATGGAAGATGATGTCTAGGCTCTTTTTTTGATCATGACTTTCAGGTAGTCCCATAATTTTTAAATTGTCTCTCCTGGATCTATTTTCCAGGTCAGTTGTTTTTCCCATGAGATATTTCACATTCTCTTCCATTTTTTTCATTCTTTTGGTTTTGTTTGGTGATTTCTTGGTTTCTTGTAAAGTCATTAGACTCCATCTGTTCCATTCTAATTTTGAGAGAACTATTTTCTTCATTGAGCTTTTGAACCTCTTTTTTCCATTTGGCTAATTCTGCTTTTGAAAGCATTCTTCTCCTCCTTGGCTTTTTGAACCTCTTTTGCCAATGGAGTGAGCCTATTTTTCTAGGTGTTATTTTCTTCAGCTTTTTTTTGGGTCTCCTTTAGCAAGGTATTGACCCGTTTTTCATACTTTTCTTGCATCTCTCTCATTTTTCTTCCCAGTTTTTCCTCCACCTGTCTAACTTGCTTTTCAAAATCTTTTTTGATCTCTTCCAAGGCCTGAGCCCACCCGATATCCCCCTGGGATGTCTGGGGTACCGAGGCCCCGCCCTCCATGTCTTTCCCTGATGGCAAGAATATGTCTTCGTCGTCAGATCCGAAAGTTGGGATCATTTGCATCTGTTCGAAAAAACTCTCTATAGTCTTATTTTTCTTCCCTGTTTTAGGCATTTTCCAAGCCAGTTACTTGATTTCTGAGATTCCTGTCCACCTCAGCCTAGATCCGCCCAGCTAGTGCTTGGGGTCTGAGATTCAAATGGGCTTTCCGCGCAGGCACAGCTGCTATTCAATGTGAACTTTAGTTCTGGTGCTGGGGTGGGGGCAGGGCCGCCTCCCAGTCTCAGTTCCCTCAGGGGCTTTATGCAGAGACCTTCAGTAATGGAGCGGGTGGGACAGGGCCAGCTCCCAGGCTCAGTTCCTTCAGAGACTTTCAGTAATGAAGATCCTGCCTGCCCCGGGAGTCCCAGACCGCCGCTGCTGCCTCTGGCACTTCCTGCCCCTGCCTCTGCCTCCGCTGCTTCCTGCCCCTGCCTCAGCATCTGCCACTTTCTCCTGAGGGGGCCCAAGCCATAGAGACACCCTGCTCCCCTCTCGGCCAGCCCAGATGTGTCTCTCACTGACCTGTAGAGTCTGTGGGTGGAGGGACCTTCCAAGCCACCGGAGTTTCCGTCCCTGAAGCCTGCTCGGATCAGCTTCTCTGGGTCCGCTGCCAGGGCAACGCTGGGGTGGGGTCCACTTTCTGGGGCACGATGGACCCTGGAGACTGCTCTCCAGGGCTCTCTGGAATGGAAATCTCTTCCACTGTGTTTCTGCACACCCTGCAGTGATCCAGAACTTGTGGGGAACTCTTCATACATTAAATGCATGGGCTATGGTTTCGGAGCTAGCATACGTGAGTTTTTCTACTCTGCCATCTTGATTCTGCCCCCACCTCAAGCATTCTTGAAGAAAAGATCACAGGTGAGTAGAAAATTTGATTTTCAAATGCAAAAATCAAAAGAAGTATGAAAAGGTAGAGAGGAAAAAGATATCATAAGGGGCTTGGTAAAGTTGAACTGTTTACATTCCTACAGGAAAGATTATATTTGTAACTCTTGAAACTTTTCTCAGTATTTGGGTAGTTGGAGGGGTTATGCACACAGACACACACACACAGACACATATCCATACATCCATACATCCATACATCCATATATATATATATATATATATATATATATATATATATATATATGTGTGTGTGTGTGTGTGTGTGTGTGTGTGTGTGTGTGTGTGTGTGTGTGTGTGTGTGTTTACAGAGAGAGAGAAGGGATGATATTATATACATTTTGAGAAAGCATGGAAGAAAAAACTATTTCTTATATGTACAAAGAAAAGTTTCTATACCACACAGGAAATTGAGATCACAGAATACAGTGCATAATCTCCATTATTAAATATTTGAAACAATAGCAAAATGCCCTTAAAGTTAAATGGAAAGTAATAAACTCTGAAAAAGAGACATATATATGTATATATGTGTGTATATATACATATATATACATACATACATATATGTATATATACACATACATACATACACACATATATATATAGAGAGAGAGAGAGACAGAAGACACAGGGTGAGTTGAATAGGAAGGGATGATATATGAAAAAATGAAATTAAGGAGTGAGAGAGAAATATTCTGGGAAGAGAAAGGGAGAAATGTAATGGGGCAAATTATCTCTCATAGAAGGGACATGAGAAAGCCTTTTTCAATGGAGGGGAAAAGGCAGGAGGCGAAAGGAAAAAGTGAAGCTTACTGTCAGCACATATGGCTTAAGGAGGAAATAATATACATGCTGAATTTAGTGTGAAATTCTATCTTACACTACAGGAAAGGTAGAAAGGGAATAAGTAGGGTCAGAGGGGGATGATAGAAGGGAAGGCAAATTGGAGCAGGGAGCAATTAGAAGTCAACACTTTTGGGGTGGGACAAGGTCAAAAGAGAGAATATAATAAGTGGGGGCAGGATAGGATGGAAGGAAATGTAGTTAGTCTTACACAACATGACTATTATATAAGTCCTTTACAAATATATACATATAGCATATATTGAATTGCTTACCTTCTCACTGGGGATGTATGGGGAGGGAGGAAGGGAGAGCAGTTGGAACTCAAAGTTTTAAGGAAAGAAAGTTGAGAATTGTTTTTACATGCAACTGGGAAATAAGAAATACAGGTAATGGGGTATAGAAATCTGTCTTGCCCTGCAAGAAAAGAAAGACGATGGGAACAAGGGGAGGGGGAGGGGGTGGGATAGAAGGTGGGGCAGATTGGGGAAAGGGGTAATCAGAATGCACGGCGTTTTTTGGTGGTAGAGAGGAAAGATGGGGAGAAAATTTATAACTCAAAATTTGTGCAAATGAATGTTGATAACTAAAACTAACAAAAGAGAAAAAAACCATCCTTCTTATCATTTCTTATGGCACAATAATATTCCATTACAATTTTAAATTACAACTCTTCCAACCATTCTAGCATTGATAAGTATTACTCCAATTTGCAGTTCAAACTACCACAAAAAGAGGTACTACGAATAATTTTGTACAAATAGATCCTTCCCCCTTTTTTTGAATCTCTATATCATTTAAAGTACTAAAGATGGTCTTCATCTCATCCATACCGTTCACCTAATTGATCACTAAATCATCTCACATCCTAATTACTCAAGGCTGGATGCTGACCAGCTAATGAATGTCCTTCCTACAAAGCTAACCTAGAATGATCACAAAACTCCCAATGCGTATTGACCAAACTAATGGAGAATTCTTAATTCTGTTGTCATGGGAAGTCTGTTTCTATTACTTCAGCCTAAGGTTGCAAGTTTATAATATATCTTTATATAAATTTCTCCATCCTCCTCATTAATATTTGCAAAAATAATTTTAATAGAAGTATGCAAGCATGTATTTTCTTCCATCAAACTGAGTTTTATTGAATAACTTCTAATACAATACACTATTAATGTTCTTTTGGAACCTGGTCTTATAGGTGGTGCAGGGCTCTGGATAAAAAATGCAGACCTCCCTCCTAGTTATTTCAAAGTAATCGAACATTTATAAATACTCTTTAGTATTCTTATCCTTCCCGGATGTATGTCTTTGGGAACAGGAGTATAAGGCATGGTAGAAACATATTTTAATGGCAGGACAAGTGTTTTCATGTTTTGTGCATGATCCATTGAGTCAAAGTTAATGTCTTGTCACAGTGTTGTTAATGTTGTTCAGTCATTTCAATTCTATCTGATTTTTCACCACTACATTTGAGTTTTTCTTCACAAAGACATTGGAGGGGTCTGCCATTTCCTTCTCCAGCTCATTTTACAGATGTAGTACTGAGACAGAGTGAAGTAATTTGCCTAAGTGTCTAATGCAGGATTTAGACTCATGAAAATGAGTCTTCCTAATTCTATCACTTGTACTCTATCCATTGGGCTGCACTGGTCATATAGGAAGTGATCATACAGGACTTGTTGATTCATTTAACGAGTTGTTAAATAATTCTTTTCCTGAAGGGTTCTATTCAGAAGTTACTTCTTTAATTATGAAAATCTTGACCAGTCTTAATTCCAACAAGCAGATAATAGGATAATAGAGTTAGAGTTCGATGACACCTTTTAAAACATACCTTCCAATGTCCAGAGGGGGGTTATGATGAAATTATATCTTAGATTGTGCTTTTTCCTAAAATGCAGAAGTCATATGATGACTTAAGACTATATACTCTCAACCTAATATAAATGATTTTTCTACTGAAACAAAAGTTTTCGTCATTCTCTGATTTCTTCCCATATTTCGCTGTCATTCTTTTTGCTGTTATATCTCTTTTTAAAATATTTATATGAGAAATTATCTGCTCTTTTAATCCCTAGTACAAAGTATATGGTCATGCAGATAGTTGCTTCTTAATAAAGATGAAGAAAAAGCAATAAACCCATTATTTTAAGAGTAAATACTTCGTGCTTAATTGAAGTCAAGGTAAAAAACCACTACTTTTCTCAATTTGAATTATGCCAGCAATACCTTGTTTTCAATGAGATCCTCAAATTAACTCTTCAGTGAAATCATCCCTCCCCCACTTAATTCATTCTTTTTTTTTATTCTAGGATTTTCTAGTGTGTGACTGAGCTAATATTTGGAAAAAATATCTGGGGAAAATAATACTACAGTGACTGAATTTATCTTGTTAGGGTTAACAGTCTCACTCGATATTCAAATTATACTTTTTGTATTATTTTTGGTGACCTACACCCTCACGACAATGGGAAATTCAGGGATGATTACATTAATCATGATCGATTCGCCACGTCACACACTTATGTATTTTTTCCTTACTAACTTGTCCTTGACTGATATTTTATATTCTTTGTCGATCACTCCAAAGACGTTAGTTGACTTATTGTCTGAAAAGAAAGTCATCTATTTTACTGGTTGCTTTTTACAGATGTATGTCTTCATTGCACTGATGACCATTGAGTGTATCCTCTTTGGACTGGTGGATTTTGACCTGTATGTGGCCATATGTAATTTCCTCCTTTACCTAATTACCATGTCAAGGACAGTGTTCCTGAAGATGGCCATAGGGGCCTTAACAGCAGTATGGCTTAACTCAATTGTTCATACAAATTACATAAGTAGTTCATCCTTCTGTGGCTCCAATGTCATCCATCAATTTTTCTGTGACAGTCTCCCAGTACTAAAACTCTCTCACTCGCATACTCAAATGAATTAAACTGTCATTTTTATTTGTGCTGGGATAAACATGTTAAGAACACTTATTATCCTTACCTCTTATATCTATATCCTCTTCTCTATTTCACACTTGCATTCAATTGAAGGGAGGAGCAAAGTATTCTCAACCTGTGCTTCTCATCTTACAGCTTTTGCTGTATTTTATGGAATTGAGATTGTTACTTATTTGTGTCCAAGTTCAAGCTACACCTCAACTCAAGAAAAGTGATACCTGTATTCTACACCGTGGTTATCCCAGTGTTGAACCCTTTAATCTACAGCCTGTGAAATGAAGAAGTGAAGAGGGCTTTAAAGAATGCTATCATTAGAAGAATCACAGCATTTATTTAATTGGTTATTTTGGGATAATAAAATAAATAAAAATATAAAAAACAGATAATTCTTTTGGCCTATATTTACTGAAATTAGCTAAAGTAGTCTAAGTAGGCATTTATTCATTTTCTTTACTTAATAGTGGAAGGTCTAATTTCAGTGATTCTAGATAACATTGTGACATTGAAAGTCATAGCAGTGAAAACAATTAATACAGAAACAAATTAAAAATAAAAAATTTCAGATTAGGATGAATGCAAAAATTCAATGGAGTTGTGTTGGAACATATGCTTCCAATATGAGGTGAAATTCCAGGTAATATTCCTGAGAACTGTGCAAGGTTTGAGTGAGTGCCTAGCATCATATATTTCATATAGATAGAAACTCTAGACAAGAAGAGGATGCTTTAAATATGGAACCAATATCCTTGTTGTCGTTGTTTTTGCGGGGGTGAGAAAGAAGGAGAAAGACTGTTGTAACAGGTTAGTAATTTGAATTTTTACAGCAGATATCACCCAATCATTTATAACTTATTTAATGTAGAACAAAATTACAAATTTCAGGATTCTAGTAACTTGTTCAGTCAGGGGTTAAAATGTGCCTTAAAATGATACATTTAATTCTGCATTGTATCTTTCCATATGTAGGGTTGAGTTTGAAAGACCAATGTTAAATGAAAAAAGGTGATTTGTGAATTGCTTTTCTCCATTTTTAGGCATAAATTGATCTACAACTTTTAGTATCAGTCATAGCCATCTGAACATTCCTTGAATAATTAGCACATATCCATGATAATATTAATCACTAATCTGCAAATTATATAGCATAAAAAATAGAGAATATTTGCCGTAATAGACAAGGTCTGACAACGTTACAGTTAGAGAGACTTCATAGGTCTTGTGAATTAAAAGCTATATTAAATAGGTTTGCTGACACAAACTATACATCTACACAGTTATAATTAGAAAGAAAAAATCTTTCAAGTAATCGATAGATGAAGAAATTTTAAAACTATAATAATACTAGAATATATAAAAGCAACAAAAGAAGCATATCAAAGTGAGAGAGATTTGTTCAAAGATCTTTAAAAAATATGCAGCGGGCCATCTCCAGTCATTCTGATCTATATCTTGCCACTAGACCCAGATGTCTCCGTAGGAGAAAGTGAGGCTTTGCACGGTTTTGCCTCAGTTAAATGGAATTCATCTGAAAGTCATGGCATGACCATCATGTTATCATAGTCCTCTACCTGAATGAATTACAAACAGCAATCTGTGAGCAGCCTAAGCTTCCCCCCTTGGTGACTCAACTGGTCAGTTCCTTTGGGGCAAAGCAGCTCTTTCCTTCCTCCATTTTTTTGTTCCATTGTTTGTTTGTTCATTCATTTCCTTTCCCTTCCCTCCTTTGTCTCTTTCTATCCACATAGGGTATATCACCTTTACCTGCCGGTGTTCTGCCAAAAACAATGCAGATTTTGATGTGAGAAACCTAGCAAAATACCTTGGAGGGAAAGGGAGATTTTTTTTTTTCTTAAAGGCTGTGACATCAATACTGGCTCTCATTGAATGGCCAAAAAACCACAGTCTCCTTAGTGGTCATTGCTTGGCTCTTGATCATTCAGAGTTAAAATAAAAAGTAACGTCCAAGCAAAGGAAACACATCCAAAATGCCTTGTTGGACGTTTCTGATTAGGTGACCCCAAACCTTCAATTACTCTTTGGGATAGTTCCTATTATAAGAATTTGGAAACCAAATAAACATTGCATTTGGAATCAGAGGAAATAGGTTCAGCCTCTGCTCTGTTCTAACTTATGTGACTTTAGCAGTACTTTACATCTCTGGGTCTAAATTTCCATAACTATAAAATAAAAAAAATTAGAAGAGATAACCTCTGCCATCCTTTTTATTGTTATTATTTATGAACTTGTGATCTGATGGCAAAATTTGTCCCCTTCATATAGGAAAAAAAAATCTGTCCCATAATTATTTTGAATTTTCCTGGTTCTTTTCTCAGGACTCAAGTGGAATAACTTTGTCAATCCTGAAATTATTAAAGACACTCTTCATGATGTGAAGAGTGGGCAAAGACTGAAACAAATTAACACTTGATCATCTACCATGTTACCTATGCATCCTGCTGTTGTGTTAATAACATTTCTTCAGCTCCTCGTTGTACTTTTTCCAAGCCACTGAATAAATTATTAACATGCACGGAATAAAACTATTATCCCTAAGGCATTCTATCAAAAGGAAAGAGTTTATGTTTCTCTCTGCAGTCTTCATATCACTTTACTTCATCATATTCTGGTGAAATGATTCCCCTAAGATAGACCCCCAAAGAGATTTCTGACTTTTCTGTCTTTGAAAATACAAGACAAAACATCTCATTTTTCCCCAAGAAGGATTAATAGTACTGGGAATTAAGCTACTGTAAAGAGAAACAAAACCTCTGTTTGAAGGAATTTTGAGGAAAGCTAACAAGGAGCAGCTGGAGAGAAGAACGTTACTCCATGAAGGTGTACAACTGATCAAGCCCTGCGACCTGATGAGACAGAGAATGTGGATGTTGTTTTTAATATCTATGTGGATTATTGTGAAAATGTCATTTCCAGAGCCCATAGAATTAATGTAAGAAGAGATTCCCATAAGTTCTGGATCACTGTAGGGTGTGCATAAACATAATGGAAGAGATATCCATTCCAGAGAGCCCTGGAGAGCCATCCACAGTGTCCATCACACTCCGGAAAGCATACTCCACCCCAGCACTGCCCTGGCCGCGGCCCCAGAGAAGCTGATCCGAGCAGGCTTCAGGGACGGAAGCTCCAGTGGCCGGGAAGGTCCCTCCGCCCACAGAAGCTACAGGTCAGTGAGAGAGACATCTGAGCCAACCTAGAGGGGAGTGAGGTGTCTCCGTGGCTCGGGCCCCCTCGGGAGGAAGCAGCGGCGGCAGAGGCGGGGGCAGGAAGCGGCGGAGGCAGAGGCGGGGGCAGCAGTGGAGGCAGCTGTGGCTCGGTGGCGGCCCGGAACTCCCCCAGCAGTAGGCAGGATCTTCATTACTGAAAGTCTCTGTATAAACAATCTGAGGGAGCTGAGCCTGGGAGACGGCCCTGCCCCACCCCGCTCCATTACTGAAGGTCTCTGCATAAAGCTCCTGAGGGAGCTGAGCCTGGGAGGCGGCCCTGCCCCCACCCCAGCACCAGAACTAAAGTTCACATTGAATAGCAGCTGTGCCTGCGCGGAAAGCCCATTGAATCTCAGACCCCAAGCACTAGCTGGGCGGATCTAGGCAGGGGTGGACAGGAATCTCAGAAGTCAAGTAGCTGGCTGGGAAAATGCCTAGAAAAGGGAAGAAAAATAAGACTATAGAGAGTTTTTTCGAACAGATGCAAATGATCCCAACATTTGGATCTGATGAAGAGGACATATTCTTGCCATCAGGGAAAGACATGGAGGGCGGGGCCTCGGTATCCCAGACATCCCAGGGGGATGTCGGGTGGGCTCGGGCCTTGGAAGAGTTCAAAAAGGATTTTGAAAAGCAAGTTGGACAGGTGGAGGAAAGACTGGGAGGAGAAATGAGAGAGATGCGGGAGGGGTATGAAAGACGGGTCGGTGCCTTGGTGAAGGAGACCCAAAGAGATGCTGAAGGGAATATCACCTTGAGAAACAGGCTCACTCAATTAGCAAGGGAGGTTCGGGAAGCAAATGAGGAGAAGAATGCTTTCAGGGGCAGAGTTGGCCAAATGGAAGGAGAGGTTCAGGGGATCACTGAAGATAGTAGTTCTCTCAGAATTGGAATGGAGCAGATGGAATCTAATGACTTTACGAGAGGCCAAGAAGTCACCAAACAAAACCAGGGGAATGAGGAAATGGAGGAGAGCGTGAGATATCTCATGGGAAAAGCAGCTGACCTGAAGAATAGATCCAGGAGAGACAATTTAAAAATTATGTGACTACCTGAAAGTCATGGTCGAGGAAGGACCCTGGATATCATCTTTGGTGAGGTTGTCGAGGAAAACTCCCCTGACATTCTACAACCAGAGGGCAAAATAAGTATTGAAAGACTCCATCGATCACCACCTGAAAGAGATCCAAAAGGAGAAACTCCTAGGGGCATTGTGGCCAAATTCCAGAGTTCCCTGCTTAAGGAGAGGGTGTGGCAGGCAGCCAGAAAGAAACAGTTCCAGTACTGTGGAAATACAATCAGGATGGCTCAAGATCAAGCAGCTTCTACATTGGGGGATCAAAGAGCATAAAGTGGGATGTTCCAGAGGTCAAAGGAACTAGGACTGAAGCCAGGAGTCACCTACCCAGCAAAACTGAGTGAAATACTTCAGGGGAAAGTATGGTTTTTCAATGGAATAGAGGACTTTCAGGCATTCTTGGTGAAAAGACGAGAGCTGAGAACAAGATTTGACTTTCGAACACAAGAATGGGAGGAAGCATGAAGGAGTAAACAGCAGGGAGAAGTCTTAAGGGACTTGCCAGAGGTGAACTGTTTACATTCCTACATGGAAGGACAATATTTGTAACTCTTAAAACTTTTCAGTACCTGGGTAGTTGGCGGGTCCATACACACACATGTACACGCATGCATGCACACACACACATGCACACATGCACGCACATACAGAGACAGAGAGCGCGGATTGAATTGAATAGGATGGGACCATATCTTAAAAGAAATTAAGGTAAATGGTGAGAGATGTGGTGGGAAGAGAGAAGGTGAAATGGAATGGGGTAATTATATGTCATTTAAGAGGCAAGCAGGAGACTTTTTGGTGGAGGGATAAAGAGGAGAGCTGAGAAAAAAAAAAGTTTACCCTCATCAAATTTGACTAAAGGGAGGAATAAAATGCACACTCATTTTGGTATGAAAACTTATCTTACAGTATAGGAAAGTGGGGTAGAAGGAGATAAGCAAGGTGGGGGATGATGGAAGAGAGGGCAAAGGGAGGAGGGAGCAATTTGAAATCAAAACTCAGGGAGGGACAGGATCAAAAGACAGAAGAGAAACAATGAGGGGCAGGTTAGGATGGAGGGTAATTCAGTTAATCTTACACAACACGACTATCAGGGAAGTCATTTGCGAAAACTACACAGATATGGCCTATATCGAATTGCCTGCCTTCCCAAAGGGAATGGGTGAGGAGGGAGGGATGGGGAGAATTTGGAACTCAAAGTTTTAGGAACAACTGTTTAGTATTGTTGTTGCCACTAGGAAAGAAGACATACAGTTAATGAGGAATAGAAAGTCATCTGGCCTTACAGGAGAAAAGAGAAGATGGAGACAAGAGAAGGGAGGGATGACAGAAGAGAGGGTAGATTGGAGATAGGGAAAATTAGATTGCTTGGGGTATTGGGGTGGGGGGAGGTGATAAAAGGGGAGAAAATTTGGAACCCACAATTTTGTGAAAATGAATGTAAAAAGTTAAATAAATAAATAAATAAGTGTTTTTTAAAAAAACAATATCTCCATCTATGGAGATATTCACAATATACATTTAGCTGTTTATAAAAAAAAAAAAAGAAAAAGAAAATGTCATTTCCATCACGAGGTCCTGTATATATTTGGTGAGATTAAGAAAGTTGAAAGGGCAAAATTGTTGGCAGTGGAATAATTCGGTTTTTTAAAGTTCAACAAAATAATCCATTTTTCTCAGAGGTCCTCCTGAAAAAAGGAGCTGGAAAATGTATCGTTCCTTTCATTTTAGAGTTCAAGTGATTGAATCATTGAGAGAACAAGTGGGTTGCATATTGTCACTAAGCTCATGATGGCCAGATCTAAATATCAAACCAAGTCCATCCTAATTATTCAAAATTAATCCCACATTAATTTTTTGTTATACCTTGCAGTTGCAAGCTTTCAGTGGTGGTAGTATTAGGGCAGTCAGGAGCACATTACAATGACTGATGGGACAAGTATTATTTATCCACTGAACCAAGGGTAATTCCTAATACCTAGTGTTGGTGTCATGTCTGACACTTTGTGAACTAACTTGGGGTTTTCTTTGCAAAGATAGTAGAATGATTTTCTATTTCCCTTTCAAGTCCATTTTACACATGTACACATATATTAATGTATACAGGAGTGTACATGCACATGCGCGTATATATTACTTGTCTTTTCCATGAGAATTTAAGTACCTTCTGACTTTTTAGTAGGTTTGTGATATTTTTTTCTACTTATATCTCCAGTACGTATTACAGAGCTTGGTATTTCAAGCTATTTCATAAATCAATGAAGATTAAAAATTCAATATAATAGAAATAATAAAATTGGAGGATTATTTTTGAATGCATGATCCACACGGCAAGATGATAAAAAAAAAACTTTCAAAGGCTTTCAAATGTTTTAAGAAGTGTTCCTCAGCAGAGTGAACAAAGATTAACATTAAAACAAATACTGAAATTAAGTTAGCAACCCCAGTGGCAAGCTTCTTAATCTATCATCATCATTCTTCATCATCAAAATTTGCGAAATTGATTATAATTTTTCCTTCGTTTACTTACTTACTTTTAGATTATGACATTCATTTCCACAAAATTTTGAGTTCCAATTTTTCTCTCCATGTCTCCCCTCCCCCATCCCATAATGTCTTGCATTCTGATTATCCCTTCCCTCAATGTGCCCTCCCTTCTATCACACCCCACGCTTCCCTTATATTAATCTCTCTTTTCTTGTAGGGAAAGATAGATTTCTATACCCCATTACCTACATATCCTATTTACCAGTTATATGCAGAAACAATTCTCAATATTCATTTCTAATGCTTTGAATTCCAACTTCTCCCCTTCCTTCCTCCCCACCCATTCCCATTGAGGAAACAAGCAATTCAAAACAAGTTATATATGTGTTGTTCTGCAAAACACTTCCATAATAGTCATGTTGTGTAAGACTAACAATATTTCTCTCCATCCTACCCTGTCGCCCCTTTATTCTATTCTATCATTTTACTTTGTCCCTTCCGCAAAATGTTTACTTCTAGTTACTCCCTTCATCCATTTTCCCTCCCTTCTGCCATCCTCCTTATCCCACTTGTCCCCTTCTCCCCTACTTTCCTGTAGTGTAAGATAGATTTCCATACCAAATTAGTGAGCATGTTATTCCTTCCTTAAGCCATATGTGAAGAGAGTAAGCTTCACTATTTCCCTCTCACCTCCTCTCTTTTCTCCTCCATTGAAAAACATTTTTCTTATCTCTTTCATGAGTGATTTGCTTTATTTCATTTCTCCCTTTCTCTTTCCAATATATTCCTCTCTCACCCTTTAATTTTTATCATTTTTATGCATTTCATCCCTTCTGATTCAACTCAAACTGGGCTCTCTGTCCATACGTGTGTGTGTGTGTGTGTGTGTGTGTGTTTACAATCTCTCTACCTATCCAAATACTGAGTAAAGTCTCAAGAGTTACAAATATTTTCTTTCCATTTAGGAATGTAAACAATCCAACTTTAGAAAATCCTTTATGATTTCTCTTTCCTGTTTACTTTACATGATTCCTTGATTCTTGTGTTTGGAAGTCAAATTTTCTCTTCATTTCTGGTCTTTTCATCAAGAATGCTTGGAAGTCCTCTATATCATTGAATGACCATTTTTTCCCTTGAAGTATTATACTCAGTTTTGCTGGGTAGGTGATTCTTGGTTTTAATCCTAGTTCCTTTGACTTCTGGACTATCATATTCCAAGCACTTCTATCCTCTAATGTAGAAGCTTCCAGATTCTATCTTATCCTGATTTCATTTCCACAATACTGGAATTTTTCTTTCTAACTGATTTCAATGTTTTGTCCTTGACCTGAGAACTTTGAAATTTGGCCACAATATTCCTAGGAGTTTCTCTTTTCGTGTGTCTTTCAGGAGGTGATGGGTGGATTTTTTCATTACCCTCTGGTTCTAGAACATAGGGGCAGTTTTCCTTGATAATTTCATGAAAGATGATGTCTAGGCTTTTGTTCTGATCATGGCTTTCAAGCAGTCCCAAAATTTTTTAAATTGTCTCTCCTGGATCTATTTTCCATTCAGTTATTTTTTTCAACGAGATATCTCACATTATCTTCCATTTTTTTCATTATTTTCGTTTTGTTTTGTAATTTCTTGGTTTATCATTTAGGCATTAGCTTCCCTCAGCTCCACTCTTATTTTTAAAGAAATATTTTCTTCAGTGAGTTTTTGAACTTCCTTTTCCATTTGGTTGATTCTACTTTTTAAAGCCTTCTTTTCCTCTTTGGCTTTTTGGACCTATTTTTCAAATTGAGTTACCCTGTTTTTAAAGGTGTTATTTTCTTCAGCATTCTTTGGGTCTCCTTTAGCAAGCTCTTAACTCGCTTTTCAAGCTCTTCTGTGGCCTGAGCCCATGGCATATTCATTTTGGAAGTACTGGATGCAGAAACCTTGACTTCCTCTACAGTATGCATTATTTTTCCTCATCTGAAAGGATGGAAGGGAATATCTGTTCACCAAGAAAGTAATCTTCTATGGTCCCATGTTTTTTCCCTTTTTTGGGCATTTTCCCAGCCAGTTACTTGGCTTATGAATCCTTTGTTAAGAGGAGGGTCCTAGTGGTCCTCCTCACCCCAGGACCAGGCCCAGGCTGAAATTCAGATCAGCTGCTCAATTCCCCCAGGGGCTTTAAGCTGAGGTGGTCCCACAATGGAGGCTGCTGCCTGATTTGGCCACTATCACGCAGCACTGCTGCTTGGCTACTGTTGCTGCTGGAGCTGCCTGTGGCCCATACTGGAGGTGACTCTTCTCCCCTCTCGCCCATGTGGGAAAGCCCTCTTGCTGACCTTTGAAGCTTTCTTTGATGCTTGTGGGTTGAGGGATCTGAGATGCTCTCTGCTGGGGATTCTGTCCTGGAGGACTCTTCTGGTCCTGTTCCTCTCTGTGCCACATGGCCAGGGCTTGGCTCCACTCTGCTCAGCATCCCGTAGGATAGAACTTTCCTGTCAGTCTTCCAGGTTACCTTTGGCTGGAAATCTCTTTCACTCTGCCTTCTGTGGCTTCTGCTGCTCTAGAATTTATTGAGAATCCTTTTTTTTACAGGTATTTTATGGGCTGGGGGGGAGAGCTATAGTATGTGCATCTTTCTCCTCCGCCCTCTTAACTCTGCCCCGATCATACTTTTTAACCCAGTAATGCCAGTATACATTACAAACCCTGAAAGTGACATCAGAAAAAAAGATATACCTGCTCAGTATTTTATGTAGGTGGAAAAACAAAGTAAAAATAGTAGTAATAGAGATTAATATAAAAGGTATGAAAATAGCAGAATGAAAAAAAGGAACTTGCATGTAGTCCTGTGTTAATGTTAAATGATACTATAAACAAACTAATAAGTGTAAACAATCAAAAGTTATCTGGTTTGTCTTTTATGAACTAATAAAAATATGAACATAAGAAGAATAATATGTGCTAATTATTACCATGACAGGTAAACAAGTTAGAATACATGAGTAAGGAATGCTTATGCATTTTCAAAAATTGTGTTACTGATATGAGGTGTGTTCATGTTTGTCTCTGTGTAATGAAATAAATACATTTAATCATACTAAATCACTAAGGAAGTTTAGTTGCTTATATAGAATTTCAAAGTCTCTATTAAAATACATTTTAAAAATATTTGTTACATATCCTTGAATAAAAGTAATATGAAGCCGCAATTCACCTCTCTTTCTCATTTATTTCACTGTCCTGAAAGAAGTTAAATGCATTTTATATTATGCCTAATGGTTTAAATTTATTATTATGAATTTGAGAAGAACCAACAAGCATTAATATTCTTAATGCAAAGAACAGCAGCAATAAACACCACAAAATCCCTTCTATAAAGCTCAAATCTCTCCCACATAGTCAAAGCCTGTTTTTGGTTTGTATATTGTAACTTTTAAATTTGACATAAAATTTCCAATTCTTCCATATTAGTATCTCTTTCTGCACTTTCTTTTTATCTGCTTAAGTTTATTAATCATTTGGTACTTTTCCTTTTTAAAAAAGTTCCTTTTTTCATTTTCTTATTCCTACCACTATCCTACGTCCCACTCATTTCTCTTCACTTTCACTTTGTAACTGCAAGCACCCCAACATACCCAGGTGGTCCTGCTATCACAAGTTTTTAGATCTGCATTCATAAAAAGAAAGCACCATTCAAAGGAAGAACAATCACTTATCAAGCACAGGTATCAGAGAAAATAAAAATTTCAAAGAAAATACAGAGAAATCAAAAGTCAACACATATGCTTCCAAAATGTCTGACCACTACATACCTACATATTTACCAGAGAAGGAAGCATCCACTTCTGGTTTTAGCCAAGGGAGAGGGGAGAGCACTCTTTAATGGATTCCCATAGTCTCTCCAGCCAAAGAAATTCTTCCAGTCCGTAAGCCCCAAAGTAAAACCTCACCCTCAGAGAATTTATATACTTTTTAGAGCCAGAGGGCATAACCCTCTGACCCAGTGTCTCAATAGAAAAAAAGTACTTGAGATCCTCCTACAAAACAACTCCTCCATTCAAGCTTCCCACAATAGGTAGGCCCATCAGTGGGTGGAAAGATCCTTCCCTATCACATTTTTCTATCACAGACACTTTTAGTAAAACACCAACAGGAAAAGATTCTACTTTGCTTGCCATTACACATCTCCAAAAAAAAGTGCTCTTAGAAGAAATAAGAATATGACTATGCAAAATGTGTGTTTTCCCTTTTGCCTGAAAATTCATTTCTGCATTTTAACCCCTATAAGTTCTCACCTTTGACTTCTTAATCATGCAGATGTTGTCAGCTGAAGGGGCAGCCAAAAGATTTCTAATTCTGTGTTTCTTACCTAAGAATTATCATTATATTCTACAAGACAGGAAGCTATATATGACTTCACTGAAGTCCTACTTTGAATGTGGCAAAGTGATTGCTATGTTATATTCAATGGCAATGCCCATCTTAAACTCCTCAATGTGGAATGGGAATGTGGTGGGTAAAAAAAAAAATAATAGTTTATGAATTAAGGGACTAATGCTGTATGGTGAATAATGATGAATGTGCAAAGTCAAATAAATTCAGGGAGTTTACATTTATATGATATAAGCACCAATAAAATAAGCTTATTATATCAAAATAAGCAATAAATGTAATATTGGGAAATAAGAAATTTAAATAAATTTAAAATCTCAGTTATAGAAAATCTAAAGATGACCTTGAAAAGGTGACTCTTACCCAGGGATAAAGTTGTGAGTTTGCCTTGACAGACTACTGTGAATGTCAGTAGACAAGGGTTCTACACCAGATTTCTTTTGTTTCTTCTTTTATTTTCCTTCAAAAGAAAATTGAGCTTAATCTGTAGGGTAAATGAAGAATGGTTGATGTATAAATATCAAAATCATCAATAACACACAATAAAATAAGTGGACTTCATCCTCTTGACCATTAAGTGCATTTTTGAGGAGGAGACTTCTGTTTTTGAAAAGCTGAATGAAGCATCATTTGTAAATGTGGATTGGTTCAGGGATGGATACCAAGTCTCTAAAGACCCTAAATGTGAATACATCATTTAACATTCATAAATCATTTTCACTGAGATGCATCACATAGCACCTATGGTGAAGATTAACTTCATAGAGTGCCCTGATAGCATCAGCTAATGGGTTCTAAAGGATAGTTTGAGTTATACAGTCTGCATTAACAAAATGTGGTACTTCAGTCTATGCAGTGGCCAGGAGTTTGTGGCTTCAGTTAAAGGGCTCATTCATGATTTGGATTCATCCACTTGAGACAAAATGGACTGATGAAGTCTAGGACATCCTCAGGAAGGTAGATATTTGGTTAAAATATGTAGACCATGGACTTTCTAGAGCCCTTTGGTCAAGCCCAGGCAAATGTCTCTAAACAAATTCTCACTGCAGAACCAAAGAGGGATGAAATGAAGCAAATCTCCACCCCAAGACAGCCAGGAAGGTCCCAGGGAAGTGTCTGGGGGCAGGGTGTAGTCCAGCTTGGACCGTGCTGACACAAAGAGGACCTGAGCAGGCCTTGGGGAGACTGAATTTTTCATACCTCTAGCAGTTTCCAGACTTTAGGACCCCAAAAAGCCAAGGACAAATTGTAAGGTCGGTGGAAAAACCCTGTGGGACCAGTGTGGAAGAGTGGAGTGGTTCAGCCTCAGCCCCAGGGCAGCAGAAGGGAAAGGGGGCAGAGGAACTCACAACAGCCACAGTAGCAGCAGGGTCAGAGTCAGCAACTGTTTCTGGAGCTCTACAGCCACAAATTGTAGAGCAATCGAGAGGCTGAGGGTACACACCCATCTCTGCTGGAAACAGAGGACCACCCTAACAAAGAGCTCAAAAATCAAGTAAATAGCTGGGGAAATGAGCAAAAACCAAAATAAGAATCAGACTATAGAATCTTACTTTGGTGACCAGGAAGACAAAAGCATGAAAACAGAGGAAAATAAAGTCAAAGTTCCTCCATCCAAAGCCTCCAAGAAAAATATGAATTTGTCTGAGGTCATGGAAGACCTCAAAAGTGATTTTGAAAATCAAGTAAGAGAATTAGAGCAAAAATTGGGAAGAGAAATGAGAGTGACACAATAAAATCATGAAAAACAAGTCAACTGCTTGCTAAAGGAGACCCCAAAAATGCTGAAGAAAATGTGGAAAAATACTTAAAAAATAGACTAAACCAAATGGGAAAAAAATCCAAAAAACCAATGAGGAGAAGAGTGTCCTAAAAAGCAGAATTGGAAAAGGAGGTTCAAAAGCTCACTGAAGAAAATGACTCCTTAAAGGTAAGAATGGAGTAGATGGAAGCTAATGACTTTATGAAAAATCAAGAAATTATAAAACAAAACCAAAGGCATGAAAAAATAGCAGGCAATTTGAAATATCTCATTGGAAAAAAACTTACCTGGAAAATAGATCCAGGAGAGACAATTTAAAAGTTATGGGATTATCTGAAATCCATGAACAAAAACAGGGTCTAGATATCATTTTTCATGAAATTATCAAGGAAAACTGCCTTGATATTCTAGAACCAGACAGTAAAATAATTATTGAAGGAACCCTCTCACTGCCTCCTGAAAGAGATCCAAAAGAAAAATTCCTAAGAATATTGTGATCAAATTCCAGAGTTCTCAGGCCAAGAGAAAATATTGCAAGCAGCTAGAAAGAAGAAATTTGACTATTGTGGGAATACAATAGCATGAGATCTAGCAGCCTCTACACTAAGGGATCAAAGATCTTGGAATGTGATATTCCAGAAGTCAAAGGAGGTGGGAATAAAACCAAGAATCACCTACCCAGTAAAACTGAATATAATACTTCAGGGGGGAAAAATGGTCCTTCAATGAAATAGAGGGCTTTCAAGCATTCTTGATGAAAAGACCAGAACTGAATAGGAAATCTGACTTTCAAACACAAGAATCAAGAGAAGCATGAAAAGGTAAATAAGAAAGAGAAATCATAAGGGACTTACTAAAGTTGAACTGTTTATATTCCCACATGGAAAGATAATATTTGTAACTCTTGAAACTTTTCTCAGTGTTTGGGTAGTTGGTGGGATGATACACATACAAGTTGAGTTAAAAGGGAAGGGATGACATCTAAAATAACAAAATTATGGGATGAGAGAGGAATATATTGGCAGGAGAAAGGGAGAAATGGAATGGGGCAAATTATCTCTCATAAAAGAGGCAAGAAAAAGCTTTTCCAATGGAGGGGAACAAACGAAGATGAGGGGGGAAAAGGAATACTTCCTCTCATCACATTTGACTTAAGGAGGGAATAACATGCACACTCAATTTGGTATGAAAATCTATCTTACACTACAAGAAAACAGGGGAGAAAGGGATAAGTGGGGTATGGGGAGGGATGATAGAATTGAGGGTAAATGGGAAGAGGGGTTAATTGGAAGTAAATACATTTGGAGAGGGACAAATTCAAAACAGAGAATAGAATAAATGGAGGGCAGAATAGGATGGAGGGTTAGTCTTTCACAATATGACATTTTTGGAAGTCTTTTGCACGTATTGAATTGATAAATTGAATTGCTTGCTTTCTCAGTGGGAATGGGTGGGGAGGGAGAAAGGAAGAGAAATTAGAACTCAAAGTTTTAAAATTGAATATTAAAAATTGTTTTACATGCAACTGAGAAATGAGGAATACAGGTAATGGGGATGTAGAAATCTATCTTACCCTAAAAGAAAATAGACGAGATGGGGATAAGTGACGGGACAGTTGTGATAGAAGGGAGGGCAGATTGGGGGAAGAGATAATCAGAATGCACGATATCTTGGGGTGGGGGCAG
Organism: Bettongia penicillata ogilbyi; assembly: GCA_023548195.1. Lineage (NCBI taxonomy): Eukaryota > Metazoa > Chordata > Mammalia > Diprotodontia > Potoroidae > Bettongia > Bettongia penicillata. The sequence goes on along the minus strand of JAJHZJ010000175.1, from coordinate 1,109,791 downwards.
GGAGAGATGGGGAGAAAATTTGGGACACAAAATCTTGTGGAAATGAATGTTGAAACCTAAAAATAAATAAATAAATTGAAAAAAGAAAATTGAAAAGAAGAAATGGACAAAGGAAAAGACCCTGATACCAATTATAATAATTTCTTCCAGCAATTAAACCGGTGTAAATTAACTGCTACAAAGAAACCAAAAAAAAAAAAAAGGTGTATACTGGAGCGGCAGCAGTGGGTGAGCGCCTATCTTTTACTGTCCTCTACTCTCTAACAAGTTCCTCTCTGACACCTGAAGCTCATGTGCTCCCTTATTGAATTCCTACATGTGGTCTCACTCTTACCCATGAGTTCTTGCTCCACGGTATTGTGCCCCAACTCAGAACCATGGGCCTTCAGAAGGAGCTAGTGTAGAGCTTTGGAGAGCTGATGCAGGTCCGGTACCTGCTGCTTCCCTGGAACCTAGATGAAAGCCTCAGACATTCACACTGGTGAAGTTCGTTTGTGACCCTTTGGTACAGGCTGCACTGAGCAAAGGGAGGCACAGTGGCTTTTTTAGCCTCTACTTCACTTTTGGCTTTGCGGTCACTCTTGGTATTCTTATTGCTGGCCAAGTGTCTGGAACCCACCTGAATCTAGTTGTGGCCTTTGCTACGTGTTTCCTGAGAAGGGAGCCTGGGATCAAGATCCTCATTTATGCACTGGACCAGATATTGGGGGACGGGACATTTCCTAGGGGCTGGTATTGTATTCGGGCTTTACAATGATGCAATTTGATCCTTTGCTGATGATGAACTCTTTGTCTCTGACCCTAGTGGCATTGTTGGATATTTTACCAGCTATCCCTCTGGTCACTTGGACATGATCAATGACTTTTTTGACCAGTTCACTGGCATAGCATCTCTCTTCATCTGTGTGTTGGCTTTTGTGGACACAACAACAACCCAGTTCTCCAAGGTCTTGAAGCCTTTTCTGTTGATTTGATGTCCCTAGTTATTGGTAAATTCATGGCCTTCAACTCTGATTATGACTAGGCATGACTAGGCATTGGTGGTTGATCTCTATTGTCTCAGTACTTCTTGGTTTCATTTGTGGAATTTTAGTCTATCAGCTCATGATGAGATTTTACCTGGTGGGATTTACACATCCTTCCACAGAGCAGGAGAACTTAGATCTGGCTCACATGAAACACAAAGCACAGGTATGAGTTGAGAGTTACAACCCTCTTTCCCTCCAGGATCCCCACTTCTTCACCTAGGAATCAATACTACATAACTTCAAAGCAGCCATAGCCCCATCTATCGACTCCCTATCTGTCCCAGTTCTATTGCCCTGAACAACCCTTTCCTGAGGGCTATGTTTAGCAATAAAACCCCCCTTAAATTTATTCTCCCTCCCTACAGTAAATGAATCATTGGGAATTGTAGTCAGTATGAATTCACAATGGATATTGGATTTAAGACAAAGTCCAAGATTGACAGACCTGAAGTAAGATATTTCTGAAGTAAGATGGTGCAGTCTTGCTCCCATTACAAAATTCAGTTTCTTGCCCTGCAGGGTGTGCAAATGTAAGAGAAGGCCAAATATGCAGTGTGTGTGTGTCTATGTGTGTGTGTGTGTGTGTGTGTGTCCGTGTATATTAGTGATTACAGATGTATATCAATGAAAATATTTTGTGTAAGGGGGAGGGAACATATAGTTGTATATGTCCTAGATAGGAACGAGACCAGAAGAAAGACAGTTGCAGAGAACAGAAGAAACTCTTGAGAGAGATAATAATTTTCCAAGGGTTGCTTGTTTGTGTGTGTGCCTGTGTGTGTGTTGAGGGATAACTCACAATTTGAGGATCACAGGTTTGCATATAGGCAGAGTCCATTTGTATGTTCCAAGGCCAAACCATGATCTGAGAGGGTATGTGCTAAATTAAGGTGTATGTTTCATTATGGCAAATGTTACAGCTGTAGTCAGGGCCTTCCTTCCCAGTCCCATGCTTTTTGTTCCTTGCTCCTGGATTTTCTCATTGTCTCCAGGCATTCCCTGGATGGGTCAAATGAGGATGCCTATTCCTTAAATACTCCTTATTCACTGTGTGGATATCCACACAACAATTCACTCTTTCCTTTTTTTAAAAGATATTTACACAGAAAAATAAATGAATGGATAGATGGATAGATGTATAGATAGATGATAGATAGATAGAGATAGATAGATAGATAGATAGATAGATAGATAGATAGATAGATAGACAGACAGATAAATGGTACAGTTTCAGCAAATATCTGAGATATTTTGGTGATGGAAACAAAATCCAATATAAACAAAAATAAACAGAATTCTACAAGAAGTAAAAGGACTCAGCACCTACATACACTTATGATCTTCTCTAAACACCTTTTGCCTATCAGGTATTGGCCAAAACTCTTTGCACTTCATAAAGGAGAAAAGAATCATGAAAACAGGTTCAATCACAGGGAGCTCACCTTGTCTAAGAGGAGTAGACATGTAAATAGATTCTTGAAATAAACAAGAGCAGAGGGAAGAAAGTTTCATAAGGTAAGAAAGCAAAGGCTGGCAACAAGGGTGAGAGCAGGAGAAACCTGTTGCAGAAAGTAGGATTTTACCTGTCAACCAGACGGGAACCAGCCTCTCACCTATGGGTGACTGGGGCTGAACAAACAGAAGGGTAGAGACAGGAGATTCAGGATACAAAACAGAAGCTTAATTAATGATGTATGCATATGGCAACTCCTTCTCCTAAGAAGGAAGCATTAACATGCTCGACTGAAGGCAGGTCTTAAACATATCTTGGGCTGGACAACAGTCTTGTGAGAACAGTATTGTCCCAAGTCTTGCACACCCTACAGGGCACAGAAACTGAATTTTGTGATGGGAGCAAGACTGCACCATCTGCCAGTGAGAAGGAACAGGGATTATGAATATGTGATGGACGGCCCTGAGGAAAAATCGGGAACTAAATACCTCAGTGAAAACCAGGTGTTCACCAAGCAAAACACTTTGCCGTAGAATGACTATTAACCAGAGTGCAAAGGATTATTGTTATGTAAAGGATATAGCCAGTTTGTTGGGGCTTAACTCTGGGAAACAGGGTATCTCCAGTATATTTTAACTTGCCTAAATATTAATTAAACGTAGGAAAACTAAGAGGAAATTATCACAGTCCAGATACGTCAAAAAAGCAAGTGCAAAGAAATGGAGACTGAATTTGGAGCGGCATTTCCCAGACATTGTACATAAGCAAGGATAACCAGATGTCAGAGTTGATGGAGGGGATTAAAGTGTAAGAAGAGTAAAATTTCAAGGAGGAACCATGTTATTAAAAAACACTATTATATGCCAAACAGAAATTTCCAATAGATGCTGAAAATTATAGGGATCGATCTGTTGCTCTCCACATGGACCAGTAGAAGAAGAATCCATTAACTCCTTAAAACTTTCAGTTCCCCTTTGTGATGGTTCCCCTTATTAAGCATTTACAATCAAATCAACATTGCGTTTGGAATCAGAGGTCATGGACTTCGCCACACCTCTGTTCCAACACATATGACTTTAGCAGGCACTTTATATCTCTAAATCAAAGTTTCCACAACTATAAAATGAGAAGATTAGAATAGATGACCTCTGTCATTCCTTTTGTGATTATATTTAAGATCTTGTGATTTGATAACAAAATTTCTCCTATTCAGATAAGAAATAGTGATAATTTAAACTTCTTTCAAATTTTCCCTGTATTTTCTCAGGACCCAACTGGAACAAGTGTGTCTATCCCTTATATTATTAAAGACACTCTTCATGACCTGCTTAACAAACCCTCTCTTTTATGCGTGAATCATATTCAGTTCACTCAGCCTATCCTCCTGTGACATAACCTGAAATCTCTTCATCATCCTAGTTGATTTCCCTTGGATACTGGCCAGGTAGTGAATGTCTTTCCTAATAAGCTCACCTAGGAAGACAACAACCAAAAACAAAACAAAACAAAAACCTCCAAATATATGTGGGACATAATCAAACAAACAAAAACAGTGTAGTAATGTAATGACTGTAGTCTGAGGAATTCTACTTTGATTACTTGTCTTAGATTGCTTATTGATTTGTTTTGAATTTGAATCACAAAAACATATTTTGCATGAATTTCTCTATCCATATTTTCCTTGCAAAGTTATTTTTGAATAAAAGGCTGTATGCTTATGTTTGCCCTATTAAATTTAATTTTACTAATTTTTTCCAATGTCATAAACTGTTGCTATCCTTTTAGACCCTCTTTTTCATCTGATATGTTATGTGTTGGGTTAATTATATTTTGTGTTAGCTTAACATTTATGCTTCCTTCAAGTCATTGAATCAACCTATAACCGTGTTTACAGGCTCAGTTCATCATTTGTAAAATGTACTCGAGAAAAAAAAAAGATAGGATAAACCAATGCAATATACTTGCAAAGAAAATCCCAAATGTGGCTATGAAGAGTCAAGTCAATAGTTTATCATGTAAAGTGTTATCTATATATCTTACTGTTGTATTAATAACAAATTTCATTAGCTTTTCCTCATGCTTTTACCAATTCACTGGATAAATTGTTTAGAAGATCTGAATCTATTATCCCTAAGGCATTCCACCAAAAGGAATGAATTTATATTTCCCTCTGCAATCTTTTCATATTCCCTTACTTCATCATATTCTGGTGAAATGATTCCCCTAAGATAGATTCCCAAAGAAGTTTTGAAGCAAAACAAATCTCATTTTACCCCAAAGAAGGTTTAATAGCACTGGGAGTTAAACTTCTATAAAGAGAAAACTGAATCTCTAGTTGAAGGAATTTTGAGGAAGGTTAACAATGAGAAGCTGGAGAGAAGAATATTGTTCTATGAAGTTGTACAAATGATCAAGCCCTGTGACCTGAAGAGACAGAGAATGTGGAAGTTATTTTTAATATCTATTTGAATTATTGAGAATATGTCTTTTCTGTCATGAGGTCCTATAGATTTGGTATGTATATTTTCTTCCGTATCTTGAACTGAGTTTTCAAAAGTTGAAACACTGTGTTTCCTGTCAGCAAAATAATTGTTGCTTTTTAATTAAAGAAAGTACTTAATTTTTTTTCCAGGGATCCTCTTCCAAAAAAGTAGCAAGTGAATGTATCATTCCTTTAATTATAGATTTCAAGTGATTGGGTCTTTAAGAGAACAACTGGGTTGCATATCATCACCAACTTCATAACGGCCAGATTCAGATATTAAACCCAGTCCCTTCACACAATAATTTCAAATTAATTCAACATAAATTAATTCTCTGATTTTTTATACCTTGCATTTATGTGCCTTCAGTGGTGGTAGTATTAAGTCATGCAGGAGCACATTACAATGACTGGACAAATGTTTTCATGGTTTATGCATGATTCACTGAGCCAAGGTTAGTGCCTACTACATAGCGTTATTTTTTTTTTCAGTAGTTTCAGTCATGTCTGAAACTGTGAACCCACTTGGAGTTTTCTTTGCAAAAATGTTAGAACAATTTGCTATTTCCCTCTCTCTTTTTATTGAAAGTAAATTGAGGCACACATGGTTAAGTAACATGACCAGGGTTGCATAGCTAGAAAAATTCTGAGCTTGGATTTTCACTCATGAAGATGTGTCTTCTGATTCCAGAAGGAGTGCTTCCACAGTGCCACCTAACTATCCTGCCATATAGGAAGTGCTCAATAAATGCTTGTTGACTGAATGATTGAATGAATTAGAAGTAATTCTTTTTCCTCAACTACTCATTTAAGGTTGAATTAATTTAAGGTTAACCTTACCACTATAAATTCAAGGAAGCAGATTGTGGGATGAGAGAGTTCAACTTGGAATGGATCTTTAAAATCATTCACTGTAATCTCTGAACCCCTACCCCAGAAATAAAATGATGAAACTCTATCCCAAAAAGGTTATGATAGACCAAAGAGCACACAGGTTATATAATGATTTGAGTATATCCTCTGGACATAATATAAGTGATTTTTCTATTGTAACTTCTTTCATTTTTCTTAAGTTTCTCACCATATTTTGCTAATGTCTTTCCTTTTAAGATATATTACAATTTCATATTTGTTTTAGTAATTGACCTTTAAAGTCTTACCACATGGCATAGGATCTTGAGGATATGTGATGATTAATAAAGTAAAAAAAACGCAACAATAAGTCTATCTTTGCATAAACACATACTTCATGAGTTGCTGAGGTTAGGGAGAAACACTTATCACTCTTCTCAATCTGAATTTATATCAGTAACTCCTTATAATTGCAAGACCCTAAAACTTTCTCTTCAGTTAACTCATGCCTCCTCTCATTGTATTTTTTGTTTAGGACTTCACAGTGTGGGACTACACTGATATTTTGGGAAAAATGTCTGGAAGAAACCATACTGCTGTGACTGAATTCATCTTACTAGGGTTGACAGACTCACCTCAACTTCAAGTGGTACTTTTTGTATTATTTTTGGTGGTTTACGCTCTCACAATGATGGGGAATGCAGGGATGATTACACTAATCAAGATAGATCCTCAACTCCACACACCTATGTATTTTTTTCTGACCAGCTTGTCCTTAGCTGATATTTTTTACTCTTCAAATATCACTCCAAAGATGTTAGCTGATTTACTGTCTAAAAGGAAAGTCATCTCTTTTACTGGCTGTTTTCTGCAGATGTATGTTTTTATTGCCTTAGCAGCCACTGAGCATGTCCTGTTTGGAATGATGGCATATGACCGTTATGTAGCCATCTGTAATCCCCTGCTTTACCCAGTTATAATGTCAAGAACAGTATGCCTGAAGATGGTAACGGGGGCCTTCACAGCAGGTTTCCTGAACTCAATTATTCACACGAGTTACACAAGTAGCTTATCCTTCTGTGGCTCCAACGTCATCCATCACTTTTTCTGTGACACGCCCCCAGTACTAAAACTCTCTTGCTCTGATACTCGAATGAATGAAACTATCATTTTTGTTTTTGCTGGGACAACCATGTTAGGAACATTTCTGATCATCCTCACCTCTTATGTCTATATCCTCTTTTCTATTCTACGCTTGCATTCAGTTGAAGGGAGGCACAAAGCATTCTCAACCTGTGCTTCTCATATTACAGCCATTGTTATATTTTATGGAACTTCAGTTGTTACTTATTTGTGTCCAAATTCAAGCTACTCGCCAACTCAAGGAAAAGTGATATCTGTATTCTACACAGTGGTTATCCCAATGTTGAACCCTTTAATCTACAGCCTGAGAAATGAAGAAGTGAAGAGAACCTTAAAAAATGCTATCACTAGAAAAAGTATCCCAACACTTATTTGACTTTTTTCTTATGATAATAAAGTAAATTATTATGACGACATCTGTTTTAACCTCTCTTTATCCTATTAACTGAGATAGGCTGAGAAGGTTGGTTGTGCCTTTTTCACTCTTTTGGGGGGACGTTTTAACACTGGAGATTTCAATTTCACGGATGCTTGAGAACACCATGGCAATGAAAGCCACAGCAGTGAAACCAATAAATATACACAAACAAATAAGTAAAAGAAAAATAATTTAAACTAAAATAGAGTTAAAAGTTTCTGGGGAGAGGGAGATTCATGCTTCTAACATGAAGGAAAATCTCAGGTAATATACCTTACAACTGATCAAACTTTATGGGGAGTTCCCAGAACCATATATTTATCTGGTTAGATATTCTAGACAAGAGGGGGGAGGAGCCAAGATGGCGGAGTAGAAAGACTAGACTCACAGTATGCTAGCTCTGAACCCACAGCCCATAAATTTCCTGTAAAAAAAACTCCCCACAAATTCTAGAGCAGTGGAAGCCATGCAGCAACGCAGTGGAGGAGATTTCCGTTCCAGAGAGCCCTGAAAAACCAACCCCAAAGGTCCATCATGCACCGGACAGCGGAGCCCAGCCCTGACCATGTGGCCCCAAGAGGAGCAGATCTGAGCAGGTTTCAGGGACGGAACCTCTGGCGGCGGCGAAGGTCCCTCCACCCACAGGCGCTACAGGTCAGTGAGAGAGACTTCTGGGCTGGCCGAGAGGGGAGTGGGGTGTCTCCGTGGCTTGGGCCCCCTCGGAAGGCAGCGGCAGAGGCAGCAGCCTGGGACTCCCTGAGCAGACAGGAGCTCCATTACCGAAGGTCTCTGCATAAACCCCCTGAGGGAACTGAGCCTGGGAGGGGGCCCTGCCCCCACCTGAGCACAAGAACTTAAGCTCACATTGAATAGCAGCTGCCACTGACAGCCCTGAGGCTGGGGAGTAGCATTTGAATCTCAGACCCCAAGCACTAGCTGGGTGGATCTAGGCAGGGGTGGAGAAGTCAAGTAACTGGCTGGGAAAAAGGGAAGAAAAATAAGACCATAGAAGGCTAGTTTCTTGGGGAACAGATGCTTCTCCCTTCCATTTATGATGAGGAAGAACAATGCTTACCATCAGGGAAAGACATAGAAGCCAAGGCCTGTGTACCCCAAACACCCCAAATAGATATCCAATGGGCTCAGACCATGGAAGAGCTCAAAAAAGATTTTGAAAAATCAAGTTAGACAGGTGGATGAAAAACTGGGAAGAGAAATGAGAGAGATGCAAGAAAAGCATGAAAAATGGGTCAATACCTTGCTAAAGGAGACCCCCAAAAATGCTGAAGAAAATAACACCTTGAAAAATAGGCTCACTCAATTGGCAAAAGAGGTTGAAAAAGCCGAGGAGGAGAATAATGCTTTCAAAAGCAGAATTAGCCAAATGGAAAAAGAGGTTCAAAAACCCACTGAAGAAAATAGTTCTCTCAAAATTAGAATGGAAGAGATGGAGGCTATTGACTTTCTGAGAAACCAAGAAATCACAAAACAAAACCAAAAGAATGAAAAAATGGAAGATAATGTGAAACATCGCATTGGAAAGATATTCTAGACAAGAACACTGATTTTTGATATGAAATCAAGACTGTTTTTGGGAGAGGGATGAGTAGTACTGTAACTGGTCAATAACTGGGTCTTGGATAGCACATATCAAATAATGTTTTGTACTCCATTTAATAAGTCACAAAAGCCAGATAAATGAATTCTCCAGCTGGTTAAGTCTGATTGAGATATGTCTGAATTCTTTTTCCTGTATATGTAAGAGTGAAGCTGACAGATCAAGGCTAAGAGGTAAAAGGTGTTTTATCAACTGTTCTCCATTTCTACAAATTAAAAAACTGGTTTATGTGCTTCCCTGTCAGTTGCAAGACCATCTGAATTGTTTTATAATAACCACTCCTGTCCAAGATGAGTGTAAGCAAATTGCATGTAGCAAAAATTAGAGAATATTTGCCACAGAAAATGTTATCTTGCTTCTGCTCATTTTATTATTCATTATTTTGTGCAAGTCTTTCATGCTTTTCTAAAATCATTGAGATCACCATTTCTTATAATGCAGTAGTAATTCATCAAAATCATTTGTAGAGAACCTTGAGGGGTTTGCCCCTCAGTTCCCCTCCTCCAAGGGAGAATAATAGCTGATTTGAGAAGTTAAGTGATATATTGTTCTCAGGTGTTCGTCCTTGAATTCGGGTGTTGAAGTTCCAGGAGACAGGGCCTCTGCTATACAGGATAACATTCCAATAAAGAGGCCTTGAAGCCTCCCTTTCTGCTTATCACCATCTGCTCTGTTTCATGCTTCAGTCACTACCTTTATGGTTTTTTACTATTTAAGCATGCCGATTCCCTGAATTATTGGCTCAGTATGTCCAGAATTAACTCAGTTCAGACTGCTGTGTCCCACCTGTCTTTTCGTCCTCATTCTGTGAGCCCCGTAACCAATCTGGACCTGCTGGACTCCACTGGCCACAGCAATCATTTACCACAACTTGCTCAGTCATTCCCCAATTGATGGACAAAACTGTTATTACTACTTCTTTGACACCACAAAGGGAGCTGCTATAAATATTGCAGGAAATATAAATTATTTTCCTTTCCCCCATTCATCTTTAATAATAGACCACTAGTGTTATTGCCAGGTGAAAGAGTATAAGAAGTTTCATAATTCTTTTGCCACAATTCCAGATTGCTCTCCAAACTTTTTGAATCAGTTTGCAATTCCACTGATAATAAATTAGTGTCCCAATTTTTCCACATCCTCTTCAGGATTATCACTGTTCCCTTCTTCATTTTAGCGAATATGGTAGATGTGAAATGACATCTCAATACTGTTTTAATCTGCATTTCTCTAATCAATAAAACATTCTATATGAGTAAATTCTTCTGATTTCTTCTTTGGAGATGGATTATTCGTATCATTTGTCCACATGAGTTGTAGGATGGCTCTTATTCTTACATATTTGAGAAATGAGACCTTTATCCAATAAATCTAAAAATTTCCCCCCACTTTTCTACTCTTATTCTAATCTTGTCCATATTATTTTTATTTGTACAAAATCCTTTTTGACTAAATGCATTTGAGATTATGTATTTTACACGTAAATTTGTTGTCTAGAACTTGTCTATTCACAAATTGTTCACTTATCCATAAGTCTAAAAAGTAATATGTTTCGTTCTTTTGGTTTCTTTTGTTTTCTTTTCTTTTTTTCCTTTCTTTTCTTTTCTTTTCTATTTTTTTTTTTGCAAAATGTCTCATTATATCAAGATCATGTATCCAATCTGACCATTTCCAAGTCAATGATGTGAAATATTGGTCCATGCACCATTTCTGTCATATTTTTCTCCCAACAATTTCTAGTAAACGATTAATTTTTATCCCAAATTCTTCAGTCTTTATACTAGACAAATACAAAGATATTACACATATTTGCATCTATAAATTGTATGCTGTAACAGCAATCAAATTAGGATCTTCTGCTGTTTTTGTTTTGCTAAAAGTGCCTCTGATATGATTGGGGAGGATCTTTCCCACTTATTGATGGGCTGACCCATTGTAGGAAGCTTGAATAGGGGAGTGGTTTTGTAGGAGGGTCCCAAGCACTTTTTTTTTCTATTAAGGCACTGGGTCGGAGGGTTATGCCTTCTGTCTATAAAAAGGTTTAAATACTCTGAAGGTGAGGTTTTACTTTGAGGGTTACTGACTGGAAGTGTCTCTTTGGCCAGAGAGACTCTGAGGAGCCATTAAGGAACACCCTCCCCCCACAAGCTAAAACCCAGAAGTTAATGCCTCTTCTCTGGTAACTGTATGTATATAACGATCAGACGTTTAGGAAGCTTGTCTGTTGACTTTTTATTTCTCTGTATTTTCTCTAAAATTTTGATTTTTCTCTGATACCTCTACTTGATTAAGATGATTGTTAACCCCTTGAAAGTTGCTTTCCTTTTATGAATGCAGATCTAAGTACCTGTGATAGCATGTCCCTCTGTGTATGTTGGGGTGCTTATCGAAACACATACCTACTCCATACTCCATAGGCTTTGGTGATATATACTTTCAAATCTGCAGAATTAAAAATACAAAGAAAAATTTCTTCAGTAGACAAAAAAAGACAAATATTTAAAATTGTAATAATATTAGATTATGCAAAAACCCCAAATGGCAAACATCAAAATGAGATAGACATACTAAAAGATTTGAAACATGAGTCATTAAGCCAAAAGCTCACAAATATTATATATATATATATATACACACATACACACATATATATATGTATATATACATACATACACATTTACATATATTTTATTTGATAGAATTTTTTAAGTAAATTTATAACATGGAAAATATTTATCAGTATAAGGTACGAAGTACAAGATTACTAGAAATGCTAGAGAAACACTTCCAAAGTGGCTAAATGCAATTTATTTAAGAAAAATAGTATTCACTTTTGCTTTTTAATATTTCAAATTAACATTTATTGTTAATTTTTTCATTTATTTTATGCATATCTGTGTGTAAGTAGTATTTGTGTTGCCTTCACTTGCAAGGGCATGAACTGCATCAAAAATTAAATGGTGCAAATTTCAAATTGGATGCCCCTAAACATCAAAGACAGAAGAGAATGAAATTAGGATGACCACAAAAAGAGTCATTCATTTTGGAAAAGAGAAGGAACATCTCTTCATCAGAGACTGGAACAAAAAAGTTGCAAATGGGAGAATGTAAACAAGAAAGAATTGAAATATAGTTGATTGCAAAACATAAAGCTCCTGATGGATTCCATTTATTTCCTCACAGAAACATAATGTGAATCCCTCTCTTGAATTAGAAAGGTCAGAGGTTGTGGTGGGAGTTTAGTAAAGAAAGTTTTTGTACAAGCAGCTATGAGAAGGTCTTAAGAGGCTGAATTAATAAAGAGTAGTAATTGCATAGTGATAACTGGTAAATATTTTTCAGTGGATCCAGGCGTCATGGTCACAACACTATTTAAAGTGATGTTTAGCAGTACATAAGCAGAAGTGGAGAACATCCAAAATATGGCTAATGTTCTGCTGACTTTTGTGTAAGATTTAATGATAATGGAAAATAGGTCAAGGGACTAGAAGTTAGAGAATACTATGTTTACTATTTTAACTCTAAGACATATATTGCAACGGGAATGAAATGAAGCCTAAGTGGGGGTGAGAAGCTGAGAAAAAGAGAAATCAAGAGTGATAAAGTAAAATTGTGAGAAAAAATCAGGAGAGAGAGAGAGAGAGAGAGAGAGAGAGAGAGAGAGAGAGAGAAAGTACAGGAGTCCCTAAAAGGAGAAGGAAATAATCAATGTTCAGGGTCATAAATGCTTGATAGTGACATTGAGAGCATCACTGTTTGCAGTAGATGATAATGTTCAGGTGGAGATTAAATGTAGATCCAGGAACCTTAGAAGCAATTTAACTTTGGTATAGTTATTGTGCTATTGATTCATTTCATCCTCTTGAAATTAGCACCAGCTGTAATAACTCTGTGAATCAGGAAGGCTTTATGCAGGAGGTAGCACCTGGGTTGTCTTTTGAAGGAAGCCAGAGACACTGTCACATGGCAGTAATGGCAGAGTGACTTCTAGATATGATATTAAGAGAAAAAAAAATAAAATGGCTCTCATTTAAAATAGACAAACATGTCATCGTAAAAATATGAAATTTTGTCATGTCTAAGTATATTCAAAAGAATATGCCACAGAATTTGAAGACATTCCATCAATGTTACCATTATTGAAAATATTTTCAAAGACTTTTGGTACGGAATGATTTCTGTATTTGTAAACAAAAAATCTGGGCTATAATTAGGACCATGGTGACTCAATGATTTTGAGTAAGTCATTTAGCAACTCTGAATTTGTACCTTCTACCACACATGTATTATGAGGTTGAAATGCTATCATGTGTATATGGCAGATGACATAAATTATAAAGTATTTTTTATGTTAAAATACAATAAATTCTGCTGCTGAAAAGGAAAAATAATGTATTGGGACCAGCTCATCTCTCCTTCAGTTTTATAAATTACCATACACTGGGGATTGGTGGCATTTTATATGTAATGTAATCCATAGCAAAAGTGTTTCTTTTGTTTTAAGAAGAAAGGAAGACCATTAGAAACTGTATATATTGTGTATCCTTTATATAAATACTACTAATGTTTTATTGAAAAAGTTGATGTTCCTAAAAGGAAACATACTACAATGTTGACTGTCACAAACCCCTACATATGCCAAACCTGATACTCCATTCCTCCTTGTAGCTCATAAAAGTAGATTTAGAGGAAAGAGAAGTTTAGGAATTAGCTAATTAGGAAGCCAGGACATTTAAAGGAAGGCCTACTCTAGAAGTTAGGCCTAACTAACTTGGTGAGATAAAGAAACAGCCAGTGAAGTAGCTTGTGAACTCTTTGGTAAAGAAAACTTAATGACCAAGATTAGATGATGGATATTTCCCTCTAGATAGGGCAACATATATAGGTGGAATGAATCTGAAAGAAGAAAATACAATCACGTTTTCATACAGAGAGTTTGGAAGTGGTAATTGAGGTAAAAAAAAAAAAAAGTCTACTTACTCTTTATCTTTGCCCATTAAATTGGGAGGGGAGATAAAATGCACTCAGTACTGACAAAGGTGACCATGCAATATTTTTTTTAAAGGTGCCAGGGTATGAAGTCAAAAGGATTGTGAGAATAAAAAAAGAGAATTATGTTAACTACAGAATGGGAGAAATTTCTAAAAGGCAAAATAAAATATGAGGGCAAAGAAGCACAGTGACTTGGAAGAGAAAATGTTTAGATCATTGGATATCAGAGAGGTATTGTAAGGGAAACATAAGAGAGGTATCATCTAGGAGACAATAAAGATTAGGAGAGTAGTTCCTGGTTATGTATTAGCATTGTGAATGTGACAAAATAGCATTTGCCTGGCCTCTAGGTGGCACAACATATAGAGAACTGGGTCTGGAATAGGGAAGACTTGAGTTCAAATTGACCTCACAACACTTACTAGCTACATGACCCTGGGCAAGTCACTTATACTTATTTGTCTCAGTTTTCTCATCTGTAAAATAAGAAGAAGGAAATGAAAAAAAAACAACACTCCATTATCTTTGCCAAAAAACCAAAATAAAACCCTAATTGGTGCCACAAATGGTCAGAAGTGATCGAAATGACTGAACAACAATACATAAAGAGGAATTTACTCACATACTCATGGAGTCAATAATTTGTCATCTATTCCAGTGTCAGATATTGAAAAGAATAAGGAAAATGAATATTAATAGAAATGAACTTAAGGATTTGGTGGATTTTTGGTTGATGCTGAAGAAGGAAATTGCTGAGCATTTGAGAACATGCATTGGCAAAGACCTATTATGTCCTATATCCTTTGACAAAACTCTTAAGTATAGAATGCTTAGTGGGATGGAACCACATTGCTGGGATACTGTGTCAGATACTCTTCATCCATCTTTTTGCCAACAATGTGCCCCATATAAAGGCCATTAGGCACTGTCTGCTGCCTCTTTGACCTTGAATGTCAGTAGCTTTCTCTGCACATCTTCTTTGTAATCAGAAATATGTGTGCGTGCGTGCATGTGTGTGTGTGTGCACATGTGCGTGTGTGTGTGATCTCACATTTAGCTTAATTTACTAAGTAGTTGATTTTATATTCCTTCCAACTCCAAATTTATCATCCCATTTCTTTGCCATATATGATTTCAAAAATTTAAGAAAGGACAGTAAAAACACTGCTAAAATTTCTAAGGCCTATTTTAAGTAGTGAATCAAACTCATTAATGAAATCCTCAAAAATTTCTGCCTGAGAGTTACTATTTTTTTTTTATTTCATGAAGCTCTTTGTTAATTTAGACATTACCAAAGCCAAGGGAAATTAAGTGGTACAATGGACAGAACAATTCTCTGAATAAGGAAGACTCACATCCATGAGTTCACATTTGTCTTCAGATAATTGTGTTGTGTGAATGTGCATAAGTCAATTAACTCTGTTTGTCTCAGTCTCTTGATCTGTAAAACTATCTGGAGAAGGAAAGAAAAGCACAAATGGTGACTGAAATTACTGAATAAAAAAAGAGGAACTTCTCAAAGTATGATTTTTAAAGTTATATAATAAAGTGCCTAGGTTGTGTTTGTCCTTCATTGCTAAAGAACACCATGCCATCTGAGAAATGATGACATGACTTGCAGTTGACTTTGTTTTGTGTGAGGGAGGGCTGTGCAAGGTCACCAGTCTCACTTCTCCTCCAGAAACATCTGAATTCTATGACCTGATATTCCTCAGGATGACTGCAGATGACTCAGGATGCACTGGGGGACCTTGGCCACTTTAGGCCAAGGTCTGTGCAGGTATTCACTTAGCATGAGGCAATGTCTATTCATTGAACTGGTCTGTTTAAGATAGTCAGGGCATGGCCACTTCAATGAGGAAAAGAAAAGAAAGACATCAGGCTGAGAGGGAAGTAGCAACAGTTACTATTGATAATCACTCTGAAGCTAGGAGGATCAAGAAGAGAGCTTTTAGAAGGGGTGCATGGGCCCCAAGGTGTCTCTGGTTCAGGAGGAAGGGCAGGGCAGGGCATGGCAGGGCAGGGCAGGGAAACAAAGGGCAAGGAAGGGAAGGGAATCGAGACTAGTCAGTAAAACTTAAGTCAACTGAGCATCTTCTGACCATCCAAATTTACCTTCCTTTGAAGAGGAAAAGGAAAGGGGGGTGGGGGGAGAGACAGACAAGAGAGGAGGAGCTGAGTCTACTCACAGGGTTGTGTTCTTCCTTCATTGCCAAGGAAGTGCATACATTAGAAAGACATCCAATATTATGGAAATATAGTTATTAAAAATATGAAAAAGCATAAATGCAGCTAAGTAGCCTGCCCTAGATAGAGGATCTAGAGCAGCTATGGGGAACCTGATAGGTTCAGGCCACATGAGGCCTTCCAAATCCTTAAGTGTGGCCCTTTGATTGAATCCAAATCTATTCTGCAAAATTTGGATTCAGTCAAAAGGTCACACTTATGGATCTAGAACGCTATATATGACCTGAAGCCCGTAGGTTCCCTACCTCTTTTCTAGTGCCTTACCAAACGTTCTAATCAAGTAAAATTGAGAAGCTAAGCACACAGTCCTTTTCTCAATTCCATCTATGCTGTGAGCCTTCAAAGCAGAAATAAAAATTTTAGTGCATTAAAGTCTAAATTTTCTCTCCTGTATTTTTTCCTTAATATTATTTTTTTTTCAAATTAAATATAAAGATAGGTTTCAGGATTCATTTTTTTTTGTAAAATTTTTAGTTTCAAAATTTTCCCCCTTTCTTTCTTCCTTCCCCCTACCCAAAGCAGTAAGCAATTGATATAGATTATACATTACATTTTTTTTTATTTAGGACTCCAACATCCTTAAAATTTATTGTTCTTATTTCACTAATTTTTTATTTCTAAGAATATGCTTAGTCTAGTTGATTCTTCTATTTAACATAATCACAAGTGTTCTAATAACGAGCTTTTAATGAAGATTTTCATTTCAAAGTTTATGCCCCAAGGAACTCATTAACAAATGGATTTTTACATTATCTTTTTTTTGGTTCCAGAGAAAATTTACTGTAATCACTTCTGTAGGGATCACTGGAACATATAATCATTGCATTGACAAGGAGAAAATCAATGAAGACATAGCAACAGTAATAACAACAGTATTATTTTTTTCTCCTGGTAATGAGTCCCATTGGACTTTGTCAAACTATGCTCATTGTCCCTGGAGAAACTTAGGACTTTTTTTTTTGCCCATTGCCATAATTATATTTTTATTTATGCATGTCACTCAGGAAAAATCATCAAATTAAAAAACAGTAAACTTTAACTTAAAAAAAAAAAGATTTCACATGGAGACGAGAGACAAAAAATGCATATTGATACCAATTCCTGAAATTGGAACTAGGAGGTGTGATTCTCAGTAGGATAATTTTTTCTACAACATATAGGAAAAATAATAGGCTTTCCACCTTATCTGTCATGCAATGAATCTTTCATATCAATATGAATGCAAAAGCAAACTTTAACTGCTTACAATTTTACAATGTTGATATGTCATTTACTACAAAGTTGCTGATATTTCCATGAATTTATCATGACTAAATCCTGCATTTGGACAACTGCATCATATTCAACTTTTTGTCAACTACACAAATATTTTTTTTTCTTGTCTTTTCAAGAATCATCCAAAGAGCTTAGTAAGGGGAAAACACCAATAGTCAAGTCAAGCTATTGAAAAGGGATCATTTTAAAAACACTTCCTAATGATCAGATTAACGATCGATATATTGCTTAAACTATGCTTAATTACCCATGGATGATGTTTTACAAGTTGATGGTTACTTGTAAAAGACGTTGTTGAAATTTAGGCTGAAGTCTGCCTTTCACATATATGCAAAAAATGTGTATGTCTGTGTATAAACATTGATACTTGGTTTGAATATATACAAATACATGCTTACATTTGTGTGTATGTGTGTGTTCATCCTTTGTTGTCAAAGAAGACCATGCAATCAGAAATAATGACATGACTTATACCTGACTTTGTTTTTGAGTGAGGGAGGGCTGTGCAGGTCATCAGCCTCACTTCTCCTCCAGAGACATATGAATCCAGTGACCAGATATTCATCAGAATGACTGGAGATGACCCAGGATGAGGCATTTGGGCTTGAGTGACTGGTAGTGCTGGGGGTGGAAGAAAGAAAAGAAAAATGAAGGAAAGGAAGGAAGGAAGGAAGAATGAAAGGAAGGAAGGAAGCTACATTTGTGTCATGCAACAAAGGAAGAGATAAGCACAGCATTGCTTCACCTCTGACAATGTGGTCCATTCCCTACAGGTCCTCAGTGATGTTATCTGGGGTCACTTTGTTGTGTTTATCTGAACCTCATAAAATTTGTGGTGTCAGGAATATTTAAGCTTTCTAGACACACAAGTAAGGCACTGCCTGATTCACTTAGCCTGAGAGACCTTCTACTTTCATTCATTCAAGCTCTGAAGACTTGCTCTGGCATCCTCAGTTCATGTTATTATTATTGGTCTTGACAGAATTGCCCTTATACTTCACGTAGCACTTCCCAGTTGGCCAAACATTTGCTTGATGTTTTGTTGACTGCTCTTAGGCCCAAAGCATTGTTTTCTTTGAGCATCTCTTCCATGCTGGTGATAATCAGACCAGCTCCCATTTAAATAGTGCATTACTGTTATAAACGCTTTATAACATTTCAAGCTTGAAATGAGATAGGATGCATGGAAACGCCCTCATTAAGTGCTTAGCATGTGTCAAACTCTGTGCTAAATGCTGGTGATACAAACAGAAAGGAGGGGAAGCACCTGCTTTCCGGCAGTTCCCATTCTAATAAAGGGAGAGTCCAGCTTCAGAGTGGATGGAAAGCCCCAGGCAGGACATGAGGTGGAATGTAAGACCTGGTCAAAAAGCCCTTGGAGAACAATGGCAGAGCAGGAGATGCTTCATCACTGAGGGTCATGAAGAAGATGAAGGAGATGATGGGTATGAAATTTGGTGGGGAGCTCAAAGTATTAGCTCAGGAAGGAGCAGGGATGGTCAGGGGGCCTACTGTGGGGAGACAGTGTAGACATAGAAGAAGGGGCATTCAGTGCCTGCTGAGGACTGGGCAATGGGAGTCTGTGTTGTGGAAGAAGAGGGCTCAATGAAGCAGATGCCTACTCGGCTCTTGGACACCGTTTAGTATGTGAGGGGCAGATGATTTCGAGAGAGGAAGAGGAACATGACCAGTTGCTGGGAGAAACCCCTGTTGCTGTGCCCTTGGGCTACTGCTTCTTTTCATATATCCTCCCAGCTGTTCCTTATGAGAACTCCATGACATGGGTAATTTTGAGGGATAAGGAAAGGAATAGCTGTGCTTTTCTTCATGTATGGACATCCTGAATAAAAGATTCCCTTTGCCATTGCAAGTAAACAAAACTGACCTTTTTGGTGTTCACTCATTTCAGCCCACTTGCAGTTTTCTTGGCAAAGATACTGGAGTAGTTTGCCATTTCTTTCTCCAGATTATTTTACAGATGAGGAAATTGAGACAAACAGGATCAAGTGACTTGCCCAGGGTCACATAGCTTCTATGTCAGGGGATTCAATCTTAGTTCTCTCTCACTCTGAAGTCAGTGTTATATCTGCTAGACCATACTGCCTCTTCAGCAGGAATAAGAATTGAAATGCATAGAATACTTTAAACTTTTCAAGGCACTAGAAGCTTGATTCACAACCCTGTGAACCAGGTTTTATGTATACAATCATGTCCATTTTCCAGATGAGAAACTGAGACTTAGAGAAATAGCTAAAAATGTCACAGGCAGGAAATGAATCCACATCTTCCTGACTGCAAATTCAACATGCCCTCTCCTCTATCCACACTGTCTCTCTAGGTGGCATGAGGATATTGCCCCTCTCTTAGAAATGAAGGACTGGGGTCCAAATGGGAGAAATAGTCTACTAAAAGTCATATAGCTACTAAGACTAGAATTCAGATCTTCTTAATCTAAGTAAGGCTAACAAAATCAAACCTTTTTTTAAAGTCTGATATAATGGGCGAATAAGAGGCAAGCAATTACTGTGGTAAAATTTCAATCAAGTTAGTCAAACACTGTCTAGCTGCCTACTCTGAATCTTAGCCTAGTGCTGTTTCCACCACATTTCCTGCCTCTTCCGGCTATGGGACCTCTTCTTGTTGGGCTTGGTGCAGTGCAGAGACAACCTTAGATATAATCTCAACTTAGCCATTTACCTGTGTGCCTTTGGCACGTTCCTTCACCTTGTGCCTCAATTTCTTTATATGTAAAAAGAGAAGTTTAAGCTGAATGATCTCTATAGTGTCCTCTAGCTGCAAATCTATGACTCCACCAGCCCATTATAGGATGTGATGTTCACTATTACTTAGCAAAGACTGAGAAGTGTAGGGTATGTTCAGCAAAGACTAGTTCTTCTGGTATGAAGACTTCTGAGTTCATTTCAGGGCTGATTTCCACTTTTGGTGTTCACTTGTTCCACCTAACTCACTTTTGTGGCTCCAAGAAGCTGTAACATGCACAGTGGTCACACTCCAGTAAACATTTTCGGCAAATGGGATAAACCAGGTTGAGGGCAACCATTGGGTCTCAAACATGTTGATGAATTAGAGGGGTCTCTACTCCAAGGATGTGAAGGATTCACCTGGTGGAATGGGTAGATGAGGACCATCTGTTACAATAAACATGAAGGCAGCTGAAGAAGGTGCTGTGGAGCACATAGAACTTGGTTAGTCATTGACGATACCAAGCCCATCCACTGCATCTTAAGCCATCACCTATCATCTTGACTCTGTCCTGTCACCAGACTGTGATGACTCTGGAGAAGAGACTTTGTGTGATTCTCCCTCACTTAAATCCAATTTATGCATGTATCAAAAACATCACCTATATCTTACCATTTTTACTTATCTCAAATTTCTGTGGTGACAGGCAAGTGACAAAGTGGCAGGTGTGGATACCCTGAGAGAGGTGGTCACAGTCCTACACACAGGTGGCCCAGGTTATATGGTGGAAACTCTGTTTTCTATTTTCTCACTGGAAACATCTGTGGGGTTCAGCAGCCCCCTGGTTATCTGAGCAGCCTTTTAAGCATCGCACTGCTCATCTCCTGGTGTGAGGAAGGGTCTAGAAAAGGTGCCCTAAAAATTGTCTGCTTATCCAACCCTGGACAGATTACCTCTGCAGTTAGCCATCTCACCTTGCAGTTGAAACACCAAAAAAGTATAAAAATGTTTGGGAAGACAATGCCACTCACCATTGATCCATGGAATGTGAGCACACTCAAAGACAACACAAATTCAAAACAATGCATCTGAAACATGAACAGCTCTTGTTGTAAGAGAACTCAGCTGGTATCACACCCAAAGAGCAGCCCTGAGTGAAACGAGGCTGGCAAATGAAGGCCCACTTGCTGAACTTGGAGCTGGATACGTGTTTTTCTAGAGTGGCTGAAGTGAAAGGGAGCACTGTGAAGCTGGTGTAGGTTTTGCAATCAAAAATAATCCATTTAACAAGCATGTATGCCTCCCAAGAGGAGTGAAGAAGAGACTCATGACAGTATGACTGACACTTGCAAGAAAATATCATGCCACCGTCATTACTTCCTATGTCCCCCATGTGTAGCATGGAGTGTCAGGTTGATCATAGACTTATTCTCTCTAAGCTAAATGGTCAAAGTCAACATAGGCCACAGCCCCAAGCCAAAAATGACTAGCAGGAGAATTGATATCAGCAGTTTAGAGATCTTCTCTGAGAGGGAACATTTTGTTTCTAGCTTGGAGGAGAAGTTGAGCCAACACACAATTGGCAACAGTGGAGCAGAAAAGGAGCAGGAAGCGTTCAGGGATCTGGTGTACAGAACTGCATTTGCTTCTGTAGGTCTGAACATTCATAAACATAAAGACTGGTTGGATGAAAAGGATGGGGAAATTCAGAAACTGCTAAAAGAAACATGAAAATACTACAGGGTTTACCAGAAGATAGTTGATCCATCTCTGAGAAAGCAGCATGTAATTTCATCAAAAGTAAAGTACAAGCAAAGCTTAGAGAGATGTGGGATTCTTGGCTCAGTACAAAGGCAAATGAAATTCAGTTTTATGGTGATAGTAACAATCCAAAATGCTTCTATGATGACCTGAAGCCTATTTATGAGACAAAGACATATGGTACATCTCAACTCTTCAATGTTGATGGAGTCACATTGATTAGTGATTAGGATATGATCCTAGAGAGATGGGCTGACACTTCCTTAGTGTATTCAAAAGATAGTCATCAACCAGTGCTGAAACCATTGACCAGAGGAATTGAAGTCAATCCCTCCCTAGATGAAGTTCCAACTGGACAAGAGGTTGTGAATGCCATTAAGATCCTTTGATGTGGCAAAGCACCTGGTGCTGATTCTATTCCAGCTGAGATTTACAAGGTAGGAAGTCCTTTGCTCATAAAAAAGGTCACTGAAATTTTCCAGGTTATGTGGCAAGAGGCACTTATTCCCCAGGAATTCAAGGATGCCTCTACTGTCCATCTCGATAAAGGTAAAGGAAATAGACTGTCCTTCAACAACCCCAGGGGTGGGTGGGTGGGGGAGTTCTTTCTCTTAGTCTTTAGCAGAGTTTTCCTTAATAGGTTCATCCTTCACCTGGTAGGTGGTCATGTACCTGAGAGTCAGTGTGATTTCACAAAACAGTTGAGGAATGGTCAACATAGTGGTTGCTCCCCAGCAACCCTAGGAGAAGCGCCAGGAGTAAAGTTTGTAGATCTGACAATCGTCTTTGATAGTCAGTAATGAGGTTTTATGGAAAATTAAGCCAAATTCTGTTACCCGGAGAAATTCAGCAGCAATTGTGTTTATTCATGACATCATGCTTACCTGGGTTCTAGATAATAGACAACTCTCTTGGGTTTTCCCAGTCACCAATGGAGTGAGAAAAGGCTGTGTGCTGGCTCCCATGCTTTTTAGCATGATGTTTTCAGCCATGTTTTCAAATTCCTTCAGTGAACATGAACACATCATGAAGGTTAGTAAATGGTAAATTCTTCAACTTGAAAAGGCTACAAGACAAGACCAAAGTCGAGGCCATGTTGATGCCTAGTTTTCTGTTTGCAGATGATTGTGCATTCAATGCAATCTCTGAAGTTGAGATGCAACAACATATGACTCCCTTCTGTGCTGCTTGCACTAACTGTGGCTTAGCAATTAACACCAAGAAAGCCCACGTGCTCTGTTAGCTCCCACCAAACCATCAATACAACCATTGGTTACAGGAAATGGAGAAGTATTGAATGCTGTGGAGAAGTTCACTTACCTCATTAGTGTACTTTCCAGTGATGAAGTCCATGGGAAGATCCCTGCTTAAGGAAAATCCTTTCAGTAACAGGGTGTAGGATGGACTACAGAGGGAAGAGAGACTTGCAGCAAGGAGAACAAGAAGGAAGCTGCAACAATCATCTCCATCTCATGTGGTGAAAGCCTGAACTAAGATGAAGTTGTGGAAGTGAAGAGAAGGGGTTCAATTTGAGAGACTGTGAAGTAAAGGTAAATCAGCAAGATTTGACAAGTGATAGGATGTGTGACGTAAGGGAGAGTGAGGAGTCAGAGAAAAGGCTGAGATTAGGAATCTAAGACCCTGGTGATGCTTTCAATAGAAATAGGAAAGTCTGCAAGAAGGAAAATATCATGGATTCAATCTTGGGTATGTTGAATTTAAGATGTCTCTGGGATATCAGGCTTGAAATATTTCACTTGCAATTGATGACTTGGGACTGAAGCTTAGGGGAGAGACTAGGAATGGAGTATATAGGTATGTGCATATATGTGTGTATACAATTATATACACACTCATATGAACATATGTATATGTTTGTTCAGTCATTTCAATTGTGTCCCACTTTTCACGAACTCACTTGGGGTTTTCTTGACCTTATATGTTTTTTATGTTAATTCTTTCACATTTATTCACTCATTCATTTTTTTTCAATCTAGTACCCAATAAGAATATAGCTTTTTTTTTTATTTGAATGGTCAAACTTACCCTTTCCATGGTGCACCGTGTCATTTTCTTCTTGAGGTTTTCCTTGATAGTGTTAATGCAAGAAGGTGAGAATAAAATTTAAAATCCTAGAATGTTATACAAATTGTAAAACATCAGGGCCAGAATAGGTCTTTATTGTTTATTGCTTAAAGCCCTACATTTTACAGTATTCTTTTTTTCATTCTGTCATTTTTTCTTGGAAATCTCACTTTTTTCTTATTTCTGATGAGATGCTAAGGTGTCTCTCAGTACTACCATATTATTATCCCCAAGCTGCCAAATCAAGAAGGGTAGAGTCTAATGAAAGCCTAGAATTTCATGCCATATATGAACTACAGGAGATCATATTTGGAAAAGATCTTATAGGACAGTTGCTCTAAGGTCTGCATTGAACAGTCAATTTTTAATTTGTAAGATTGCTTATTCCAACCCACATTTTCTTCATCCTTCATCTCCTCTGGTATTTGAGCCTTCCATCCACAACACCACAAGCTACAGTACTCTGAAGACTTCAAAGTCAAGACAGAGAGACAGTACTTAAAAGCCTGAAGAGTTAATCAATCAATGAACAAGCATAATGAAGTACCTGCAGTGAATGGGTAAAGCATTACTCAAGATGCTGGAGATAGAAGCGAGAGCCCCCACTTACATGGAGCGGACATTATAAACCTTAGAATGTCAGACCTGGGAGGGGCCTCATGCAACACTTAAAATTTTCTGGTGTTATTTATCCAACTTACTTCTTCATCCTCCTTCATCCAGTGAGGAATGTCACTGTTGAAAATTATAACTCAATGGGTTGAACAATGTCATACCATCTTAGAACAAATGACATACCGCAACTTGCCCTAGATGTCTAAAATGTTAGAAATGATGGGGACCTTAGAAGTCATTTGCTGTAACTCCACACTAGACCTCACAACTAGAGTGTGTAGTTTTCACTTCATAAATCATTCACCATAGTACAATCTTCACACCAGGAGCTCTTGCCTTAGAGTCAGCAATTTGCTGTGATAATTAAGAACATTGAGGAGACTTTTTAGAGGGAGAAAGGTGGTAGACTTTTTGGACGCTTTGAGAAACAAATAAAAAGACAAAATAAAATAAGAAGAAACTTTCTAGCAATGTAGAGGCAAAGTGTGTGTGTATGTGTGTGTTTTCCCCTAGAGAGGTTTGAGTGTGTAAGTGACTTCGTGAATAGCACAAGTCAAAACTTGTGCCTGGGCGGAAAGCAAGACTGAGTGAGGGGAACATTGTCTGTCCCCAAGGAATAGTCAGAAATTTAAAGGACCCTATGTCTGAATGTAGGAAATGAAGTCAGCTGTGGAGAGTTTCCTTCAAAGTGTGGAGTCTTTCTACAAAGTTAAAAACTAGTATCCTTCTCTCTAGAAATCCTCTGTCTCTTCTTTGAGGGTCAGTGGGATAAAATAGAATAACTGAAGTCAGATGTGCATCACATTCAGTTCCTTCACAATGTTCAATTTGCTGTGATGGGATCTAACCCTATTTGTACTTCAACTTGGCTCAATACTGCTCCATGATGGAAATGCCTGTACCCAGTGGGTTGTCTTTTGGAAGGAAATAATAGGTTGTCTTCCCAAGGTGTACTAAAGGCCTCTTCAGAATTTTGAAACTTCCTACATCATGAAACCCATTTCCCAATACATAACTCCTATAGATTCAAGCCCTCTTTCATGATTAACAATTTGAAGTTTGGGTTTTGTTCCTGTTAAGATGGGACACTTCAAAGAAATATCTCTAATTGTCTATCCTGTTCCATCTTGAAACCTTTACTAAAGAACCTATTTTTTGGTGATTGTACATCAGGATTTGGGAACATAATGTCCACAGATCATAGAAAAACATACAGAGGGCCAGTTTTGGGCTATGGGCTGTAGTTCACAGATCCCTGCTCTGAACACCTGACTATTTCTAACTTCCAGGAAAGATGAGATTGCAGTATTTTAGAGGCAACATATTGCAGCAAGAAAAAAATTCCTGTCTTCAGTGATAAGACCTGAGTTCAATTCCTACCTCTGATGGTTATTCCTTGAGGTGCAAGGCAAGTTGGGCAAGTACCATACCCTGACTGGGTTTCAGTTTCCACTTCACATCTCAAAAATGAGGTAACTCATTTGGACTAAATGCCTCAGTTGAATTCAGTTAGTTGGAGTTTATTCAACTGGGTTAGGGCGACCATGAAGTCCTTTTTTTTCCCAGTGTTAGATCCGCCATCTTCTCATCTCATCCATCCCCACATCATTCCATATTGATGTCATGTTGGCCCAATAATGGTACAGTTTCACAGTTTCCTCAGACAACCTCAGAAGCATTACTTTAATGAAGATATAATGATTATTAGTGATCTAAAATATTTCCTGTTCATAAGACATCATTTTAAATCAATTCATCCTATGATTTTTAGTTAGTCTTCTATGTCATCTGATGGTTTCTGATTTCTATTCTATGTAGCCTTTTCAAGTTGTTATATCATAAAGATGACCATTCACCATTCTTTCATATCTTGGATTTTACATCCCTAAATTCTTGTTTTTTTTTTTTTCAGGGAAGTCTTTTCTCTGTCACCATCTTTAATCCTAAAACAATGTGATCCAATGAGAAGAGAAAAAAATTTACTGGCCTAAATATTGGTGGTATGATATCTTTCAGTAGGCACATGGGAAAGTAGGTAAAATATATAAACTTCTGGTGCTAGATCTTCTTTCTGTGTATGTCCCAGGCTTAGGGTAAGAAAACAATTAAAAACCTAAAAGAACTGCATAAATAATGCACTTTTCTCTTGGGGATGCTGCCCTCTAAATGATCCTGGAAAGTAAAAATATACTACTTGAATAGGATTTGGCTTCACTTTCTGTCCCAAGATTTCACCATTTGAGGACCTATAGAACAGATTCGCTTGTCTTATAAATGTAACTTTCTTCCTGACTAGAAGGGGTTTCTATAATTTTTTTCCCTTTTCTGTTGAGTGTTACTGTTTACATTAAAGAAGGGACGATGAAGTCACAGAATCACTATTTAGAGTTGGAGGTCATCTAATAGTACTTTGAACCTCACTTTCTCCACATTTCCCCCTTCCCTCATAAATTGATAGAGGAGGAAATTAAGGCAAAAATAACTAAAAATGATTCGGTCCCATCACTTTACTAGTAAGAGCCAAAAGCCTTGATCTAAACAAGACTCTAGTCCTTGTTCATTCTGTTCAATCCAAAACCCTACGCAGAGAATAACTTTGGGTATTGCTTATCAAATGTTGAAATGGAACATGCACACATACTTCCAGATGATGAAATGAGTAAAAGATGGGAGAGATTGGTCACTTTTCTCTAAAACACTTTCACTGCACAGCCCTCAAACAGCATCCTAGGTCAGCTGTAGGGGGATTATAATACTGCATAAAAGAAAGATAAGAAGCCACCTGCCTTACCATACATATAATGAAAAAAGGAAGAAAAGAAGGAAGAAACAAAAAGGTGAATAATAAGCATTGTTTAAGAGCTTAATAATAGGTCAGGAACTTTACTAAATTCTTTCCAAATATCGTTTGATTTGATCCTCACAACCACTCTGGAAGATAGTTGCTATTGATTGTACCCATTTTAAAGTGAAGACATAGAAGCAAACAGATGGGAAGGGATTTGCCCAAATTACACAGGATGCAAGTTTCTGAAGCCAAATTTGAACACAGGTCTCTAAGTTACTGGAGGGATTAGGACTCTCTCCACTATACCATGGGGCTTTCTCTAAGCCTTATGAACTCCTTAGGGAGGAACTGAAACATTTAAAGGAGTCAACAGCTTCACCTCCCAGTCTATCAGTCTGCTGTAGGAGCATAACAAGCTCAGAGTTTGGTAGCTGTGTATCATCAATGCAAGTCCAGTGCTGGAAGCAGTCTTCAGCAGAAACAGCTCTTTGACTATGCCTGCCCCAATGTGGCAGATGCTGCCTTTGCCCCAGGACATTCAAGGGGAAGAAGAGCAGGCTGAAGGCTCTTTTTTGTGACTGAGGTCCAGTTGTAGCTTCGGGACCCCTGGGGCCCCAAGCCTGGACAAGCTCTATTCAACAGGCGGCTACTGGCCTCACAGTTACTAATGCTTTTGAAGGATGTTAAACATTCATTCAGCAGATTAGAAAAAGAAGGAGGGACATACATGATGAAGAATTGGATTTAGAGTAAAAGCAAGAGAGAAAAATCTGGGGGAAGGGAAACAAATTGGAACAGTCTTCAAAGGAACTTGTAAACTACCTTGATACAAATAAAATGACAAACAAAACTTGAAGACAAGAGGTACCAAGATAACTTCAGCAATATTGATCTCCCAAAAGAAGAGGACAAAGAAAACACAGGAAGAAAAAAGAGATGAGACCATGGTAAGGTAGAAAGTAATAGAAAAAAATTCCCAGGATTTATGACTATACACCACAGATTCTCAAATCTTCAGAATGCTTTCTAAAAACGTAAAACAATCATGCTAACAAAAAACACTTGGCTAATTCAAACTTCAGTACCCCATCAAGATTAAATTAGAAAATTTCCAAGCTAAACCATAAAATAAATTAGCAAATGGCCAAGAGAGATTTGAATGAGAAATAAAAGACAAATTGAATGGAAGTTATCCTTTTACTACAGAAAGTCCCAGAAGAGAAAGGAAAAACATGTTTCTAAAAAAGAAAAAAAAATAAACAACCATCAATTCAAGTAATTAAATCACCCCACTTCCTTGGTAGTCCCTGAAAACCTGAAGCTAATCAATCTTTTTTTTAAAGGATGCTGAACAAATTCATTTGAAGTGTGAATTTCTGAGAGGCAGACTCAAGGCAGCTTGGGCAATAAGAATCTAACCAAGAGTTGCCATAAGTTCATCGACTGAAAAATTAGGAGTCTAATGTCTTCTTACATAAAAGTGAACTGCGTGCAACTCATTTTGGAAAGCAAATTGCATATATTTGAAATCACATTAATAGAACAAAGTAAGATAAGATTTTTGTTTGAACTGATGTGTAGAGCTTCTTCTTTCAAGATATTTAATGATAAAAACCCTCTGTAGCTTAGGAAGCAATAGCAACATGACATTTACCATCACTTAGGAAATATTATATAGACCTAAGGAGTTTTGTTTGAGGTTAGGATGGAGGGTTTAGTTGTATTACCTTTGACAATGGAAGAAGGGAACCGATGAAAATCCCCAGCATTTTTGTGATGAGGAAAACTTTTTTGTTATTTACTGATCCACATTTCCTAAAGAGATGAATGTTTCTGGGGCAGCAATATCATTGCCAAAATAGGAGAGGCTATATCTTTGTTCATCCTTATTAGGGGACTGATGTTGTTCTCTGCATTGTAATTATGTATAGATTTTTGTTACTGTGAGGGATTTGGCTTTCTGGTGTATGAATGAATGTTTTGATTCTGTTTGCCCAGTGGAGAGTCTGTGGTATTTCTCAATTCAGAATTGTGCCAGGATGTTCATGGCCACTGTGAGCACTGTGAATATTGTGTTGGCACTACAGAGGGAAGGAAGAAGGGTTTATTGTGTACCTACTATAAGCCAGGCATTCTGCTAAGCATTTTACAAATATTTTCTCATTTTATCTTCACAACAACTTGGGGAGGTAGGTTGCTATTATTATCATCTCTATTTTACAGATGAAGAAACTAAGGCAAACAAGGGATAAGTGACTTGCCCAGAGCCAATAAACATCTGAAGACAGATTTGACCTCAAGTCTTCCTGATCCCCCAGGCTCAGCATTCTACCAGTATCCCACTGTACCATCTACTTGATTCCAAGTTATCAGATACTATAGCTCCTTCAGTTTTCTTCAGAGCATCATCAAAACATTTAAAGAGTCATCTAATGATTTTTTCTTATGCATACAAATGCTGGAGTCATCATTTTTGTTTTAATTGGGGCATTGATAGGACAAGTTCTGCTAAGTCACTGCCTTCATAAAAGGAAAAAAAGAATACATTCTCTTGATGGGAATAATGAACTGTTTTTCAGAGGGGGAGGGGGAACATCCAGGGAAAATGTGAGTTTTGTTTTATTCAGAATGCATGCAGTTTTAGGAAACTATGTAAATAAATCTAGTATTTCATTTTTACCTACTTAACCATAAACAGCTATCATAATCTTTCTGTAGATAGCCAAAAACCTTTCAGGAAGGGGAGTCAAGTCTTTATTAATATCCTTGCTAATTAACTTAATCAGATTGCTTTCTCCTAACATCCATTTGGATAAGGTTGTCAAGTAATTTTGGAGACATAGGGCCAATTCACTACTTTTGGAGGATCATGGTAGAGGAATTTCACCAGGGCCCTAGGTGCGTGTGTTATGGGAACCAAGAGACTCTAAGACAACAACCAAAAAAGAGGAGGATGGCAATGTGTGCAAAATGAACATCGCTTAATTAAAAATATTTGCCTTGGTCAGTCTTGCTAGGATCTCCATCACTCAAATGTGTCCTCATGATCTTTGCATCAGATAACTTTATTTATCAAATATGTAACACTCATCATTATCATGTCAGAACACTGTTTTCCCACAGAGTCCAAGAGTGACAAAGTTCTCTCACTTACTAGCTCTGTGAACTTGGGAAAGTCACTCAGTCTCCGTGGGCCTCATTTTTTAATGTCAATTATCCATAATCAACAATTTCCCTTGACTGCACATACACAGAAATTGATTCAATAACACAGGGGAACAAAGAGGGAGTGAACTGGGCAACCAGGTAGTTACCTAGGGTCTCTAGCTGGGTAACAGATCATGCAGATTCAAATAATGATGACGACTGAAACCTCAAAATGCGTCAAGATATATATTTCTATTCCCTCGAATTCTTTTACAATTGCAGTATAAACATAGAAATGTCAAGAAGCATACACAGCAAGTAGCAAAATTATTCCGTGTTTATTAGAGAAGCCAAGGGTCTCAAGAAGAGAACCTCAAATGGAATAGAACCAGGATGTAAAATTCAGGTTGACTGCTAAAATAAGTAATATTCAACCTGCAATCACAATCAAAGTTTGGAAATATAAAACTTAATTATATTATTACAATATTTAAAGGATAATGGATTTCCACTAAACACAGAGACTTTTCTGATTTAAAGCTTGCAGTATACTGGGAAATACACATTTAAATATGTAGCCAATCATTTGTCAAAGCATCTCCTACTCACCCAATTTTTAAAAATTATTTTGATGGCTCCAAAATTTGTGTGAATAAGCAAAATTAGCATTTTGTTTATAAAATAAGCCCACAATAAGCACTAGACATCTCCTTGATTTCTAGTGGTGTGTTGAAGGGCACTGAAGGAAATATAGTGCCTGATACTTAAAAATCTACTGCATTAATTTTTATTGTATCATAAAAGAGAAATTAACCCAAACAATAATGAAGAACACTGATAAAACTGGGGAGACTAAATTCTTGTCTCAAATCCAAACATACTACAATAGCCTCTCATTTTATTATCTAACATTGTTATTATATATAACATATGTTTATAGTAGCATCTTTTAAACTTCTAGAATGATCTTTTAGACTTCTTTTAGTTTGTTTTTGTATTCAAAAGGGATTTTTATGCAATGCAAAATTTCCAAATTCTTCTTTTGCCACTGATGCAGGAACTGTATTTTCAAAATTAAGACTTTCATTTTAAAATTTGTATTTATATACATGTCCATCCTCAATTAAAAAGAAGTGTAAATTTCCAGAAACAAAATGTATGTTAGCTATATTAGTGAAATGTTAGTTCATGGAGGTAGAAATCAAAGTACAAATCATGGCTTGACAAAAATGAAAATTTGCATAGTTGATAGTTGAACAAAGAAATGAAATGAACCAGCTTCTACTAAGTAGCCAATTTAGATACTCTGATGACAATATGATGCCAGTAAAACAATAAAACCTGGCATGATAATCTTTCTTTTCTGGGGTTCAACTCACAGTAGATGAAATTTTAATTCAGTTTCTAATTGAGCAGCTTAGATATTGTGAGGACAATAAAACTGAGAATAATACCTTTTCCTTTCTGGAGCAGGCTGGTTGCAAAAATTAAAATTCTTAAATCCTTAACTTCTTCCTGAAACAAAGGTCCATCTTTTAAAAATAATAATACTCTCCAGTGCTGTTGTATGGCAACAAGATATTGGGTACTACAGTGACCAAAACAAAAATCAAAACCCTGAAAGTGGGTATTACCCAGAGGAAATGCACAATGTAAAGATGCATGGTGGGCACGATTAGGCTGTGATACATTACATATAGACACAAATTATAATGGGAATGTAGACCAATGGATGTCAAAGGAATACCTCTGTGAAAGGGCTAATCACACAGAAAAGAAAAAGGGATAACTGACAGCCGACCCATGTGCTCTGCTTGTGTAATCATAATATTAAAAAGAAGTGTCGAAGGGCTATAGCAAACTGGATGGACTCTTTGTTGCAAACTTTTATGAGAGGACATAGACAAGAATTGCACAAAATATGCTGGTACCAGTGGGCTATAGTTTGTATTAGCAAAGGAGGGAATATCCATACCTATAAAAACCAAAAGTCATTTGAGTATTTTCAAGCCAAATGAAATATTTTCTATTGATACTTCACAGCATTGAACTAAACTTCTGCTCTAATTGTAGTATCTTTTTTAAAAATGTCAAGGAAGAGACTCAAAATAGATTATGTTTATTATATTTATGCATTCATATATAATTACATATAATATATAACAGATATGATAACATATATTTGTTATATATTACATGATATATCATACATATATATTATATATATATTTCTTATATTGTGGTTAAGAAGTATAGGGAAGGAAGTATAGGAATAGGGACTAGGCCTATGACTACACTGGTATAAGGAACTCCCAAAGAAGGAAACTATCTAGCAATAAGATCTGTATCTTCTCTGGAAAAAATCTACCTAGAGAACTCAAAAGTTAAGTGACTTGCCCAAGGTCACACAGTCAGTAGGTATGAACATAGGTATCCATGATTTCAAAGCCAACTCCCTATTATTAAGAATTTTTTTTATTATTTAATAATTTTTAATTTTTTGTTATTTCTCCAGCCTCTGAAGCCCTATCCAGACTTTTTCCTTTAGCCAAGTTAAGTCTCATTTAGGCAAAGAGATTTGTAGTGGTTAATTCTTGTCTAGATAACACCATTGCTTCCTCTACTCCTAAAAGTTCTCGCCCTAGAACCCACCTAAAGGAAATGCTATCTCCAAAGAAAAGAAGGCACTCTCTCCAACTCCTGAATAGTTGGATTCTCCTCATTGACAGGAACCCCAATGGTACCTGAAATCTTCTTGGGGCAGAGAGTCATGCTGGAGGGCGTGCAAGTCTGCCGGTCTGGACATCATTCTCTCTCAAAATTAGAAATAGCTTGAAAAAAACTAATATAAATTAAATAAAATCGTTCTTGATATATCTGAGCCTAAAAAGGCAAAATTTAGTATTACTACTTCTTTTTTGACACTATTTACTACACATAGCATTTCTTCTACGCATTGCTAGGTGGAAAAATGAATTTTTGTGCAACTGAATTGAAATCACACCTTCCTTCAGAACATTATATAAGTAAAATGCTGATGAACATACTCCTCAAATCACAATACTTAATAAAAATTATTTATATAGAATTTTATGGACTGCCAAGTCCTCAAAACTTCACAGGGTACATAGTTTAAATATTATTATCTCCACTTTACAAATGAAGAAAAGGAAGTTCGGAGGCTAGCTGACTTATCCACGGTGATAGGCTACTGGCAGGGCCAGGACTCCAACCTATGTCTTCTGAAGTTCAGTATTTACCAGCTATATAGGATCTTGGGCAAGTTACTTGATTTTTCTATGCATCATTTTTTCATCCGTAAAATGTGTAACCACTTTCTTACAATTGGGCTCATTCCACGTACAAGTACTTTCTAAATAGCGAAACGCTAATCAAGCTGTAATGCCACCATTGGTATCATCTTGCCCTTGGGAAGTGGCACAATATAATGGAAAAAGGATCACAAGTGATCTGGGTTCAAAGGTCTGTCTCTGTACTCCCTAATTGTTCAACCATCATCGGTCACTTAGCCGATTAGCATCACTGTCATCACCTATAAAATGGAGAAAAACAATAATACTTGCACTATACCTCACAGAATTAAGACACAAAGTTCTTTGTAAATAATAAAATGATATTATTGATTAGTACCTCAACCTACTCATTTTCCATGAGCTGCTCCTCCACCCCACCTCAGCCACACACAAAGATGGATATACTTTGATCCTGCTATCATCCACAAATGTACCACCTCTATATTGAAGAATTCCAAAATCCCAAAATGATTTTAAGCTCCTGTCTTTTCACCTTTCTGCCTCCACACCACAACCTCCAATCCTTTGACCCCTCAATTCTCTCCCAGATCATTTACCCTGCACTAGCCACTTTTTCCTTTTCTCCCTATCTTGACCTGCTGGTGAGTCAATTCAGCTTTATGCTGTCATCTTTCCCTGAAACCCAATCCCTCAAATCAAATTACGGATTATGTATTGCCTTTTCACCAGATTATAAGCTCCTTAAGGGTAGGGGATGTCTTTTGCCTCTTTTTGTTTTGTTGTATCTCCAGTGCTTAGCACAATGCCTGGCATATAATAGGAACTGAATAAATGATCCTTTTATTGATCTATTATTTATGTTCTATCTCTCTTACACTTAGGGGTTGGGGGGGGTTTCTCAGATTTACACATGTAAGTATATGTGTAACCTGCTCAAAGTAATATGCCATGAATGAGTTACTTTGAATCAAGAGCACCAGCATTTCCTTTTTAAAAATAACAGTCTTATTTCAAAGTGTCATTTCCTCCACTCACACCACCAGTATGTCACAAGATGACACTTAGTGTCTGTTACAGCACACACCAGGCAGAACTAACAAAATGTAAAGTAGTTTGAGACTTTGTTTCATCTTCTGTTGTAATAATGTCCAAGGAATATCACTGACAATTATTAGACTATCTGAAGTATTCAAGTTAGTGTATACATGGATATCCCTGGATAGTCTGGAAAAAGAGATATTTTACATATTAATCTCTCACTGCTTTATGGTGTTTTTGTCTTCCACTACTCTGGCTTTGAAAATTCAGATGTCTGTATTTTATGGTATTTTTATCAAATGGCTTAACTACAAAACAAGTCTGCTACAACTTTGCCAAAAAACATCCCTCAGGCTGCAAACACACCTACAAGTCAGATTCATTTTGCTGTGAGCACAATTGCTTGTTCCAACAACTTTACTCACCTAAAAAAATCCTCACATACTGGGTGATGGATGACTTGTCCCCTACCACACAAACAATTCTAATTTACACAATATTCTCTTAGTTTTTGGTTGAAAATAACATGAAACATAAAGATAGTCACTAAACAGTTTTGAAATATAAAACATTTAATCAGGGTTACTGCATCTTTTTTCTATCTTTAAGTTTCATATTGTTTTCATTTGCCAAGTCTAATTAGAGCTGCCAGTTTTGTGTAGTTTTGTGATTGTATGATAAAAATCTGAGAACTACTTCCTGGATCAATTCTGTTATACCATTCCCCTCAGTTTCTAGTACCTCAACTCTCCCTAAATTACCACATGTAATTATAATATTAATATTATTACAATGGGATTACATGTGTGTGTATGTAGACATATATACATATACTTTATTCACATGTGTATATGTTATTTACTTCTAGTACTGTGGGAATATGTTGGTCAAAAGTCATTAAGAGAACATGAAGTGGGGGAGGGGCAGTACCTGGCACAGTGGATAGAGCACTGGTCCTGGAGTCAGGAAGACCTGAGTTCAAATTCAGCCTCAAGCATTTGACACTTACTATGTGATCCCCACTTAAGTCACTTAACCCCCCACTACAGAGAGAGACAGAGACAGAAAGGAAACATATGGAGCCTTACAGATACCCTAAGATGTCACCTAACAATAGGTGACATCTTCTCTTCTACATGTAGTGATTAGATTCAGCTCTTATATGCAACTTCTCTTTTTGCCTGAGGATTTGGATAACATAATTCCAATTTACCACTTTGGTTAAAGGGATTGAAAAAGTTAAAGCTTTCAGTCTGGCCTCCCTGCTGTTTCTCCAACAAGAAACTCCATCTCCAAACTCCCAGCATTTTCATTGGCTGTCCTCCATGCCTGGAATCCTCACCCTCTTCATCTCCTGGCTTCCTTGAGATCTCAGATAAAATTCCACCCTCTTCTGAAAGACATTCCCAACCTTTCCCACCCTTAACTCTAGCGCCCTCAATCTGTTGATTATTTCAAATGTATGCTACATATAACTTATCTGTACATAGCTGTTAGCATGTTGACTTGCCCATTACACTGTGAGCACCCTGAAAACAAAGGAACGTCTTTTGTCTTATTTATGTCTGCAGTACTTAGCACTTAATAAATATTTACTAACTGAAGGTAGGCTGAATGATGATGGATGGAAACCAAGTTCTAACTAGCAGTCCTTTCTGTAATACCTATAGACCAACTGCAAGAAACTTCGAGATGTTCAAATAATACAGGAAAAAAATCGAAAACGTCCAGCATGCCTAGTGAAAACCTGGCCTAGATCCTAAATTCTATGGCCTGGAGATTCTGGAGCTAATCCAAACCCCTAAAAGTAAAAGAACAGGCAATAACGACAAAACATACCTCTAGCCTTACAGCATTTGTTCTGTCTTAGCAAAGCACTATATTTACTTCACACTGTATTTGTACTTCCCACAAATCCAATTCCCTCTGCCCCCTACAAATTAAAGTTTTGCTAAATACTACATACTATCTGAACAATTTTTCACTTTCCATCTTAGCATTTTGTAAAATACTACAGCTGGATGGAGAGTTAGGGATCATGTGAATTTTGGATGTACCACAAATCTCAATTCTGGGCCCTCTTTTCTTCTCTACCCTCTTGGTGACCTCATCAGTTCTAAACTCTGAAAGATGATTCCCAGATCCATATATCTCTATCTATCTACCTATCAGTAGATAAACAAATAAATATATTCCAATCTAGTCTTTCTTCTGAGGGTTAGTACCACATCACTAACTGTTGCCTACTTTTGCATTTCCAATGTCCCACAGTCATCTAAATATTCAACATATTCAAAATATAACTCATTATCTCTCCCACCAAAATAATCTACCCATCTTCTGAACATCTCAATTTCTGCCAAGACTACTACCTCTTCCAGTTACCCAAGTTCAAAATCTTGGAGTTATGCTTGACTCTTCACTCTCATACCACATATTCAATCAGTGGCTGAGACTTATTGCTTTTACTTCTACAGCATCTCATAACCATCCCCTTTCTCACTACTCACACCACACCACCTAAATTTGGGCCCTATTGACCTTTTGCCATGGAATGGCATCCTAATCGGTCTCCCAGCCTTGAGTGTCTCCCCTCTCCAAAGTCTACTTCACACAACTACCAAAAGGAGATACATCCTTCAGGTACCAATCTGAGCACATCACTTCCATGTGTAAACGATTTCAGTGGCTTCCTAGTCCCTAGTATCAAATGCAAACTCTTCCATTGTTTAAAGCTATACATAACCTGACTCCATTATACCTTTCCAGTTTGATTAGCAATTATTTCCCTTCACCTACTCTTTGGTCCAGCCACACTGGCCTTCTTGGTTTTCTCACACACAGTAGTCCATCTCCCATCTAGTTCCCTCCACAATTCCTCTTCTTGAGACCTCTAGCTTCCTTTAAATTTCAGCTCAAACAACAACTCCTACATAAGACTTTCCCTGATCCCCAAAACTGCTTGTGACTTCCCCCTAAAATTACCTTGCCTTGTTCTTGGAAAGAAGGGGGTTTTCTCTGCAGAAGGAGAGAAAGAGATGATAGAGGGTGCAGATTACTCGATATGTATATGTTTTCTCCCATAAAACACAAGCTTCTTGAAGGTGCGGTTAATTTCATTTTTGTTGCTGTCCCCCAATACCCGGCACTGAACAAACTCTTAATAAATACTTGTTGATTGATGCTTCTCCTTCTGTGGGTGAAAACATTTTTTATTATAAGATCATTTAATTTCAAAAAATTAGGCAAACCCCTTCCTACACGATAGTGGTGCCTTTTTTTGGTTGAGAAAATAAATAATGGCAATAATTGGTGAACATATAGATTAGCAGATCCCTTATAATAACTGAGCCCATGAGTTGGGCACTACTAATCTAGTGCAATTGCAAATAAGAAAGTTGGGGCCCAGAGCTTAAAGTCACAGACCTAAGTTAGTGGCAGAGCTAAGACTAAAACTCAGGCACTTTCACTTTTATTTATGTTCCAAACACGGAGTTTGGAACCAAAAACAGCACTGATCCCCATCCTCCAGTCACCTGTCCCCCTAACCTACCCCCCCCCAGAAAAAGCAAGCTAAAAGATTAAATACTCCGAGCCAAATTCAACTTAAGTCTTTCTGGAAACATATATAAAAAAAACACCTTTTCCCCAGATGGACAGGGACTAGTTAAGCAACTTTATATATGTCAAAAGTCATGCAATGTGTATATAGCCAAAAAAAAAAAATAGAAACCACCAAATTTGTGAAGACTCCTCTGGCAAATGAGAATAAGTCCTTAATACTATACTACATGTTACTCAATCAAAATAGCAACCTTTACTAAACACTTTGGTATGCCACAAATTATTATGCTACATATCCCATTCTGTTGTTTCATATATACAATCAGACACTCTCCTGGAAGAGAGCAAACAGAATGAATGTAAACATGGAGAGCCTACCATGCCATACAGACACAAGAGAAGAATTTAGAAATTTTAGTACAAAAAAAAGCCTACCTCCTGATTTTTTTAAGATATTAAGTTATTTCTTTAATTGGAAATAAAAAAAATACTGCAATGGCCAACATAATCTAGCTTCATACAATTAGACAACAAAACCCATTTTTTAATGAGAATTCATTGTTTCAAAATAAAGAGTAAATGGACTTGCGATCCAAGTAATAATAATTCCTAAACAGAATTTTCTTTAAAAAAGAGAGAGAGAGAGAACTACTTCTAGTAGAATATAATTAATCAGTTATCTTAAATCACTGAGGAATGAGCTATTTCAGAAATAAGATCTGACTGGTTAAAAGTACAACCACTTTTAACTTTTTTTTAAATAAAAACCCTCCTATAGCTAAAAAAAATGCTCTAAGTCATTAATAAGAGAATGCAAATTAAAAAAACTTCTGAGGCTCCATCTAACCCCAATAAGAATGGTAAAAGGAAAATGACAATTATAGAAGAGGGGCTTTGGGAAGCTAAGTACACTAATGAATACTTAGTGAAACCGATAACTAGCCCAAGCAATTTAGAAGTATATCCCCAAAGTCACTAACTCACCCAGATTCTGACCCAATGAATCTGTTAGACATAAGGCCCAAAGAATTCTTATAAAAAAAATAAAAGGGAAGGATTCGTATGTACAGAAATAATCATAATAGAACTTTTTGTAGAAGAGAAAAAAAAGTAGGTGTCCATGGAATGGGAAATGGCCAAATAAACTGTGATAACTTGAAAGTAGTGCAATATTCCTGCTTTCTAAGAAAACATTTTTTAAAAATTTAAGGATATAGGACCTGATACAGGGAAATGAGTACAATTTACACAGTTACCATAATACTAAAAAAGATAATTGAAATAATTCAGAGCTTTAATCAAAGCAATGACCAGATATGACTTTAAAGGACAGATGATAAAGCATGCTCCCACCTCTCGGCATGTGGGTAATGCATCAGAAATGCAGGAAATTATATATTTTCAGACATGGACAATACACTGATCTGTTTTTCCAAACTATACTTATTTGTTGCCATGGAGGGCATATTAGTTTGTAGGCAGTGACAGATGCAAAATAATAATAATACTAATAATTAGAGCATCAACATCGTTTAACAAAAAAGAAATTACGACAGGTTAGTAATTTTGTTATCTTGTTAAACTTAACAGGCTTTAAAAACCAACTATCTAATAAAAGTTCAAAATTTAACATAGTATCCTCTTTTTTGCTCTTTTCACATTGAAATGTTTGTGTTTGTTGGATCATTAAGTTTCCTAATAAAGACAAATTCAAAAGTGACACTTTAGGGTTTACAAAGTACTTTACATGTTCTCAAAGAACTGGAATTTGGGGAACTTATAATGCTTTCTAAATGGGTGAGTTCTGGTTGCACATAAGTAGCCACACCACTGAAATGCAGAAGCATGAAGCCAAATTACTGGGATGAAATTTGAGTGACAAGAAAGCATATGGAAAGTCAGGATGATGGCTCACAGACGGAACTGCAAGAATAGGAGTAATCCCATGTCACTTAAACTGTTTAAGAAGCTCCAACGGCAACCTCTTACTTGCAGGACGGAGGCTATTTGGCTCTTAAAGGATTCCACAGTCAGGTTCTGAAATTTATCTCATCGAATTGTAGCTGTAGACTTAAAGGCCCTCAGAAGTCACTGAGTTCAGACTCCTCCTTTTGCAGATGAGGACACTGGGATCTACAGAGTTATAAATTACTTTCCCTTGGTCACCCTGGTGGTAAGCACAAGAGACCACCAGGGCTAGGGTTTTTCCCACTGTCCTACACTGTCTCCTGAAGGACTTGTGATCCTAGTCCCATCTGCAAAGGCAATGACAGGTGGTCTTTTCTTGTTGGTGCCTCCTCCTTCCCCCACACACACCACTAGTTACTTGGTCTATAGTTACATGTGTACATATCTTCTCCTTGGTATATTGTAAACTCTCCAAGGGCCAGAACTGGTTCATTGTCATCTTTTTATGCCAGCACTTGTTTTTATAGTATCTGGGGCATTATTTAGTCATTTTCAGTTGTGTCCAACTCTCTGTCACCTCTCTTGGAGTTTTCTGGACAAAAGTGCTGGAATGGTTTGCTGTTTCCTTCTCCAGTTCATTTTAAAGATGAGGAAAGGGAGGCAAGGGTTAAGTGACTTGCTCAGGGTCACACAGCTATTAAGTGCCTGAGCTTACTTACTTAAGTCACCTGGAATATAATAAGTTTTCAGTAAATGCTTGCTGATTGATCAGTACACAGGCGATGGAGCAGGGATCTATTGCTAAGTGAACAACTGGCTTTTGAAACAAAATTCATTACATATTAGGACTGAAGATTTAGAACATTTTACAGAAGAAGAAACCAAGACCCAAAATGTTCAGTGACTTTCCCAAAGCCATATTGGGGTCTCACTTGTATCCAATTCGCTTGCATGTCATGGCATCACCTCCCTGATGTCATGGTCCTCTTTGAGAGCAAAAGACAAATAACGACTGGGATTAGAATTCCAGTCCTTTGGTTTCACTGGACTACACCCACCTCTACTGGTTCCAAGTGCAGAGCCAATGATAATGTTATACATAGAATATTTTTCCATTGCCAAAGGCAATCTGATTTTATTCCAGTTCATATTTCTTCTATGCTTTTCCCCCAGTCAATTCCCCACCCAACCAGCAATCTCTCCAAATTTGATGTAATGTTTTTGATTTTTCCATTTTGGAAAAGTTAATTAACTGCTCTCATATCTTGTCCTTTTTGGGTAATTAATGGTTCTTTTAAGAGTGAGATGAGTCTGGACCCTAAAGACATTTAATTACTTCTTCAGGAATTAAGTCTAATCAACAATTATTGTCCAAACCTACATAGTAAATTTCATATGCCGCATTCTCTCCTGTGCACTAGTATCTGAGGAAAAGGTGAGCCTTTTCTCCCCAAGATCAAGTCCTCTACTTGTCTTTTTGATTCAAGCCGTTGTCCCTATTACCATTTCCCCAGCTCCTTCCTTGACATCTACAAGTATGCCCAGGTCTCCCCATCCAAAAAAAAAAATTCATTTGATCCTGCTATTCCCACAAGTTATTGCCTCCTAACTCATGGAATTTAGAGATACTAGAGTTGAAAAGAATCTTGAAGGCCCGTACCTGAACATACATCTCCTCTACTTCATATCCAGCCTCCAGTGAAGGAAAACACATTATGTTCTGAGCTATTCCTCTTCTGAAGAGCTCCAGTTGTGAAACACTACAGTAGGCACACTCTATCATATAACCTATTTCTCTTCTTCTAAAGAGGAAACTTTCTTCCTTACAAGATGCAGAAAACTTATGAAGGAAATTCTAGGAAAGGTTTA
This sequence comes from Bettongia penicillata ogilbyi, assembly GCA_023548195.1. Classification (NCBI taxonomy): domain Eukaryota; kingdom Metazoa; phylum Chordata; class Mammalia; order Diprotodontia; family Potoroidae; genus Bettongia; species Bettongia penicillata. The sequence continues at coordinate 1,067,530 of JAJHZJ010000175.1, read as the reverse complement.
TCCCTAGTCACATATCTGGATGTATGAAGTTTCCACCATGCTAAACGGGCCATTCAGGAGGAAAATATGCAATGGTAAAGCAATATATCCTCTTATGCGAAAGGGTTATCTCCTACATGGAGGAGTCCAGATGAAGCCAGAAGGCAGCATCTGGGAGAAGCTCTGAAACCATTATGTTATCTACTTCTGCTCAATCTCCCCACAGATGGTATACGTATTGATAAAAGAGTGTGCACCACCTTTGGGGTGGGGATTCGGGGAAGGAATGCCACTTTTCTAAGGCAACAAAGTGCACAGAAGATTGTCTTAGTTTAAAGAAGCATAAGATCAAATCCTACACCTGACATATTCTGGTCATGACCAGGGGAAATTTACTTAGCCTTTCAATGTTCTGGGCAGCTGACCTTAAAGACTACATATTGCAGAGAAAATGATGATGTATGCTGGTAGACAGTTTCCTCCTCTGCAAGCTCCCTATACCAATAAGAACACAGATACATTTCCTGAGCTACCTTTACTATGTTATTCTGTTAAATACCTGTGCTTAGAATTATATCCTCTGGTTGGCTAGTAAACATAAAGCACATCAGTGGAGGCTCATGGATTATACTTTTTAAAGGATGTAGGCTTACAAAGTATCTTGGACAACACTGTCTGAGAGACCCACTGTTTAATGTGAAGGATAACCCCAAACATTACATTGTATAGTTCATCAGGTGCTAGAGTTCAATTTCCCTGTCTTAATCCTTATTAAGAAAAAAGGTGGAAGAAATTCCATTTTATATATGTTATCATAATTGTATTATATGATTTGAAGCTCCTTTTTTAAAAGCTCATGATAATAACCTACTAATTATTCTTATAACTTCCTTTAGGTCCAAACCAAAAATTCACCCTCTACAAATGACCTCTATAAAGTCCCTTCCAGATCTGACTGCAAGACCTTCTCTTACTCTAACATTTTCGGTGATTTTCTAATACCTTTAACATAAAATACTCCTTTATTTGGCCATTAAATCCATTCACAACCTGGCTGCTGCTCACCTTTTAGGAAAATTACACATTATTCTCCAGTGAACTTCACATTTTTTCCAAATTTACCACTGGATTTAGCAAGAAAGAGATAGCAAGCTTTAAGTAGAGAGAATGAAACCAAACTGAACACCCTATGCAATTATCATGACGAAAAAGCACTATGGAGTGGGGTTGAGAATGCACTGCCTATGCTTTATTGTTAAATAAACAGGCAGCTACATGGCTCAGTGGCCAGAGTGCTAGGCCTAGAGTCAGAAAGACTCATCCTCATCCTTTAAATCTGGCCTCAGACACTTAACCCTGTTTGCCTCAGTTCCTTCATCTGTAAAATGAGAAGGAAATGGCAAACCACTCCAGTATCTTTGGCAAGAAAAATCCAAATGAGGTGATGAAAAGTTGAACTCAGATGAAAATAACCGAAAAACAAAAATATATGGGACAGGGGTAAGTTGGAGGTAAGGAGTTATAGATATGGATCTGTGCATCTTTCACGTATTTTCTTAGTATACAATGGACAAGAGGCATTCTGATTCCATTCGTTTGGTTTTTTTTTTTTTTTTCTGTATAGGTGATTAGACCAAATTCTTTGAAGAGACTGTGCACCTTGTTTATAATTGCAGTATTCTGGGGGTTGATGTAATCAGCACAATTTCATCTGCCAACAGAGTCATCTAGAAGACCTCTACCTCTCCATCTATACCTCTTCTACTTGGAATCTACAATGAATATCCTCCAAGATTGTGGCAAACACTTTTGGAAAGCATTTGTCACCCTCTTTCATGCCACTTGTGATGTCACTAATAAAAGATTCAAACAAACTTATCCCTGTTTTTCACCTTTTAAGGAATCTTGTGATTGTGACATACATAGGCAAAGATACCTTGTGGAAAGCCTTTAAAGCTGTGCTTTGTAGAGAAAGGAAGGTGGGCAAATAAGTTAATGATGTGCTGTCTGTTTGGGGGCAGAGGGATAAGATTAATATTTTCTCCCCTTAGCTTTGGTTTCTTTTCTTTTACACTGAGAATCAGCTCCTTCAAAATTGCATTTCCTTCCACACAGTTCTCCTCTGTGTAAATTTGTTCTACTTGAGTTGCCCTTCTTGTACAGTACCTGTTTTCCTCATTGCCATCTGCATACTTTTCATACTCACCACTACAGATAGCGACATAAAGGGTTCAAATGCAGTGACTGCACTGTCACAGATAGAGAAATCTTTCAAAAATCTTTACAATCACCCCCATTTTTGTCTACTCCTTCTTCTTTAGTAAACAATCCATAAATATGGGGGAGGAGTCAAGATGGCAGAGTAGAAAGATTCACATATGCTAGCTGTGAACCCACAGCACATAAATTACCTGTAGGAAGAACTCCCAGCGGGTTCTGGAGTAGTGGAAGCCACGCAGCAGCACAGTGGAGGAGATTTCTCTTCCAGAGAGCCCTGAAAAATGGACCCCAAAGGTCCATCATGCACTGAACTGGAGCAGAGCCCCCTGCCTTGGCCACGCAGCACCAAGTTGCAGATCCAAGCAGGTTACAGGGATGGAATCTCCAGCAGCCACGAAGGTCCCTCCACCCACAGGCACTACAGGTCAGTGAGAAAGACTTCTGGGCTGGCCAAGAGGGGAGTGGGGTGTCTCCATAACTCAGGCCCCCTCAGGAGGCAGCAGCAGAGGCAGCAGGGGCCAGGGGTTCCTGAAGCAGGCAGGACCTCACATCCATTACTGAAGAACTCTGCATAAACCCCCTGAGGGAACTGAGCCTGGGAGGTAGCTCCACCCACACCTAAGAACCTGAATTTAATCTTACCCTGTACAGCAGCCCTGCCCACCACTGAAAGCCCTGAGGCTGGGGAGCAGCATTTGAATCTCAGACCCTAAGCACTACCTGGGTGGATCTAGGCAGGGGTGGAGAGAAATCTCAGAAGTCAAGTAACTGGCTGGGAAAATGTCCATAAAAGGGGAAAAAAAAATAAGATCATAGAAGGTTACTTTCTTGGTGAACAGATGTTTCCTCCTTTCATTTCTGATGAGGAAGAACAATGCTTACCATCAGGGAAAGATATAGAAGCCAAGACCTCTGTATCCCAAACATCCGAAATAGATATCCAATAGGTTCAGGCCATGGGAGAGCTCAAAAAGGACTTTGAAAATCAACTTAGAAAGGTGGAGGAAAAACTGGGAAGAGAAATGAGAGAGATGCAAGAAAAACATGAAAAACAGGTCAATACCTTGCTAAAGGAGACCCAAAAAAATGCGGAAGAGAATAACACCTTGGAAAATAGGCTCACTCAATTGGCAAAAGAAGTTCAAAAAGCCAATAAGGAGAAGAATTTTTTCAAAAGCAGAATTAGCTAAATGGAAAAAAGAGCTTCAAAAGTTCCCTGAAGAAAATAGTTCTCTCAAAATTAGAATGGAACAAATGGAGGCTAATGACTTTCTGAGAAACCAAGAAATCACTAAACAAAACCGAAAGAATGAAAAAATAGAAGAGAATTTGAAATATCTCACTGGAAAGACAACTGACCTGGAGAATAGATCCAGGAGAGACAATTTAAAAATTATGGAACTACCTGAAAACCATGATCAAAAAAAAGAGCCTAGACATCATCTTTCATGAAATTATCAAGGAAAACTGCCCTGATATTCTAGAACCAGAGGGCAAAACAAGTATTGAAGGAATCCAGCAATCACCAACTGAAAGAGATCCAAAAAGAGAAACTCCTAGGAACATTGTGGCCAAATTCCAGAATTCTCAGGTCAAGGAGAAATATTGCAAGCAGCTAGAAAGAAACAATTTAAGTATTGTGGAAATACAATCAGGATAACACAAGATCTAGCAGCTTGTACATTAAGGGAACAAAGGGTGTGGAATAGGATATTACAGAAGTCAAAGGAAATAGGACCCAAACCAAGAATCACCTACCCAGCAAAACTGAGTATAATACTTCAGGGGGAAAAACTGGTCTTTCCATGAAATTGAGGACTTTCAAGCATTCTTGATGAAAAGACAAGAGCTGAAAAGAAAATTTGACTTTCAAACACAAGAATGAGAAGAAGCATGAAAAAGTAAATAGCAAAGAGAAGTCATAAGGGACTTACTAAAGGTGAACTGTTTACATTCCTACATGGAAAGACAATATTTGTAACTCTTGAAACTTTTCAGTATCTGGGTAGTTGGTGGGACTACACACACACACACACACACACACACACACACACGTACAGGTGTGTGTGCACACACACATACACACATTCATGCACACACAGAGACAGAGAGCACAGAGTGAATTGAATAGGATGGGACCATATCTTAAAAGAAATTAAGATAAACGGTGAGAGAGAAATGTAGTGGGAGGAGAGAAGGTGAAATGGAATGGGGTAAAGTATCTCTCGTAGAAGAGGCAAGAAGGAGACCTTTTAGTGGAGGGAAAAAGAGGAGAGCTGAGAAAAAATCATGAAGTTTACCCTCATCACATTCGACTAAAGGAAGGAATAAAATGCACACTTATTTTGGTATGAAAACCTATCTTACAATACAGGAAAGTGGGGGAGAAGGAGATAAGCAGGGTGAGGGAATGATGGAAGGGAGGGCAATGGGAGGAGGGAGCAATTTGAAGTCAACACTCGGGGAGGGACAGGATCAAAAGACAGAATAGAAACAATGGGGGGCAGGATAGGTTGGAGGGAAATACAGTTAGTCTTACACAACATGACTATTATCGAAGTCATTTGCAAAACTACACAGATATGGCCTATATTGAATTGCCTGCCTTCCCCAAGGGAATGGGTGGGGAGGGAGGGATGGGGAGAATTTGGAACTCAAAGTTTTAGGAGTAACTGTCGAGTATTGTTCTTGCTACTAGGAAATAAGAAATCCAGGCAATGGGGAATAGAAAGTTATCTGGCCCTACAGGACAAAAGAGAATACGGGGACAAGAGAAGGGACGGATGATAGAAGAGAGAGCAGATTCGTGATAGGGGAAATTAGAATGCTCGGTGTATTGGGGCAGGGGGAGGGGACAAATGGGGAGAAAATTTGGAACCCAAAATTTTGTGAAAATGAATTTAAAAGCTAAATAAATAAATTTATATTAAAATGCAAATAAATGAATAAAAGATTTTGCCTGACCGTGAAAGATTCCAATGAGATTGATCAAAACAGATTCTGAGTATTGAGATGACCTGATCGTATTGTAACATGCTCATTTTGTTGTTCTGTCCTGTCTGTCTCTTTGTGACCCCATTTGGGGTTTTCTTGGCAAAGATTTGATATTTCCTTCTCCAGCTCATTTTACAGATGAGGAAACTGAGGCAAAGAGTTAAATACCTTGCCCAATGTCACACAGCTAATTAGAGTTTGTGGCCACACTTGAACTCAGATGTTTCTAACTCTGAGTCCACCACTCTATCCACTGCTCCACCAATTTGCCCCAAACATCCTCATAAGTCCTCCAAATGTAAGTCTCAGCACTTAGCACGATGCTTGGCATGTAGAAGGAGCTAGATTGATTGATGTCAGTTTCTCCATTCATCTCTCTACTCTTTGTCTCAACTAGTTCTATAATTCCCTTTTCAACCATAATTGTATCACCCAACTACCATTCAGGCCTAAAATCCTCAATCCAATCCAGGTCAAGTACAGGACTAGAGATTACAGTTTCCATAAATATAAACCCTATGTGCCTTCACCCCACATTTCTTTCATGTGTGACAACTTCCTCTGCAAACCTCTCAGTATGCAATTTCTCCACCAGCTCCCAGCAGAATGTAAATCTAAGCCACAATGGATCAGTTACCACAGAATCTGAGTCTTATTTTTTTCTAATTTCTGGACAACCCTTAACCCAAAATCTTGAGACAGTAGGTTGATACCAACTTACACTCTATCAACCCATCAAAGGCTCTTCTGAGGAAAAGGAATTGCCCGTCCTGAAATTTCTTCATCTTTCCAAATCCCAAAATTTAGGAAAGTTACCAGTGGCAGATAGCAGGAATCTGATTTGAACTTGAGCTCACATCCAGCTTCTGGCACTTACTGGCTTCCTACCCTTGGCAAGTCACTTATTCCCTGTTTGCCTCAGTTTTCTCTTCTGTAAAATGGAAATAATGATAGCACCTACCTCTTAGAATTATTGTGAGAATAGAATGACATAATTATAGCAAAGTATTTAGCAAAGTGCTTGGCACACAGTAAGCGCTATATAAATGTTAGTTATTATTAGTAGTAGGCCTACTTTGTCTAGAACTGAGACCTGTATTTCTCTGATTGCCCTACAGATATTAGAAATTAAAAATTAGTAATTTCAACCTATGGTCCAAAAGATGTAATAGGTGCGGTTCAGGGAAAGAGCACTGGTTCTGGAATCAGAATTCAAATCTCACCTCTGATGCTTTTTGACCTCAAGGAAGTCAATTAGACTCCCCATGCCTTAGTTTCCTCTTTTGCAAAATCACAAGTTGGAACTAAAAAGTTGAGACTAAAAAGTCTCAGCTCTAGACAGAGGAATCCCATGGTTCTATGACTTGTGGTCTCATAATACAACACAAAATAGAGAAGTAATTGATTTGCTTAAAGTTCCATAGTAAGGTAGTGACAAAGCCAGGGCTGAGGCTCAGACTTCCTGACTCCAATTCTGGTTCCACTTCCACTCTACTCCCTTTAGCAACTGCCCTATTCCTTCTGCACTAATCTTCCTGAACTCTTTAAGAGACAGGAGAGAGAAGAAATAGGGGTGAATAGGTGCTGAAAAAGAATAGGTGCTGATCCAGAGTCAGAAAGACCTGAATTCAAATCCCACGTCAGACAGTTACTGGCTGACTGATCCTGGGCGAGTCACTTAACCTGTCTACCTCCCTTTGTTCATTTGTAAAATGGGAAAAATAATAGCACTTACCTCTCAGGGTTATTATGAGGACAAAATGAAATATTTATAAAATGCTTTGTAAACCTTATAGTGCTGTAGAAAAGCTAGCTAACATTATTTACAATTTATATTTATTATGTCACAAAATTAAAGACTAACCTGCTCATAATTTCCACAGGCAAAGAGTGGATTTTTTCAGTCCCTTATTCCTAAAGAGAATGCTCTATCTAGCTTTATCAATGATAAAAATCTATGATAATAATGCCTTAAAAAAACTAAAAATATCTTATTTACTGCTTAGAATTCCTACAATTGCCTGAAAGGTATGAAATATTCCTAAATGAATTTAAATCTGAAAAAAAAGGGCTTTACAAGTAGAGCTCAGTCCCTTGGTATAAGTAATTCTAAATGGCCAGTTTAGTTGAAAGTATTTAAAAATATTTATTATTATCTTAAAATATTTCATATTTATTCATGATTTAAAATCCTATCCACCTCCAGAGAAAGAACTGATGGAATTTGAATGGAGATCAAAGCATATTTTTTAACTTTATTTTTCTTCAGTTTTTTTGCCTGTGTTTTCTTTCACATGACTAATATGGATGTTTTGCATGACTGTATATGTGTACAGCCTATATCAAATTGCTTGCCTTCTCAATGAGGGAGGATGGGAGAAAAGGAAAGAGAGAATCTGGAGCTCAAGATTTTTTTAAATGAATGTTAAAAATTTTTTACATGCAATTAGAAAAAAATATTTTAAAAAATATTGCTATATTTAAGCCAAAGAACAAACCCTTTAAAAATTCGATTACATCAAAATTTACCCAAATAATTAATTACTTTGGAATATACACAACATCTCCTTTTGGGCTGAGAAGAAAAGGGTGAAAAAGACTGTGAGTAGAGAGAAAGGAAAGTTAATTTTAGTTGGTGCTTTCTTAAAGCCAGCATTTATTTACTTAATGAGTTTTATTCTTTCAAATCAGTTAGGATTAGTATGGAGGGGGGAAATGGGCCTGATTTATGCTCACCTAGTATCCCAGTCAAAAGAGCCTAAAATAACAGATGCCAAAAACAACTGGAGATAAATGCATAGATCAATAATAACATTCCTGACACAACACTCCCAGTCTAATGAGGCATAAAATTCACTGTCAAAACAACCATGAGCACCTAGCCAAAATCACTGAATTTGGAAATTAGAAAACCCCTCAGCAGGCATCCATAAACAAAAGGAATCCTCATTATAATATACTAAACAATTGAAAAATAGAGTAAAAATGTATGCTTCTATCTGCATTCAGACTCCGTCAATTCTTTCTCTAGAGGTGGATAGCATTTTTCATCATGAGTAAATATGGAAATATTCTAATAGTACATAAACTAAACCAGTCATTCTGAATTACATCTAGGGACTCAGCTCTACTTGTAAAGCTTCTGCATGAAGAAGTCAAAGGAGAAGAAACCAATCACCTTCCAAGTAGGCCTTTAGAGCAGGTGTAAAGATTGAGAAATATCACCAGACATCAAGGCTAAATTTGGTTCTTGGTAACAGCTTTTTTTTCTTTGTACAGTGAGAGTGCCAGGCCTGGAGTCAAGAAGACTCATCTTCCAGAGTTCAAATGTGACTTCAGACACTAGCTGTGTGACATTGGGCAAGTCACTTAACCCCATTTGCCTTAGTTTCCTCATCTGTAAAATGAGCTGGACAAGGAAATGGCAAACCACTACAGTATCTTTGCCAAGAAAATCACAGTGGAGTCATAAAGGGCTGGATATGATTAAAAAGCAACTGAACAAAAACTTCGATACAATGCTTTTGTCAGGTTCTTCCTCCTGGGCCAAACAGAACAAGTCTTAGCCCTTCTCTCAGTGACAGCCTTTCAACTATCTGAATACAGCTATCAAGTTCTCCGTCCCTTCTACTCCACCCTAAAACACACACACACACACACACAGACACACACAAACACTCTCTCTCTCTCTCTCTCTCTCTCTCTCTCTCTCTCTCTCTCTCTCTCTCTCTCTCTCCTTTTGGTACCTTTTTCTTACCTTCGGGTTAAACATATCCAGTTCCTTCAGCTAATTCTCACATACTTTGGACTCAAGGTCCTTCACCACCATCTTAGTTGCATTCTTCTGGACACTTTCCAGCCTATTTAGGTCTGTCTTAAACCACAGAGTCTAGTACTGAATATAACACCCTAGATAAGCTCTAACAAGGACAACCTACAATGAAATGAATACTTCTGAGTTCTAGGAATCTAAAGCCCTCTAAATGCAGTCAGAGATCCAATTAGCTTTTTTGGCTATCACATCACACTACTGAATGGTACTGGACACTGAGGCCACTAACATTGCTTTTCAGAACAATTACTACCAATCTATGCCTCCCTTCATATCTCCCCATCTTATAATCAGTGCATTTCATTTTGTGTACCCAATTACAAGATTATAGTTATATAAGATGAACTTAGACAAGCCTCTCTTTAATAATCTAGTCTATATTTTTCCAGGAATCAAAGTCAAACTCCTTGGCCTATAGCTTGCAGACTGTAATTGGGAGAAGGCACATACTATTCTCAACTCTAATGTGATTTCATCTGCGTGAGTACTCTAGCCAACAATGTAGACCTCAACTCATCTATACCTGCCTATCCTGTTCACGAAGGGATCCAACCAGTTCTCCATAGGGAGAGCTTTGACATTGCATGGATACCAATGGGGGTAGGCTGCCTGTCTGCTAAGCTCTTGCTCTCAATATGCAATTGCCCCCTTTTTTGACCACATCTCCCCCAAACAGAAACTATCATATAATTAAACTTCCTTCCACATTCACATGTGTCCTCTGTAACAAACATAGATTTGATTAAAGTTTGCCTCATTGAGTGCCACATTTGCCTTACTGTGACTGGTGCTCAATAAAAACAAATAATGAATAAGGCCAGAAAAAGCAACTATTTAGCAGTGTGACCATAAATATCCCTTCTGGCATGCACAATCAGGATGCCTGAATATTTTTACCATTAGTCCTTCCTTAAGGACCGTTGGGAGACTAGTGAATTTGAAGCTGTTATCTGAAAAGACTAACAGAATAACTCATAGTTACAAGGCAAAGTAAGAGTCCAGAGAAAATAGGGATAAAACATGTACCTTTCCCCAGTGCTATCTTTAACCCTTTCTTATCTACTGGTTCCTATCCCATCATTTACCTATATGCCCAGGTCAGTCTTCCAATCCTTAAAACCCCTTTCTTGACTGCTATAAATTTAAGCTATTGCCCTATATTTTTTTCTCTCTTTCACAAACTCCTAAAAGAGGTATCCATTTCTTACCTCCACTTCCTTTCCTTCACATTTACTAGCCAACCTCTTATGATGTGGTTTCGGATACCCACGTAACTGAAACAGCTATTTCCAAGTTCATCACCAAGTCAAGTCAACATGCATTTATTAAAAGTTTACCATGTGTCAGGCATTGCTGTTAAGAAGTAAGGAAACAGTCCAAAACAGTCCTTGGCCTGAAGGAGTCAACACTGTAGGGGGAAGACAACAGGTAAATAATTATGAATATATGTTATATTTTATATGTGTGTATACATATATATCATATGTACATATATATGATATATATAGAGACACAGAGAAAGAGGCAGAGAGACAGACAGACAGAGAGAGAGAGAGAGAGAAAGAGAGAGAGAGAGAGAGAGAGAGAGAGAGAGAGAGAGAGAGAGAGAGAGAGAGAGAGAGAGAGAGAACTGGGAGCAATCTCTGAGGGAGGGAAGGCACCCAATAGTCTTTTGTTTTAGTTCTCATTGTACTTGAAGTTTTAACAGTTTGCAACCAGACTGACCAGTTCCTATTCCCATCTTTTTGATCCATTCCTTCTCAGGCTCCTTCCTTTGTTAAATCACCCAACCCTCTTCAACCATTAAGAGTGGCTGTCTCCCAAAGCTGGGCAACCAAAGACTCTTCTCTTTCTATATTTTCTCTTCTTTGCTTCTAAGGATTCTATGCATTTCTATGCAGACGACTCCCAATTCCTGAACTCACAGCTGTCTCCTGGACATCTCCACCATGGTGACCCATCCACCTCAAACTCAACATGTCCAAAAAAATAATTCATTCCTCACACCATCCTTCAGGATCACTCAGGCTCTCCCTCTCTCAATTAGTTTGCCAGATATCATTGATGTGGGGGCAGCTGGACTCAGAGAATACTGTAATGGGCCTGGAGTCAGAAAGATCTAAGTTCAAATCCAGCCTCAAACACTTACTAGCTGTATGACATAGCACAAGTCATTTAACTTCTGTTCGTTTTAATCTACTAGAGAAGGAAATGGGAAACTACTCCAGTTCTTTGCCAAGAAAATCCCGTAGGTAGAACAGCATTGTTATGTGAGTTCACAAAGAGTCTGACAAGACAGCAGGACTAAAGGACAACAAAGTAGACCCTCCTCCCCTGGGAGGGGTGGGGGAGAGGTTTCTATCTTCTCTCCAATGGACTACTACTGGAGCCTCTGTCTCCACAAAGATAATAAACTGATAATCCTAAAACACAGGTCCAATAATATAATCCTTCCCTTGCCACCACCACCCCCCTCAAAATACAAAAACAAAATGTAAAATCTTCAGTCTACATTTAAAGTCCCATAATCAGGTCCCAGGGAAACTAGGTGGCCAGTGGATAGAACACGGGTTAGAATCAGGAAGATTCACCTTGCTTAATCTGGCCTCAGACACTTACTAGCTGTGTGACCCTGGGCAAGTCCCTTCACCCTGTTTGCCTCAGGGTCCTCATCTTTAAAATGAACTGGGGGAGGAAATGGCAAACCACTTCAGGATCTTTGCCAAGAAAACCTCAAAATGAGGTCGCAAAGAGTTAGACACAACTGAAACAACTGAACACCAATCAGGTTCCAACTTACCCTTTGCAATCATTTTTCATTACTCCCCTTTTCAAGTAGTCATGATTGGAAACAAACTGGCCTATTAGCTGTTCCCCATATATAACAATCCATCTTTCACCACCATGTCTTCTCAAGTCTATAACACACTCCCACATTACCTTAACCTAACAAAATACATGCTACCAGTCTTTCTTGAAAGCATAGCTTGGGTACTACACCTCATGCAAGGCTTTTCCTCATCTCACTATAGTTATCACTCCCTCCCTCCTGAAATTAGTTTTAAATATTTTATTTTTTCCCAATTATTTGTAAAAACAATTTTAACATCCTTTTTTTTTTAAATTTTGAGTTCCAAATTCTTACTCTTCTTTCTTCTATCCTCCCTTAATAAGAAGTCAAGCAATTTGATACAGGTTATACATGTGCAGTCATGCAAAACATATTTTCATATTATTCATGTTATTAAAGAAAACAGACAAAAATGAAGTTGAAAAAAGCATGTTTCAATCTGCATTCCGATTCTACCAGTTCATTCTCTGGACATATATAGCATTTTTCATCAAAAGTCCTTCAGAACTGTCTTGGATCACTGTATTATTAATTAATAATTAAGTCCTTCACAGTTGATCATTGTGCAACATTGCTGTTACTGTGTACACTGTTCTCCTGGTTCTCCTCATTTTGCTTTGCATGAGTTCATGTACATCTTTCCAGAGTTTTCTGAAAGTATTCTACCCATCATTTCTCCTAGCACAATAATATTTCGTCTTGAAATTTTTTTACACATACTTTGTATTTACTTACATCTATAGATCCAATGGCAAATATTCTCCCCGTAAAATGTAAGCTGGAGATCAGAGAATCTTTTCATTATGTGTATCTCCAGTGCCTCCCACCTTAGTTATTCTGCACATGATACACACTAAATGTTAGTTAAATATTCAAGGTACTGTACAAAGATGATTAAGAAAAAACTAGAAACAGAGAGGGTGCCTATCAAAATGGGACTAGTTAAACAAAGTATAAGAATGTAATGGAGTAGTATTGCAGCATACCTGAGTTCAAATGTTATCTTAAAAATTTACTAACTGTGTGACCCTGGAAAAGTCACTTAACCTCCATCTGCCTCAGTTTTTTTAACTGTGAAACTGGGATAACAGTATCTACCTTACAGTATGCTTGTGAGGATCATATCAGATATTTGTAAAGCACTTAGCACAGTGCTTGGCATAGGGTGGGTGCTACATTAATGCTTATTCTCTTCCCTTTGCCCCATACAAGTGGAAAAAATATGAGGAATTCAGAGAAATATGGGAAGACTCCTAGGAAAAGATATAAAGCAAAGTAAGCAGAACTAGTAGAATGATATATTAAAAGACCATAATAACGTAAAAGAAAACACTGAAAAACAGTTGACCTGAAATGAATTACAATGCCCCATTTTAGGTCTGAAGAAAGAAAAGAAACATCACACTTTTCTCCCCCCATGGAAGACAGGTGGATGAATACATGCCATCTTCAACAACAATAAGAAATTCTACTCTACTGTGGAATAAATTATGGAAAAATAATTATGGAATAAATGGTACTATTCCTATCTTTGAAGATTATCTCAAATTCCTAACCACAAAAGGAAGACATTTAACTTTTCTATTCTTCTAATTAAGGAACACTAGACAAGCCTCCCTCCCTGAGTACTCACCCTTTAACCCTTTGATACTTTATTATTAAAAAAATTGAAAAAAAAGCAGTCGAAAAAGAATTAGATAACCAATTTCTTACATTTTAGGCATTACCCTTATCTCTTGGTGGATGGATATGTGAACCTAAATTTTCCCAGTCCAGTACTCCCAAATATGACTGAATTCTTCAAAATTCCTAAATCCAGAACCCTACAAGTATTTTATTCAAAATGTAGTTTGCTTTGTTTGTAAGGGACAAGGAATAATAGGCTAGGTTTAAGGATTTTTCCTTAATTTTATGGGAGTATTTCTAAAAACCTAAGCCTGATACTACCTACTGAAATGGGAGGAAATTGTAAATAAAACACCACTAGTCTTACAATTATGGTGCTTCATACATTACAACTCAGAAGAGAAAACTACTGAGCCTACTGCATAAATTATAGTACAGGTAACTATCTTTTTAAAGGATTTGGTGTGAAAGACCTGTATTAAACACATTAGTCTATGTTAAATAACTTTACTAGCTGATCTTCAAAACTATAAATAACTAAAGTAATGCCTGCAGGAGAAAGGAAATTCAAAATTAAAGTTGCCATCACTAACCTACTTTACCAATATCTGTAGAAAGATTACTACTTACTAAGCAGAATCAGTCAGCAGGACATTGACTTTGAATGTGTGCCTGTCAGTGCACAAAGCCACCCATGCTTTCTCAGTGTCTCCTCAATTACCAACAATGCACAATTTCTAGCAAATGGGGGTAGGGAGGGTGCAATGGAAAAAATATATATATATATATATATATATATATATATATATATATATATATATATATGTATATGTTTTTGAAGTCATTCTTTACAGTAACCAGTTCCCGGCCACCTGTTCTAACCATCTTAGTTCCTCATCCCAAACACATTCAAAATACCTGTCAACAAGAAAGTGAATACTACAGAATAACTACTGGAAAATAATGAAAGTGACTGAAATTTTGGTATAAAGTTCTCCTTGTCAGGTAGTTAATCTACTTTCATGCTTTAAAAAAAAAAAATCTATTCAATGAATTTTTTACTTTACCAGTACTGAAACATCACGACGCCAAACTATGAATCCAGCACTTTTATCTAAAGTGAAAGTAGTTGGTTTTACATAGGATATCAGTTTCTGAAGCAAACTTAACCGATGTCTGCATGACAACGAATCCTGCCTGGTTAACCCGCAAATTGCTTTGCCTCACCTAATATCACAAATCATATCCACCTTCCCATCACGGTGAACTAGAGAGGTCTAAGGCTCAGACACTGACTGACCACATGGAGCATCGTGGTGAAAAGGGCTTTAAAATTATGTGGGCGTCTCAAGCCCATTTGGCAGGGAGCCCTCTCAATACTGCAGGGGCTTTGGGGCTGGGGTTATGCACCGATGCAGTGGAACAGCTAGGGAAGAAGGTCCTTTGGAAGTTTCCCTATCCTTCCAATTCAGCTGCTACCTCTCCTCTCTCCCCGAGGAAGCCTTCTTGCTCCTCTCCTAAAGCCTTCCCGCACCCACTTAAGTTTCTATTTTAGCAAATCAGAGGTGCTTCGGGAGGCTGAGCAGGCGCCTTGATCAATCAATCACTCAATCACATTTATTAAGTGCCTACTATATGACACCTTTCTCATCCCACTTGCCCATCCCTCAGGGGAGTTCGATTGTGACTCCCGAGCTTTCTTCTCTGCCCCTGTCATTTGGGGCACTTGGGCAGCACGGAGGAGTAACTTTGCTGTCGTCCCACACTGGGGCTTCCCGGGAGCAGCGGGGGAATGCCGCAGGTCTGTCTGCCAGCCGCACCCCTCCTTCGGGGCTGCAGCGGGGCTGACCTTCAGCGGGCAGCCAGGGGCCGGGTCTTGTAAAACTAAGCTGCCCTCCTCTCCAGCTCCCCGACCTCCAGCCTGCCCCTGCAGCCCCTGCCCCATTCCTGCCTCCCCTACCCCAACCGCCCCGGCGGGCAGAGAGCCAGGCCAAGTTCATTGGGCGGGTGGCGGGGCAGCGGATCAGCCAGCACCACTCACCGCTGGTGAGTGTCTCCTTTTTTACCCCGTGGAGGCTCGATGCTGGAGCAGCGCAAGAGCTTCCGACTTGCGGACCCAAACCAAGCCTGCCTACTGAGCATCCCAGGTTCCGAGACTTCAAAGAGGCAAAGCAAGGCGGTTCCACCGCTCCGCCAGAATCCGCTCCGGGCTTTACTGGGGCTGAGAGCCTGGAGCTGGGAGTGCGAGCAGGGGGGACGGGGGAAGGAGTGCCTACACTGTCTCTTCCAACCTCCACCAGCTTCGGGGAGGGAGGGGTGAGGGTGCATAGGGGCAGGGCCAATTTCCCGGGAAAGAGGCTCGCAGGCCGGCCCCTCTCCTCCCCAGATCCTGGCGGGTGACTTGCATTAGAGACCTACCACCTTAGAGGCAGAAGTGAGTGTTTTGTTGGCAGACCACGGGGGCGGGGGAGGCTAAGTCTTGGCAGTACTAATCTCTCGGTTGGGTATTTTGCCCCCTGGTGCCAGCCACAATCCCAGAGCGGAGCTCCATCCCCACATGTGTAAAGGACCATATTGAACCCACTGGGGAGAATCGCTGGAATTATCTCGCCTGAATCTCTACTGTGGGAGGGCAACCCCCACCCCGAAAAGCCTCAGGTCCTGGAGGCCAATTTTTACACCCCTCCTCAGACCCCCTCTGAACCTGGAACCTTCTCTTAGGCCTGAAATTCCTCACCTTTGAAAGGAGAGACTTCAAGGTGCCACTGACAGCAACTGCAGTTCCAGGATTCCTCAACCCACAAACCCTAAATGTAACTTCAAAGGTCAGTGAGAAAGCTCTTTCACCTGTGTAAGAAGGGCCTGAAGTAATCTAGCCAGGCAGCAGCAGCTTCCATTGTTGGAGCCCTGACCTAAAGACCCTGGGGGAATTGAGCAGCGTATCTGGGTATCAGCCCTGAATGGTGGCCCTGGGGTGAGGGAAGATTGCTGACTTGGTGAAATGGGTGGAGGCTCTGGAGAGGGAATTCTGCTCACAGACCACATAATAGGCCAGGAGAGGAGTAAACTCCTTGCCCATGATTGTGCTACCTTGGAGGAACTGAGAACTTACATGTCCCCAGAGTATACCTTCCTCTTGACAAAGACCTCAAAAGTCAAGCAACTGGCTGGGAAAATGTCCCCAAAAGGGAAAAAGAATAAGACAATAGAAGGTTACTTTCTTGGTGAACAGGCATTTTCTTCCACCCTTTGAGATGAGGAAGAACAATGCATACCATCAGAGAAAGACTTAAAAGTCAAGGCCTCTGCATTCAAAAACTCCAAAATAATTATGCAATGATCTCAGGCCATGGAAGAGCTCAAAAAGGATTTTGAAAATCAAGTTAGACAGGTGGAGGAAAAACTGGGAAGAGAAATGAGAGAGATGCAAGAAAAGCATGAAAAGCAAGTGAACAACTTGCTAAAAGAGAGCCCAAAATGGTGAAGAAATCAACACCTTTAAAAATAGACTAATTCAAATGGCAAAAGAGTTTCAAAAAGCCAATGAAGAGAAGAATGCTTTAAAAATCAGAATTAGCCAAATGGAAAAGGAGGTTCAAAAGCTCACTAATGAAAATAGTTCTTTAAAAACTAGAATGGAATAGATGAAAGCTAATGACTTCATAAGAAACCAAGAAATTACAAAACAAAACAAAAAGAATGAAAAAAATAGAAGACAATGTGAAATATCTCATTGGAAAAATCACTGATCTGGAAAATAGATCCAGGAGAGACAATTTAAAAATTATGAGACTACCTGAAAGTCAGGATCAATAAAAGAGCCTAGAGGTCATCTTTCATGAAATTATCAAGGAAAACTGCCCTGATATTCTAGAACTAGAGCGCAAAATAAATATTGAAAGAATCCACCACTCACCTCCTGAAAGAGATCTAAAAAGAGAAACTCCTAGGAATATTACAACCAAATTCCAGACTTCCCAGGTCAAGGAGAAAATATTGGAAGCAGTCAGAAAGAAACAGTTTGAGCATCGTGGAAATACAATCCAGATAACATAGAATCTGGCAGCTTCTACATTAAGGGATCAGAGGGCTTGGATTATGATATTCCATAAATCAAAGGAACTAGGATTAAAACCAAGAAACACCTACTCAACAAACCTGAATGTAATACTTCGAGCGAAAAAAATGGTCATTCAATAAAATAGAGGACTTTCAAACATTCTTGATGAAGACCAGAGCTGAATAGAAAATTTGACTTTCAAACACAAGAATTAAGAGAAGCATGTTAAGGTAAACGGGAAAGAGAAATCATAAGGAACTTTTTCCTACATGGAAAGATAATATTTGTAACTCTTGAAACTTTTCTCAGTATTTGGTTAATTGGAAGGATCACATACACACACACACACGTATGTAGATAGATAGATAGAGGGCACAAAGTGAGTTGAATAGGAAGGGATGATAACTGAAAAAGCAAAATTAATGAGTGAGAGAAGAATATAACAGGAGGAGAAAGGGAGAAATTGAATGGGGCAAATTATCTCATAAAAAAAGGCAAGAAAAAGTTTTTCAATGGAGGGAGTAACAGAATAATAGGCACATTCAATTTGGTATGAAAATCTGTCTTACACTACAGAAAAGTAGGGGAGAAGGGGATAAGTGGAGTGTAGGGCGATGATAGAAGGGAGGGAGAGTGAGAGGAGGGGGTAATTAGAAGTTATCACTTTTGGGGAGGGAAAAGGTCAAAAGACCATAGAGAATAAATGGGGGGACAGGATAGGATGGAGGGAAATATAGTCTTACACAACATGAATATTATAGAAGTCTTTTGCAAAACTACATATATGTATATATACGTATATATGTATATATACGTATGTATGTATATATATATATATACGTATGTATATATATATATATATATATATATATATATATATATATATATATATATAGTGTGTGTGTGTGTGTGTGTATATATATATTATATTGAACTGCTTGCCTTCTCAGTGAGGATGGGTGAGGAGGAGAGAAGTTGGGACTGAAGGTTTTAGGAGTGAATGTTGAGAATTATTTTTGCATGTAACTGGGAAATAAGAAATACAGGTAACGGGGTATAGAAGTCTATCTTGCCCTACAAGAAAAGAGAGAAGATGAGGATAAGGGAAGGGAGCAGTATGATAGGAGGAAGGGTAGATTGGGGGAAAGGACAATCAGAATACATGGTGTTTTGGAGTGGGGAGAGAGGAGAGATGGGGAGAAAATTTGAAACTCAAAAATCTTGTGGAAGTGAATGTTGAAAACTAAAAACAAATTTTTTAAAAAGCCCATTCTATTCCCATCATATGAGTCTTTTAGCTAGATTACTCTTATCATTCCAGAGAAAAGACAATCTATCTTTTGAATAAAAAAGATTCCCTGAAATAAGGTTCTACAATCCTTCTCTATAATTTCTTTAAATGTTTAAATCCTCTCTATATTGGGAAATATTTCATATTATTGACAATTCCCAATTTATCAACACATTTCTTCAAAATACAGTTTCTAATTTAGTTGTTCATAATCTAGAACATATTTTCTCCATGGAAACAATTGCAATCATGTTTTCAGACTAGCCTACTTTTAATACTGTCCTGTACAAATATGTCCCCCTGCCCCAGTCTCACATAAAATTTTGAATCTGTTAATTTTTACTGAGTACTTTTTTGGAGAAAATTTTAGAACTTTTTACAATCTGTTATTTTTATCTACTGGGGCTTCTTTATTACAGCCTAAAATTGTTCATCCTGCTCTATATGATTATGTGACCAAGCCTACAACTTCTCTGTCCAAGTTCACAGAAAAAGTCTTAAATCTGTTGTACTGTAAAATTCATTCTCTTCATGCAACAGACAACACGGATCTGCGTCTGAATTCATCTTTATTCCTTAGTATTCTTGCAGTTCATATACATTCAAAATTATCCACATGCTGCTCTATTTCATTCATTCAATAACCACACCACAAACCCCATTAAAAGCATGCTTAGTTCACCAAAATACTTTATTAAAGAAGCAGACTAAAAAATTGCACACGCCTTTCCTCTGATTGCTGCCTGCCTTCCCCTAGAATTCTCAAACTTAACAATTTTGTTCATTACATAGTTTGCATGCCATCAATGTTCAGTGAAAATGAGAAATATGACATTAGTAATCAAACAGAAAATAATAAACTTGAGAGAAATTGAAACTTTTCCCCCAAAATGCTAGCTTGTGAATACACAATTGACCAGATAGTCATTTGAATGGTTTCCTGTAACAGAATATTTAAAGCTAAAAGACTGTGCTTTTTAAATTTAGTTTTCATTTATTTATTTATTTTTGGGTTTAGCTTTCGTTTTCAATATTCATTTCCACAAGATTTTAAGTTTCGAATTTTCTCCCCATCTCTTCCCTCCCCCCCAGAGAATGGCATGTATTCTGATAACCCCTTGCCCCAGTCTGCCCTCCCTTCTATCATCAATCTCTTCTCTCCTTCCCTTACTTTCTTGTAGGGCATTCATCAGAACAACATGACAAGTTTGTAGGTCCAGACCACTGGTTCTAAGCAGATGGCAGTTGGAGATTGGGCCTAGGGGCTGCGGGGAGGGGAAAGAAAGGTAGGATGAGCTACGTATCTGTCCTAGTGTTGCACTGTGATAAAGGGATCCTCAAGGAAGGAGATAGGTAGGCATAATGGAAAGAGGCACAGAAAATCAGTCCTCCTGACAGTTTGATTAGCATACAGGCTAGCTAACAAATCCCGTGACTACACGACTGTACTGAATACAATATAGTGGAAAAGGAATTCAGTAGCCTTGTCACATTCTCCCTAGTTCTCAGGACCAGAATTCCTCAGGCAGAAGCTATCAGAGTAATAAAATGATAGTGTAATGAATCAGATTCTGGGTAATTTAAAGACAAGTAGTCTGTGCACCACGTAGCTATGAAAATCCACACTTTTCCTACCACAATTGCAGCTTTGTTTGTAAGGAAAAAAAAAGAACCAGTACTTTCACAATTTAAAACTCTTGTAGTTTGAATCTGGAGTC
Organism: Bettongia penicillata ogilbyi; assembly: GCA_023548195.1. Lineage (NCBI taxonomy): Eukaryota > Metazoa > Chordata > Mammalia > Diprotodontia > Potoroidae > Bettongia > Bettongia penicillata. The sequence goes on along the minus strand of JAJHZJ010000175.1, from coordinate 1,046,959 downwards.
AGAAAGACCTGAGTTCAAATCCAGCTTCAGATACTTACTAGCTGTGTGACACTGGCCAAGTCACTTAACTCTGATTGCCTTAGTTTCTTCATCTACAAAATAAGCTGGAGAAGGAAATTGCAAAACATTCTTGACCAAGAAAACCCCAATTGGTGTCATGGAATGTCACATACAGAAGAATGACTGAAGAATGACAGCAAAAGCAGTTGATTCTCAAAAAAAGCTCACACTAAAACCAATGTTTCACCCAACTCCAATATATAGTGTTAGTAAGGTTATATACTCAGTATTGGGGTAGCTACCTGGCATCAGTCCTCCACTTTGTCACATGCCCTTTACCTATGCTGCATTTTCCTCATGCTGCTTCTCTTCTGGAATATTTCTTCCAGATGCTGCTCTGACACCCATTTATATCAGTCTACACAAGGAAAGAGGGATTCACCATCTCCATGATTGGCCCTACAAAAAGCTTTGCCTCATACAAGCAATAAGAGGGCAGAGTAGGTGGGTGTGGTTGGGGTCTTTTGGCAGTCAGTGGATATTTTTAATGGAATGGGAGGGTAGAATGTAGAATGGTGAAAAGAATGTTGAAGATTCAAAAGTAAGGGTGGGGTAACCCATATTTAAAATTTATGAAACATTTTGCCAATTATTACTCTTGCCAATTCTCAGGCTTTCTTTTCTAAATAGACCCAAAATAACAGAGCTAAATAATACCTTCAAATTCATGTATTCTAATCCTTTCTCTGTGTGACAGATTAGGGAACTGAAGCTCTAAAAAGAGTTTTAATTTTCATAATGACACAGGGCAAATTTGTGAGAGATAGGATTAAAAGTCAGGTCTTCTGTATCCAAATCTAGCGCTCATGTTACCATAATATGTGCCTTCTTGTATTTATGGGAACATATTTCATGTTTGTAGCATTAATATAACAAATCAGAAAGTCTTAACTTAAATAAAAACATCTCATTCACCGATTCCATATTGTAGAATAAAACACCTCTTTCCCTATAGACCAATGAAGATATAACATAGAATTTATTGAATTTACATTATACATTAGGGAGTTCACAATGTTAGGGGAGTTTTTGAACATCAGTTGCAAATTTCATGTGGTAAATAATTACTTTTCATATTCCCCATCAGAGATCAAAAGATTTACCTCAAAACAGTCTTCTTAACTTTCCCATTCCTTCAGTAAAAGACAAATGTTTCTAATCCAAAATTTCTTAAGTTATTTTCTATAATAAGTGTATATGATAATAAGTGATGCATATGGTAGTATTCCTCAGAAACATGATGCTGAAATCCAACGGAGCACGTCATTTAAAGTTTCCTTAGAAAGAACTTTTTCACAAGTATAAGGTATACTAAAGGAAGGCCATAGATATGATATTTTTACAACCATATACTCTGAAGGGAAAAAAATCTAACATTTAGTATTTACATTTTTAAAAAAATATATGGTGAAATAGGAAATGGCAAGGAAGACAAATTTGGTTTAAAAAGCAATAGCAACACAAAACAGAACTTGAAACACAGGCTCTGGCTTAAGTAGCTGGGGGTATGAAAAGTGGGACAAGTCCAAAAGAGAAGTCAGTGCTTTCCTCTGAATGTGGCCAATGAGGTGGCTTGCCAAAACTGACTGACTGAAGAGATGATGCAGTGGCTCTTGCCATCAGCAGGTAAGAGGATGATAAGGTGACCAAAGCAGTTGATGCTGGGAAAAAGACCCCAAACTCAACTAACAGGTCCGGATAAGGGCATGTAAGGGCCAGTGAATGAAAATTTGAGGATTCATTGTGTAGGATTCTAGATCAGGTTTCCCCTTAGCTTACTAGATAACTTTAGATATTTTAATATTTTTTTAGCAAGTCATATTAAGAAAAAGGAATTTCTTACTCTAAAATTTTAAGAGTTCTATCTATGCAACTAGAACTATGACAGATCCAAAATTTAAATAACATATTGATGACTAGTTCAAAAAATTTGTTATAATATGTTGAATCACAGGAACTGCCAGATTTTTTTTTGTTTTAACATAGCAACAGTATAAAGCTGTTTGTATTTTACCTGTTAGCATATTAAAGGAAAATAGACTGAACTAATGACTAAAATAATTTTTCAATGTGTCAAAACAATAATCTCACTTATGTGATACTCCATAAATTAAAACTATCAATGGGAACTTCAGAACATCTATAGTAAAAGATGAATTAGGGATCATGTGGAGATATGGCAAGATCCTAAGGTGCCTTCTGAATTATCAGATAGGAATTAAATTGCTTTCAGTGTAATTACAGTGTTACATTTGGTTTATCACAATTTTATAGACTTTTATAAATTCCAATATGTTGAATTGCAATGGACTTTAGAGATCAGAAAACCAGAAAGTTATAGCTGGAAAGGAGCTCACAGATCAACTTGTCCCAATCCTTCATTTTATAAATGAGGAAACTAAGGCCCAGAGAAATTAAGTTATTTGCCTCACAAGCAATAAATGAACAAATACTCAAGCCCTGGGTCCATCACTCCAGGTACAGAAACCTTATCAATACACCACCACAGCATCTGCACAATACAGAAGAGTAATTATGTTCTAAGTTGATGGTCAATTTTGTAATTATTAATTAGAAGGTATGATTAATCATACCACATATACCCAATGATGATAGGTGCTTATTACTGACATTAACTGTCCAAAAGTGTTTCACCAATGCAGATTGGCAACTTATCTGCAATTTACAGTTTTTGTATCCAAGAGCTCTTTGTGTGTAGAGATTGATTAATTCTTTGTACCTTTATCCCCAGTGGCTAGCACAGTGTTTGGTATATAGTAAGTGCTTAATAAAAGTTGCTTGATTGATTGCCATTCCGTAGCTTGGTTCTCCAGTAGCTTAGGTAGATAACTTGCTCATGGTCATAGAACTACTATGTGACAGAGGCAGAACATGAATCAGGGTCTTTTTACTCCATAGCTAATTCTCTATCCATCATATAGTACTGTCTCTCTGATGCTAAAATTAAAAGTAGCAAAAGCAATCCAAATTACTGGGAAGCCATTTCATTTCTAATGCCATTTGGGGTACTGAAATTTATAAATCTATGTGATATCATTTTTACCTTTGAAGCCATGCCAGAAAATGTTGAAATACTAGGTTTATCTTACAAAGTTCATTTCCATTTACTATTACAAATAGAAATCTTATACAAACCCATACAAGTACAAATGTTTATGTGTATAATATATGGTTACCTATTTGATCTAATTATCTATATTGGATCAAATTAGAAATTCACAAGAATTTATGGAAGAAATAATGAAATTTGTTCCATTTCACCATCTTCAAAATACATAAGTCTATTGAAGGTGTCAAGTATAATTAAACCTGAGGATGTCAAGAGAAAGATTAACTTATTTCTGCAGCTGCTGATACTCTCCCCTTTTCAATTATCTTCTTCATTTGTGTACTTATTAATTCACGTGTTGTCACCCTCATTAGAAGATACAATCCTTGAGAGTAGAAACTTTTTTTTCTTCTAACATTTTTTGAAGGGGCAGTTGAATCCCAAGCACTTAGCACAATTCCTAGCACAGAGTAGGTAATTAACAAGTTCTTGTTGACCAACTGCCTGAAAGAGAATTTTTAAAAACTGAGTTTATGCTTTCTGACTAATTCATATAAACAAATTTGTGGAGAAGTGGTTGCTTCCCCCATCCCCCAAAAATTGACATCTTATGAGTGTTACAAACATTTTAATTTTGAAAAAACTTAGAACAAAAAAAAATTTAGCCAATTTATTAGTGCCAGTGAATGTTCATGGACAAGTAACAGAAGCCAAAATGCTTTGAGGAGCAGCCTACATCACAGAGAAATAACATTTCTTCTAAGTGAAATAGAAAACTTCCTTGTAACTGAATCTGTGGGGATTAAAAGTTTCCATTTTTTTCTATGAAACTATCAATGAAAAGGTGCTACCTCTAAACAGGCTTCCAGTATAAATTGGCATGGAAGGTACGTTCAAACACACAACATCTCTCTTCCCCTTGCAGCATTCTCTCATATATACATTCACACATAGGCATATATAATAACATCACATACAACCTAAAGCACAGAATTCCATCTAAAATAACATTTATATATCAAAAGCAAGTCTTCATATTTACATCTGTTGCTCTAGCCATGGAAATGATTTTGCTTAGAAATCATACTGTTAACATTAAAATGTTCAACTTGTCAAAATTTATCAAATCAAAGATGTATCTACAGAAAAATCTATTCAGTCATGTGCAAGATTTCTAAGGCCATTAGAAGTCCCTGTTCCACTGGACCAGTGCTGCCAACACAAGAATATACTGATACACTTCACAAGTCTTTAGTCTTCAAATGAAGTCAGTCAGGCATTGAAAGACATTCATGAACTGCAGGTTGTTGGCTCAAAGGTCTAAAACTTGAAACAAACAAAAAAAAGTTCATGGGATAGCACCAAAGAAATTCTTTCAGCAATAGATCATTTTTGCCACCAAAAGTTTTCTTTACTCCCTTCCAGGTTGAAGGTGGAAATCTTACAATTGGTCCAAAAGCTACCAGAAGTGGTTACCACTCAGTGTCATTTCTGGTTAGCTAAACCTAATGCAATAATGTCAACAGCAATTTTCCACAAAATGTTCCAAAGGGAGAGGCAAGCACTGGTGAGCACTTCTTTACCAGCTGCTGTATGAGAATTGCCAGCATGAAGAATTCTGCTCCCAAGGCTTAATTATTTTCCTGTTGGGTACCAAATACATCACACAGCTTCTTGGATTTAAGGTGGGTGAGAAGAAAATATCTCCACAGGGAAGTGACTTTACCTATAAATTGAGTATTTTGGGAATCTGACGGCAATTATGCTTGTAGAATATTAGCGATAAGGACTATACAATTGAAGTTCGGGACAATTTGAAAATGTCAGCTAAGTAAAATGGTACAAAGATTGGTTATATTTCAAATATGGTAAACAAGGATAAAAATGAAAACAATGAAGCTGACATGTTATGATTTCAAAACATTGAAGAAATTAATTTTTAACACTCACAGACCACCTTCACTAAACCTTTCTGTGTCAAATCATATCATATATCTGGCTTGCAGGTTTGCACTGCATCTTAGATGCAGAGCCAAAGGAATTAGAATAAGATAGAAGAACAGTGCGTTGGGTTGTGTGTGACTTATTTAATTATATTTTGTTTGCTTGCTTGTTTTCCTCCCTCCTGGATACCAAACACTTGTTAGAAAGAAGTCTTCAGGGTCACTTGTCCTGAATGGAATTGATTCAATTGCCAGGCATTGAAAACAAACATCAAGTTGTTTACAAAAGCTCTTCTAGTCTTTCTGGAAACAAGCAATGCCCTTCCACCAGCTTTGCAGATATTGTCATATATGGAGCTCAGTCATCACCATCATGTCTATTCTGCTGGGCTACCTGAATATTTCAATTTGGGAAAAAGAGACAATTAGGGTTTTTGAGTTTTGTGTTGATCCAAGCTCCTTATAAAAAAAATTTTGTACTAATAATTTCAGAAGAAAAAAAGGAATACTTCTCCCCATCAAGCGTGCTCCTTTTCTTTTGGATATAGAGGTTTTGGCATTATTTTTTGGTATGAGTGGTAGCTGAGTATTTTCTGCTTTTGTATTGTATATGGAATCCTTTCTTGTTGATTGTATCATCAGTGTGGAAATAAATTAAAATAGCATCCCCTGATGAATAGATTTCTTCAGGTGGCTGGAGATTAAAAAAACAAACAATACAGTTTTTTCATAACACAACTGATGCATGAGGTTTAAACAAAAAGTCCTTACCTGCATTGCAATTGTAATTTGCCCCAGAGCAATGGAGTTATTTCCTCAGGGAAATGACTCCATTTTAATATGGTTTTATACTTTGAAATAGATTCCAACATAAACTAGTGGGCATCACATAGGTTTGTGCTTTTGAAAGAACTTCACATGGCAAGAGGTAAACAGAATGAAGTCATTCTAAATAGTCTACTTGGTTAAGGAGTCGCCTAGTGATGCCAGCTGGTTGGTTCAGTGGATAGATTGCTGGGCCTAGAATCAGGAAGATCTGATTGAAATCCTGCTCCAGATACTTAATAGCTGTATGATTCTGGGCAAATAATATATAATCTCTGCTTGTTGCCTCATTTGTAAAATGGAGATAATCATAGCACCAATTTCACAGAGTTATCATGAGGACCAAATGAGATAATACTTGACAGATATTCAATAAATGCTTTCCTCCTTCTCTTATACCTTATAGTAATGATCTAATGCTACCAAATCATATTTACCTATTATTTTGTGTTGGGGCAATGAATTCCCGATCTCCCTTTTCTCTATCTCCAGACTTCAAGTATGTGCACTTACACTCCATCTACTAGTTTTCTCTATTTTTAAGAGCTACAAAAGGAATTTGCAATTAAGAAAATTCAAATGTTTCATTTTAGAGATAAGGAAACTGAGCTCCAAAAAGCTGTGATTTGCCCAAGTTTACAAAGGTAGTAACTGACCTACTTGACCCCCAAACTAGTTATTTTTTTCTTATTCAAAATAATTAAACTTCAAGGACTTCAATTTTATCCTCTATGTGGAAAAGTAGATGTTCCTTGGGCAGCTTAATTCTATCCTGCTACTAACAGAAGTTGAGAGATATTAGAAAATTGGTAGAAATACATTTTGAATAAAAATACGCATTTCAAGGCAGTATTAAATGGCAATAAAACAGGGAAGAGGTATTAAATGACAATGGATCACAGAGTCGTGGTCTATTAGACTTGGAAGTACAATTAAAGATCATTTAGCATAATGTTCTCATTTTCCAGATGAGGTCACAGTACTTCTGTTGAAGGGTCACAACAGCAGGTACAGGTTGAAGAGGTCTGGCCATCGAGTTCAGAGATTCAAGATAAAATCTTAGCTTTGTTGTCTCTGTGTGATCTCAAAAGAGATTTTTTTACCTTCCTGAGTCTTGGTTTCTTCTTTTGTAAAATGGAATTAACAATACCTATATAGCCAAAATTACAAGACTTGAGTGTGAAAAATATTTTGTAAACCTTTTTTAAAACATTATGGAATTGTGAATTATTAGGAAGAATAATAATTATTATGTTCGTTTTCCTCATTTAACCGATGAGAAAACTGAGAACTATAGGGATAAAATGAATTATCTAAGGTTACAACTAGAAAGGATGATGATGAAAACGACTACATATGTCCATATGTGTGTATGTATAATATGTGAATATACATACACACACACACATACACATGCACATACATATTGCTCTAAGGTTTGCAAAGTGATTTACATTTTTTTTCTTATTTGGTGCTAACAACAACCCTGGGGTGATTCTACCTTTCTATAGATGAGAAAACAGACAAAGACCAAGTTCCTCACCCAGTGCCAAATACCTTGATAACAGTTCTTCCTGATTAAAGTCCACCACTCTTGATTCCCAATATGGGCTATAATTGTCTTTGAAATTGCTCACCCCATGTTTCAGATTAAAAAAAAAAAACAAAGACCCAGAGCAAGATAATTATTTGAACATTTTTCAGCATTTGAGGATATTAAACTTGTCTTCTGTAGAACATCTATAGCTGTGTGAATAACATACATTCTGAGAACAAGTAATGTTTATTTTATTCAGGGCGTCATGATGAAATGGTTTCCTCCTCATCTCTTTCAGTGCCCTTTGAAAGACAAGTCCATTCTTCTCCTGAGCCCAAACACATAGAGGAAATAGGACCAGGCTAAAGCTTCTTGCCATTTTTCTAGCATTATTGGTAAGTGGAAATGAATGTGGGGTCAACTCTAGAGTCTGTAAAAGATTTCCTTCCTCCTCTTTCTCATTTTTTTTCTGAAATTCAATTAAAAACTTCAAAAATACTTTCAAAGTCAAGTAATTATGTATATATAATCCTTTTAAAAATCTTAAAGTGCTTCCATTGAATATTTTAAATAAATTATTACCCCAACATAAAACATCCTGTTTAAATTAAAATTAGTGTGTAAATACTAAAAATAGTCAATAATTATCAAATACCATAATTCAGTTCATTACTTTATTGATCAGAGATTTCATTAATGTGGGCATTCCCTTCACCAAATGTAGAATGCAAACTCATCAACCCTAAACGGACTGTTGTCATAAATTGCTGTGGCCAACGTAAGTCTTTCTAAGTTCAGCTAAGCTGGTCTTTAGATAACAAATACTTTGTCCGTTAAAGAAATATCCTCAAAGACTTTCCAATTTAGGACAACCTGCCATAGCTTTATGTCCACTGTATTAGCTTCAAAGAATGTAGGGTCACCTTCATACTAAAATGAGACATCAAAGTAGGACTTTAGCACTGAAGTATAATAAAACAGAAATCCAGCTAACCCTTTTCTTCTTTTCAAAGATCACCTCAACTTAACTGTAAGCTTTAAAAAAGGGCTCTCCTTTGTCCTTTTTTGTTTTTATTCCATGCAGTAGATTATTTTCACTTCAGATCTTGTCTGGACACTAGACAGGTTAAATAGCCTCTGTCAGGATTTCTCAGTATGTAGTAAAATCCAATATAAGACAGAGTGTTGGGGGAAGAATTTTAAGATTTTTCTTTAACCTTTCTCATTTTAGTCAACTTCAACTCTGAATTAGGACATTTAATCAATGGACTCATTTCTAAGAAAGAAATAAGACAATAAATTTGCATTACTTTATAAAACACAAAGCAAGTAAAATAAGGAAGTAGTGACTGGACAGTTTCTGTCCATTCAAATACTTACACCTGAGCCACAGAATCGACCAAGATTCTGAGCTGTTGAGTCATGTCCATCAATGAGCTGAACATAGTCATAGCCACAGTCTGCTTCTTCTTCAACGTCAAAAGTTTGAAAACTTAATTCAACTGAAGATCCTTGTTCTGACATTAGCAGCCACTCACAACGGACTTGGATAGGGTAATTGTTATCACCAAACTGAGCATGAGAATACAGGTCTTTTGGACTAGATTCAGCTTTCAGTCGACCACCACATTCTGCCTCGAGAGGTGGGAAAGGAAAGAATTGATACTAGTATTTCATAGCACGATTTTTATCATCAGGTTGCCATCTACATGTTTATTCATGTTGAAATGACAGCTCAGTGTTATATCTGGTGTCTACAACTATGTATGTCCTAAGAGAAGGACACAATTATTCTCCCTATTCTCCTGTTTCCCTATTCCTTTCTCCCTTAACAAAAATCAATGAGAGTTTACATGTACAAAATGGGAGAAATTGGGGAAAATATTTTAAAGGATCCCTCTATGATTCTATTGTGAACTAGGGATTTCTATAGTTAGAGAAGTTGAGGCAGCCAAGTTGTGCAGTTGTTAGAGCATCCAGTCTGTAGTGAGGAAAACCTGAGTTCAAATTAGATCTTAGGCACTTTAGTAGCTGTGCAATTATGCTCAAGTCATTTAACCACGTTTACCTCAGTTACCTCATTTGTAAAATGATCTGGAAAAGGAAATGGTAATCCACTCTATCTTTGCCAAGAAAACCCCTAATGGGGTCACAATACAACTGGAACAACTAAATAACACCAAAAATTCAGGAAAAAATAACCAGTGGTTTAACTCTAAAGAAAATTCAAGTGTCTGTTCAAATAGGGAAATATTAAATTTCATCAAACTTGAGTTATTACTTTGTGAATACCAGAATTAGATCATGAAAGAGCTATACTAATTCCAATTACAAATTCACTGTAATTAATGGTTGACTCAATTCATAGCATTAGAGACAAAATAAAGCAAAATGGTAGTACATCTAGGGTTATACATAATGGTGTATTTTTTTTTTTTTTTTAGAAATTTGCTTGTGAAAGTCAACCATCTTTCAAACCACGTAAGTTTTAGGACTGAGTATGTAGTTTCATGTTGTGTGTGTGTGTGTGTGTGTGTGTGTGTGTGTAAGTTTAGGTGGAAAATAGTGCTGCTAGAACCACCTCCCCCTACACACACACACACACACACACACACACACACACACGTCCTTCCTTTTCATTCTTACCTTACAGTTCACCTCAAAGTACTAGTAGGGATCTACAACAAACCACATTTTGAAAAATTCAAGAGCATAACACAGACATAAAGAAAATGGAATGAGATTGATATGAACTCTACCTGTGACTCTCAGAGTCTCAGACTACAAGAATCACAGAATCTCAGAATTTCAGAGTTGAAAGACCTTCATTCAACCTGTATCTCACTAAAAATGCCTACTATGATATGCTTGACAAGTGGTCATCCAGTGAGAGGTCTTCTTGAGGTAGTCCATTCTCCTTTTGGACAGCTCTAATCTTAGAGAATGTCTGGTTTCCTGGTTTTTTTTTCTTTCTGATATTAAGCCAAAAGTGCCTCTTGGAAACTCTCCCCAATCCTTAATCCCTCTGTTTCTTGTTCTGCTTGCTTTCTAGGGCAAATGGAACAAGTTGAACCTTTCATCACATGGAACTCCTTAAAAACTCAACTACAGTTATTATGTATGCTGTGTGCAATCCTTCTCTTCTGCATATGAAATATTTCTAGTTCCTTTACTAATTCTCACTTTCTGCTTCCACATTGCAGGGCCCCACATTGAACTGTAGAAATAATGGAGGTTGATACAGAAGATCTCAGTGTAAACACATACATGTGTTGGCATCATACATACATGTATACTCTGGAAATACTCAACATGGAGTAGGAAACAGAGAAGACATAAAGAGATTGAGAACCATAGGAATAATTTCAATTGGTACAGCCTGTGCAGCACTTGCATTACTATATTTGAGTTTTTATTACTTTGGCTTATGTGGTAATGCCCACAGTATTCCACACAATTGCAGCTTCCAATAAGCTAAGTTTAAAATACTAGAATTCACTAAAATGCAAAGGGATGGGATTTTCCAGTAGTTATGGGCTAAGCCAAGCAACTATTTGAATAAATCAGAAAACAGAGATCATAATCTTATGATAATATGGTAGGAATAATATCAGTTTGATATAGTTTGGACCGGCCTCATTTTACAAAAACAAATAGACAATTCCTAAGATGTGGCTCATTCAGAGGACTAAGGCTTGAATCACTGGAGAAGCCCAGACTAGGCGCTGGTGATCCTGACAGAGCAACTATTGCTCTGTTCAACTTCTTTCTGACCCACGCTGGTTTCCCCAGTGAGGCATTAGTATCTGTTTTTACTAAGTTAAATATTTTTCAACCCTATTAGAGTTATTTTTTCTTTTGAATTGGTAGATAAATAGTTCCTTACTTTCCTGACCTAGAGGCTAAATCACTGGACAGCCTGAGCTGAAGCAATACTGGAACAACTGAGAGGAACATAGTTACTGACAAAGATGCAGATCAAGGAGATAAAGTTTCCCCAATCTCTCAGGAGCTTAGTGTTTCCCCATAGTATCCTCTAGGGTTAGATGATCTACCTAACTTTTATGGATACCACAGCCTGGTCATTGTAACAGAAAAATTTAACCAAGTATCTGCTGGTGGTTACAATTCAAATGCATAAAACATTGATGTGAGATCTTCAATGACTGTGTGCCAGATATACTCAATACCCTGCTCACTATACTGCTCTTCTAAAATATAAAGTCCATAATAAATCACTATACACAAGTACAGCAAATCTGTAAACACAAATGAAAATATTGGATAAGTTTTCAGGCATGAAGGAAACAAGAGAAACATCTAAACTATTATATAATACTTAAGCAATAGTCCTTCTAAATCAACTGTTTATTTCCAAAAATTATGAGTTGCCAGAAGACTTTTTGGAAAATACAATGAAATGCAAAATGAATATGAATGGAACTAATAACATGATGGGAATAAAGGTCTGGTGTAGTCTTCATTTTGGTTGGGAAAGGACATGCTTGCTAATTTTCTTGCATAATATTAAATTGTTGAATAGATGCTGTAAGTTAGCCCTCAAAATACTTTAGTGAGCATCCTAACTAGGACCAAATACAAAGACGTAGTTTGTTCTTTAAAAAAATCTTTAATAAATTTTTAAAAATACATAATATAGTAGTTTTATGCCTCAAGAAACCTCGACACTTGAGACATTTTTGATTTTTTTCTCACTTCCTCAGCTAATATATGCTCACTCTTCTCAGTTTCACGGGATGCTCTAATGAAAAGTATTTTTTTCCTGAAAGAGTTTCTAGTATTTTAATTGGATCACTTACAATCTTATTCATGTTTTTTCTTTCTGTTTTTAGAGACTGAAGCAAAGTCTTTTTCATTTGAATTTGAAAGTTGGAATGATTATAAGAAAGGGAAATAGTTGTAATAAAGAATATTATTGGGGTGTAGCCAAGATGTTGGAGTAAAAACAGGGACTTGTTTGAGTTCTCCCCTAAACCATACTACATACTTTAAAAAATGAAATAAGTACTAGAGTAGAAGAATCCACAAAATAACAAAGTGAAACAAATTTCCAGCATAAGAAAACCTTTAAGGTCAACAGGACAAGTCTGTTGTTTCAGTCTGAGAGAACCTCACAGTCCAGCGTGGATTGTAATAGCATATACAGGGCTGCAACAGACCTCAGGGGACTGAATCACTGGTGGTTGTGGTGGTTTCCAGACTTCTCAACCCACAAACATGAATGACAATATAGATGGTCAGTAAGAAAGGTCTGCTGGACCTACTTGAGAAAGCCCTGGGATGGCAACAGCAGCAGTGGCAATGTCAGTAGCAGTGGAAGCAACAGCAACACTCAATTGAGTATGAAAATGTATCTTACCCTACAGGAAAGGCAAATGCAAGAAGGGTATATTCAGAAGCATACACTTTTGAGGAGTGACAGTGTCAAAGAAGAGAACATAAAAAAATGGGAGGCAGGATAGAATTGAGAGAAATATAGTTAGTCTTTCACAAAATGACTGTTATGGAAATGTTTTGCATGACTACACATAACAACCTTTACAGAATTGCTTTCCCTCTAAATAAGAGTGGGTGGGGAGGGAAGGAGGAATGTGGAACTCAAGGTTTTAAAAACAAATGTGAAAAATTGCTTTTATATGCCACTGGGAAATAAGATATACAGGCAATGAGGCTCAGAAATCTATGTTGCCCTATATGAAAATAGAAGGGAAGGGAATAAGAAAAGAGGAGGGTGATCAAGAGGGCAGATTGGGGGAAGGGCTAATCAAAATGAATGCTGTCTTGGGGTGGGGGGAGGGGAGAGATAGGGAGAATGTTTGGAACTCACAATCCCATGGAAGTGAATGCTGAAAACTAAAAATTAATTTTAAAAAATATTGGCTCTGTAGCTACAGAATTTTATAGAAAAAATAAATAAAGACTCCTTTTCTTCTTAACCTGAGTTCCAAGGTTAACAAAGTAGGAAAGGTAAGTGACACAGTGCTGGAAGAGATATCAGGTTCTCATCTTTTTCAGTGGAGTTCAGATAAGGTTGATGCTAAAAGAATCATTATCCTGCTATTAAAAAAATTTGCATTGAGCACTGTACTCCTTAAAGTTAAATCTTCTTTAATTTTTCATAGTGATGACCTGGACTGAATTGCCACCATAAACCACTATGCTTCTATAATCAAACTCATATAACTCAAACATATAGTTGATGTCTCTTTTTTGTTATATTGTTTACTTAGATAACGTAAATATCACTCATTTCTATTTTACTCTTGCCTTAGTTATCCATTCTGAGATAAACCACTTTTATTTACATTAGAGGCAAGGTGTGTCCCTATTTTTAGCCTCTACTAATGCTCCATGAGGCGAAATATGTTCATGCCAAAAATATTTCTGTAGGTTTCTGACCCATTTAGCATGTGTTCTCAGAAAGTCTATCAATCTGTTATTCATTTTTGTTGAGAAAGTTTTACTTTTTCAGTGGTTGCCTTAGCATGATAATACTAAATAAAATATTTTAAAATGCCATTTAAAAAACTTAGGATATAGTTCAAATTCCTAGAGGGCTTTTTTTCATTAATATTGTATGGGTTTTATTTAAGATACTTGAAAAATTCATAATGGTGAATTTTATAGGGTCGAAAACTTGGAGTGAAGTTGGTATTGAATAGGGATTAATTGCTTTTAATGTGTTCTTCTCGTTGAGTTTTTATTTCAAGATGTCCCTGAATCTCAATGCACTGAGCTACAGCTTTCTCTTGGATAGCTTTATTCACAATGTGTCTTGCCTAGAGTTAACTGAGATATTTGTAAACAGTACTGTACTCTCATCTGTATGATAGCAAGTAAAATGTATAATCAAGAAGTATAATGCCTCTATTTGAATGTGCCTGGGGAGGATCTTTCCAGCCCATTGTCAGGTCTAGGAAGATTTGTTTTTTGTTAATGAGGCCTTTTGTTAATGAGGAACTGGCTCTCAAGTGATATGATACTCTCTGGCTCCAAAAAAATGTATAAAGACTGTGAGAAGAGGGTTTAATTCTGGGGCTTACTGCCTGGAAGTGTTTGTTTGGCCAGACAAAGACTCTGGGAAACCGCTTAAGGAAACTCCCTCCACCTCCACCTTACCCCCCTACCCCCAGCTTTGAGAACCCATATTTCATGCTTCCCTCTGTGGTAACTATAGTCTGACAGTTGGAACTGTCTGTTGAATTCAGGCAGAGGAAGCCATATCTGTTGACTTTTTGATTTCTCTGTATTTTCTTTGAAGTTAAGAGTGTTTCCTCCCCTGAACTAGGCAAATGATATATGTGCTTGACTGAAGGATTGATACATGTGTTTGATTAAAGTTATTTTTAATCCCTCAAAAGTTGCCTTTCCTTTTATGACTGCAGATCTAAGAACCTGTGATGGCAGCCCCACCCCACACCCCCGGCCTTGTATCTTGGGGTGCTTATTGATACAATCTCCTGTTTCAATATGACCTCTTGATTCAAGCTTGAATCTTTCAGTCTTCATTTTTCTTTATGTCAAGAAATTTGCACTTAAAGAATCTATGTGTATTAGGATGTCATTAGAGAAAGATTTAATGAGATACAGATGGAAAGATTCTATCATTAACATTGTTTGGTGGAACTATAATCCTTAATGACATCAATGTACATCATGTAATTTCCTAATAATTTGGAAGTTATTAGCACTTCTTTGTAGAGAGACAATGATGAATTTAAGGCTAGGTAGAACCATGAGGTTAAACTGTGCCCCTAAAAATGACATATTTTAGATCAATCATTCTTGACATTATTGTATTATTAACGTGTTTTGAAACAGAGAATAGTTTTCCATATAGACATCCAATAACCTAGAGTTGTCTTCATCCTGGGATCTAGTTTATATATTTACAATACATGAATAGTCCATGAGTTTGCAAGTGAGTCAAAGGCTTTGTGATAATCTCCAGGGCATTATAAATGTCCTTGTAATTTCAGTCAGCTTGTTCAATAATTAGCAAAGACATAATCCCTGGAACATTTGGACGACTACTTTTTCCTCAAACACCAACATGTTTTTCTTGTCAGTATTTATAAATATAATTAAGTGATTAAAGCTGTGATGGTTTATAAATAGTATATAAACATGTAATTGGCCTATATCAGGAGAAGTTGTTAGTGTTCTCTTCCCTTTTTCTAATTAAATTTAAAATTTATTTATTTTCAGTTTTCAACATTCACTTCCACAAAATGTTGAATGTCAAATAGTCTTCCTATCTACCCCATCCTTCTACCCCAGGACAACATATATTCTTATCACCCCTTTCTCCAATCTGCCCTCCTGTCTATTTTCCTCCCCCTTATCCCTTTCCTTGCTTTCTTATAGGGTAAGACAAACTTCCATACCCAACTGAGTGTTTATGTTAATTCCATCCTGAAGCCAAATCCAATGAAAGTAAGGCTCACTTATTCCCTCTCACCTTCTCCCTCTGCCCTTCCATTGTAAAAGCTCTTTGTTGCCTAAAAATCCATAAAATATGTGCGATGATTTGTTGAATTCCACGACTTCCTTTCCTTTTCTCCCAGTACATTCCACTCAACACTTAATTTTATTTTTTAGATATCATCCCTTCATATTCAGCTCACTCTGTTGCCTCTGTCTCTGTTTCTATCCCTCTGTCTCTTTCTCTCTGTCTCCCTGTCTCTGTCTCTCTCTATATGTATATACACATACATACATATACATATGTATACACATACATATATCTCCTCCACCTACCCTAATACTGAGAAAGCTCTCATGAGTTACAAATATCATCTTTCTGCGTAAGAATGTAAACAATTCAACTTTCATAAGTTCCTTATGATTTCTCTGTCCTGTTTACCTCTTCATACTTCTCTTGCTTGCTGTATTTGAAAGTCAATTCTTTGATTCAGCTCTGATCTGTTCAACAAGAATACTTGGAAGCCCTCTATTTCATTGAATATCCATTTTTCCCTAAAGCATTATACTCAGTTTTTCTGGGTTGGTGATTCTTGCTTTTAATCCTTGCTTCTTTGACCTTTGGAATATCATATTCCAAGCCCTGCACTTTCTTAGTGTAGGAACTGCTAAATTTTGTATTATCCCGATTGTGTTTCCACAATATTGCAATTATTTCTTTCTACCTACTTGTAATATTTTCTCCTTGACCTGGGAACTCTGGAATTTGACTACAATATTCCTAGAAATTTCCCTTTTGAAATCTCTTTCAAGAGGCAACCAGTAGATTCATTCAATTTCTATTTTACTATCTTGTCTCTGGTCCTAGAATATCAGGGCAACTTTCCTTGATAATTTCTTGGAGTATGATGTCTAGACCTTTTTTTTGATCATGGCTTTCAGGTAGTACAATAATTTTTAAATTTTCTCTCCTGGATCTATTTCCAGGTCAGTGGTTTTTCTGAAGAGAAATTTCACATTGTTTTCTACTTTTTTCATTCTTTTGGTTCTGTTGTATAATTTCTTGATTTTTCATAAAATCATAGCTTCCATTAAATCCATTCTAATTTTTAAGGAATTATTTTCTTCAGTGAGCTTTTTAACCTTGTTTTTTCATTTGGCGCATTCTGCTTTTCAAGGAATTCTTCTCTTCATTGACTTCTAGGAAGTCTATTGCCATTTGGGTTAGTCTATTTTTAAAGTTGTCATTTGTTCAGCATTTTTTGTGTCTCCCTTGGGAAACTTTTGATTTGTTTTTCATGATTTTCTTGTATTACTCTCATTTCTCTTCCCACTATTTTCTTTACTTCTCTTACTTTTTCACCTGAGAAAATAAGGATCTATAACTTTTTTCCATTTGCTCATTTTACCAGTCAATTACTTGACTTTTGAATTCTCTGTTAAGTGGAAGGTTCCAGAAACAGGTCCTGTTTCAGTAGTGGAGGCTGCTATCCTGGGGGTGGCAGGGGGAGGGGCTGGTTTGAGAGGTGCAGCTGGGACTGAGACCAGGCCCTGCTCCCCTGTCAGCCAGGTATGAAGTTCCTTGCACTGACCTTCAAAGCTCTCTTTGGCATTTGTGTGTGTTGGCAAGTTTGGAAACCATCACAGCCACCTTTGGTTGGCCATGCTGGTGTAGCCCATGATGAACTGCACTCCACTATGATAGGCCCCTCCTGTCAACCTTTCAGATTGTCTTAGGCCAGAAATTTGTTTCACTCAGTCATTTAGTCTCATCTGTAGCTCTAGAATTTGTTTAGAGTCATTTTTTACAGGTTTTTTTGAAGTTTGGTGGGATAGCTCAAGCTGATCCCTGCATCTACTGTGCCATCTTGGCTTCCATTTTCTTCCTTTTGTAACAGACATGTAATACTTTGTTTTAAGAAAGATAGATCAGTCTAGAAAGGTATGTTGTTAGTAATTTGTGAGCCACTGCTAAGTATTTGAAACAATAGACTCAATTTTAGCCAGATCCAGTGTTTTTCAGTTTTGAAGAGAAGCTATAGAAAAATATCAGATTAATTTTATAAAATAATGACATCATTTGCATATGAAGAGTTTTAAAGAAACAAAGAACTTATTTACTGAAAACTGGAAAGATAGGAGTATGAAGAATCACAGTATTAGAGACACACACAAAAGAATATGTTGAAGATTTCAGAACTACAAAACATTATAGTTAATCATTTCATTTATATGTAATTGTTTTACAATTGAAGAGGTTAAAACTTTAAAAATGAAAAATAATCCTTATTTACATACTGATGTATGATTTTTAAAGTACAATTTACTTCAAAATGGTAATTGGAGAAGTTATCTTTCATATAAAAATTTAATCCCTTGGAGTGAAGATATTTTCATTTAAGCCACTAAAGGGAAAGAAATTTGAGAATAATTAAAGGAGATTCAAAAAGTATTCTGTGTGAGACAAGAGTAGTCAGCTGATAGAAGGCTTCTGCAAAGAGATTCCTTTTTTTGGGAGTGAGAGTTGATTTTTCCTGGTCAAGAGCTTTTGGCACCACCTAGCACTGGAAAGAGAAGCTTCTTAGAGCTTTTTTAGAGTCTTTTTGCTGTATGATGCTATGTCTGGTTTTGAATGAGAAGAAAAACCCAAGATTAAAATATATGCTTTGCAGCTGGTTTTTATCCTGTTGACTTGACTGGTTTTATTTACCTTGCTTAAAGTGTCTGCCTGGAATGTCTTGCTGTGCTTTCCATTCTGAGTGGATAACACTACAACAAGGTGCATAAATAACTGGCTAGTGTGGTCTATGGAGTCTAGAAATGGTCTCTCTGATGACTTTTATATTTGTGTGATTTAAAGGAAACTGTTATACACATTAAGACGTTTCTTTTTTCAGGTGATAAGAAAATAAAAGAACTTGCAAATGTCATATGCAAATATGGTAGAGAAGAATATTTTCCTAGCTAAAGAGTAATAAGCCCCAACAGAAAAGCAGTACACAGATATTCCTAAATCAACCAATGACATGAAAGCCTATAGTCCAGATTTACATATTACCCTAGGTAAATATGTTTTTCTCCCTCATATTGCCTTGCAAAGCTCCTATAAGTATATTCCCAAAGATCCTGAGTACACTGAAAGATTGTGACACAGGTTAATGTGTGAGTTGTGATATACTTTGTTATTTAAGCACTTGACTTAATTTGAATATCTGTGATGTTTTTAACATTATGTTCGTTTGCCTTAATAATTAAATTTTTTTTAAAAGAATCAAAAATATCTCTATTGTTATTGGCTGGTTATGTAAACACCATACATCTGTAAAATATTACATTGTGAGAGGTTGGTTGTATAAATAGAAATGCATCAAGAAATGCTCAAGAAACAGAGTGGTAAGAAGAGGGAGCATATTTTTCCTCAAAAGGGTTATCCATAGAAACTTTGATGTGAGAAATACCTCTCTGAGAATCTAGTCCTGCCAAGGTAAAGCCAAGTTGGCATGAGAAAAAGAACCTAAAGAGTGGCTAATAAGCACTGTTATTACTAGCATTACCACTATTACTACCAGTCCTACTAGTGTTACTACCACCAGCACTACTACTACCATAACCACTGCCACTACTGCTACCATCACTACCACCACCACCACAATTACTACTACTAAAACTACTGTCACTACTATGAGATAGCCTTTCTTTAGTGCATTAAGTGTTTTACAAATACTTCATTTTATTCTTACAATAGCACGAAAAAGTGTTATCCCCAATTTGGAGATGAGAAAAATTATGTAAGTATAAATTAAGTGATTTGCCAAGGGTCACATAGCCAGAATGTGACTGAGACAGAATTTGAACTCAGGGCTTCCTAACCTCAGGTTTAGAGCTCTATTCATCATACCACTTAGGTGCTGTAGAGAAAGCACATTTAATAAAATGTCAATCTTGCTATAATTTCAGTTCCAATCTAATGTACCATAAGAAATATGAATATGAGAAATTCAGAAGAAATATGAGATTTGTAAAAAATGGATATAGTTATAATGTCAGACATTACCAATGTGTAATTGTCACTGAACTGTCAGACATTACCAATGTGCAGTTTTTACTGAACTGCTGGTACACAGTTTCTTGCATGCTCTTTCCCCATAAGACTGTGGGCTCCTTGAGGGCTTTCTCTGTAGCCTCAACTCTTAGAATAGTGCCGGGAGTGTAATAGTGTGCAATAAATGCTTGCTGACATTTTCCTTTCTTTCTTTTCCTTCCTTCCTTTTCCTTCCTTCCTTCCTTCCTTCCTTCCTTCCTTCCTTCCTTCCTTCCTTCCTTCCTTCTTTCCTTCCTTCTTTCTTTCTTCATGCTTTACTGTAAGGGATGACTCCATGAAAGAAGGGAGGAAGATCATAGGAAAAAAAATGATGATATAAAAACAAGTTACATCAAATAACTTTAATTTTTTAAACTGATATAGAATAAAGAAAAAGGAACCTGGAGAAAAACCATATATAATTACTACAATACTTTAAACAGAAAAGAATACTAAAATAAAGTGGAAAGTTAATCATAATGACCAGTCTGGGTCTCAGAGAAAAGGCAAGGAAGTACCTTTTTCCTTGAGCCAGAAAGGTGGGGAATTGTAGGTGTGACCAAAATTTCATATAGTGTTTGATATAGGTCACTACTGTATCAGTTGGTTCTTACTTAACTCTTTTCCTTTGTTCCAAGAGAAGGTTCACTTGAGGTGTGTGGCAGGGTTTAGCCAGAAGGTACAAAGATATGAACACAAAGGGTATCAATTATGATATTATGAAAATAAATGTAATCATGATACTCTTGATAAAAATCACCAAAAATAGTTTTTGCCTCCTTTCATATAACAAATTAAGCTAAAGGAAATTCTTCTTAAGAATTCACTGAAAGCCTGTCAACAAAATAGAACAAAAAAACCCTCTAAATTGCAGCAAAAATAAATAACACATAATTTCTTCTCAACAAAAAAATGAAAAGGAAAGACGATGCTGTAAATTCATAAGTATTTGTAATACCACCCTACACTGAAGTTCCACTCTGATGCTTCACCAGGGATGAGTTGAAGGCCAAATTCTATAAAAATCCTGCCAAGTTCGAAAAGTAAAACTATATAGACAGGCTACATATTTGTCTCATGAGCACCAGCTTAATTATGAGACATGAGAATTATTAGACTGATAGAGTTAATATTATTTTTATTTGACAATTGAGGAATCTGAGCTTCAAAGAAATGGCACGATTTACCTGCCCCTGGTTACATCAGTAGTAGACTCTCAAAAGACAGGGATTTTAACCTAGGGCATCCTAATTAATTAGATCCATTGATGTTTTTACCACAGCATTGCTACCCTAAATGTTTTAGGCTTTGTTTTTTTTCCTCTTCAGGGTAAAAGTTTAATGTTGAATAAATGTTAAAATTGTTTAAAGTATTGTGCCACTAGAGGTCACTAAGGGACTTTAGCAAAAAGCTCATATTCACTTAGAAGAATAAAGGAAAGGAAGATTCTGTATATTATTATCACGTTGATTCTTTAAGATAGACTAGTAATTGATTTATCTGAATTAAATTTCATATATAAAAGGAAGCAAATACAACTTATTTACAATTTGGTTTTGCTTCTCATGAGGCAAAGGCTGATGCTTCATGCCAAAACAGAAAAGGAAATCTGTGTTCCTGTTAAGCAGAAAGATAATTGAGGAAGCTCTGTTAAGCAGAAAGATAATTGAGGAAGCGACATTCAAAACTAGATTTTTAAAAGCTCTTGAATCGAGGTTAGCTAATGTAAGGTGTTGTGTTGGTTCACAGAATTACCAAACTAGAAAGGGATATTGAATCTCATCTGGTTCATAAAACCCTTACTTTACATATGAGGAAATGAAGGCTTTGAGTAACTTGCCCCAGGCTAAGTAGCTGGTAACCAAAAAGGCTGGTATTCAAAACTGGGTTTTCTTAATCATTCTGCCATGCCATATTATACCAAAATTATTTAGTAAACATTAAAAATCCTATAGAGGTATTTTAAAGAGCATCTGTGTAATCTCAGATCTGATCAAACCAATGAACTTGAAATGCTTTAAGGTATATTGGTGCATTCTGTATCAAAATAGTTCCTAAGAACTTAGTTGTAGGAGATTTGGACTACAGACAGCACTCTTGTAGAGTTCAGAAGACAACTTACTCTCTCCTAAACTGAAATGTTACTTGTTATTTTTTAAGAATTCTTTTTTTTTTTAAGTAAATGCATCCATATACCATAGGAGAGCAGCTCACTTATCTCTACCCAAGATATCATGGTTTTCTGACCTGTAGAATGCTGGGCTTGGAAGCCTTTCCTTTGTACTGATGCATCAGAAACAAAGCGAAGGAACATCTTATTTCCAGTTGCCACCAGGGGATCTGGCATCTTGTTGCCACACAGACGACCCAGAATTGGTGATTTTTCTGTTTCCCCATCAAATACTTCCAAGTGATCATAAGCACATTCCTGGTGCTGTTCAATCTCAAAGTCACTGAAAGCCTGGCAAAAAAAAAAAAAAAATACAAAAAACCCACCTAAATTACAGCAAAAATACATAACAACATTTCTTCTCAACAAATGAAAAGGAAAGACAATGCTCTAAATTAATAAGCATTTGTAATACAACCCTACACTGAAGTTCCACTCTGATGCTCCACCAGGGAGGAGTTGAAGGTCAAATTCTATAAAAGTCTTGTCAAGGCTGAAAAGGAAAACTGTATAGATAGGTTACATATTTGTCTTACGAACACCAGCTTAATTATATGCACAAATGTTTCTCATCAGGTTGTCCCCAGGATAATGAAATGTTAAGCTACAGCAACTGAAAAAGCCAGTCTACACCTGTTTGGTTTTAAAAGCCCTGCATGACCTGGCTCCAATATACATTTCCAGCCTTTTTATACGTTATTCCTCTTTTTGCCTTCTTGTTGGTTCTCACATCCCTATGCCTTTGCAATGGATATCTGCCATGTTTAGAAATCATTGCCCCCCTCCCTCTGCCCCAGACAATACCTTACTTACCTCAGGATTCAGCTTAATTAACTAGTTACTATATTTTTACCGGGATAAAAACTGGAGGTGGGGAAAAGGGTTCAAGAATCTTTTAAAAAATTTTTATGATTCTACTCCAATACAACTCTTTTCTTTTGTAATCTTTTTGATTTTAGTTTTATCTATTCTAAAAGTATTATTGCAGAAAAAATGTCCATAGGCTTCATACTGGTTAAGAATTCTTGTTCTACATAAACCTACACAAAACCTTAGTGATTTTCCTCCATAAACTACCATGAATTTATTTATTTTTATTCATCCTGTATCCATCAAATGTCATCTCTTGAGAGCAAAGTGTTTCATCTCCATGTGTAGAATCTTAGTACCTCATACAGTGCCTGGCTTAGAAAAGGTGCTTAATAAACACTTATCGATTAATTGACTGATTATTGAGGCAGAAAGGGTTTGTGAGCAATATCAGTGGAAGGAGCATCTACTGAGATGGACTCAATGGACTTTAAGCATCATATCACCAAAATGGAAAAACTGTCTTTTTTTTTTTCTTAGGGAACTGTGAAACTGAAACACATACACACACATAAAATCTAAGGTTGGAAATTGACAGGTTTTATGAAATTGTAAATACTTTAGAAATTATAGGAAAAATAGGAAGGACAAGAAATACCAGCTCAAGTGCTCAGGTGCCACTTTAGTGATTTGAGAAGAGAGTAAATGCTCCTCCAATTTAAGTGAACTTCAGTCCCAGAAAAAATATACAATTATTGACTTTATTTATTCTAGCTAAGTAACTGTATTTCTCCCTTGCGTACCTATCCTCCTTCAAGGAAGATATGAAACAAATCAACTTTCCTCATACAGAAAGGTTCTCCCCCTTGCAACTTACACCAGTAATCTCTCATAGAAAATTTCTACCATCCTCTACTTTAATTCTCTCCCCTGATCCCTACTGAATATCATTTATTTTGAGGAAGTCTCAGCTACTTGCACATACATCTTCTCCCTGGAACTATGAACCTTGATCGAGTGAATTTTATCACTGCTTTTGGAGAGAGTATGTCAATATATTCCCCTATCCCTATCACCCCCATCCTTTCTGGGTCGAAAAACCTATCTCTTGTTCATCAGTTCCTTTATATATATATATATATCATATATATATATATATATATATATATATATATATATATATATATATACATATATATACATATATACATATATATATACATATATACATATATATACATATATACATATATATATACATATATATACATATACATATATATATATATATTATTCCCTGCATTAAAAGTTATCTCCTTGAAGAGGGGCACTGTCTTTGCTTTTATATTGTATCCCTGAATTTGGCGTAGTGTTCGCTCAGCATAAACTGTTTAATATATGCTTTTTCATTTGTTTGTTGTAGTGGTTCATTCTTTAGAGCTTCTCAATGTGACTCTCACCATAAATGATGATTAATCAAGAAAAATAACCAAATCATTTTATATATTTTATTATTCTTACCCCTATCTTTATGGCACTTGATACTTGCTACATGCCCTACTGTACGTGTGATTTTCACATATCCAACTGCAAAAATCTTATGAAATGAACATTATGCTGAACTGTAATGGAGATTATAAATATCATAGAGGAAGGGTTAAGAAACCAGAATGTGTACCCAAAATTAACCATGTCTCCATTTACTTGATACTTTTCATTTTTGTAGGGAGAAAAAGAAGAGGAGAAGAGAAGTTAGAAGAGAAGAAAGAAGAGGGAGAGACTAAAAAGGAAAGAGTTTATACCTATTCAGAAATTGAAAGAGTAGTTAGAATTCCCCCCACCCAGAAAGAGTGCTACTCAACCTCAGTAAAGAATTAGAAATAGAAGGGTAATGACATATAAGAATCAGAGGTAACCTGCACTTTCTAGTGGGTTGCCATATTTTACAGATAATATAGAAAAACTTATGGTGATAAACCAAATTACAGCAAACTAAACAGCTGAAAGACTGGATGGTTATGATTTATGCTACACAAGTGGTAGCAAAATTTATGGTTTTCTTGTACGCACTTGTATCATAGAGAAATGTAGAATTCCACTGGTTGATCACAACAACCAAATCTTTTCATTGCTCTGGTTCTGTCATCATTGTGTACACACAGGTATCTGTGATAATTGACCATAATCTCTAGAGCAGGATTAACAAAAGGTCATAGGATCAAAGTTTTATAGTTTTATAACTTGCAAGTCAATGAATCCAACCCTCTCATTTTATAGATGAAGTAACTGAGGCACAGAGAAATTAAGTGACTTGTCTGCAGAACTATTCAAATAGTATTTGAGATTGAATTTGAATGCAGGTTATATTGCCATTCAAAAATAACTGACTTAAATTACATCAAGCATATTTGGCTACATGAAACCTGGATTTCTTCCCTCTGAGGATGATGCAGTACTGGAAGACGTTGTAAAATCTGCACAGGATCAACATGATTCCTTGTCGTGGTTAGTTTTCAATGGCCCTTTGAGCTCTTAAATTTCATTTCTTCCTTCTGGTGCTGGAGAAATTATAATTCTCTATTTCATAGAAGAAGGAACTGGGGAAAAGAGAAGCTCATTGATTTTTGCAAAGGACTTCCATTCAGTAAATGTTGGAATTCAGATCAGAATTCACAGGCCCTAAATTTCTTGTCTGTTGATTAGCCCACTCAACTCCAAAAGAATAATATAAAGGGGCCATTTCTTTCTCCTAATGAAATTCAGAATCTCTGCAGTGAATCATAACATCTGTTTAACAGTGCATAGCAACATAGCACAACAGTGTAGGTTAAGCTGGCAAGCGAGATGGCAGGCAAATATTTGATCCACAGCCAACTGGCCCTAGCTTTTTTATCGAATTACTAATGGGATCAGACCAAATTTACAAGAGCAAAATCAGATGAGATTCCTTTAATAAACTGTGTTCAAAGCATATAAATAAATCATATTGCCACAGGTACCAGTGGACTTTTCTTCTAGAAGCAGAAGACTTTTTAAATTCTAACTCCAAAATTAGTAGTTGTCTCCATCCCCATATCATTCTCACCTAAAGTTCTATCACATGCATGCAAAAACCTTACCCATGTTTCATAAATACATTGTTATGCTTCCAGTGTTGGCCATTGCTACATAGCAATGTGTTGAAGGCAAAGAGAAAGAGGAAATGAAGAGCAGGACATTGCAAGATTCAATCAAAAAGGCAAATTTCATTCTGTCCAAAAGGAATCCCTTCCAGGGCACAGATTAGAAATCACAAAGTAACCACAGTCAAACTATTCATGGATTGGACTAATACAACTTTGCCAGAAATCATGAGGCTTAAAGAACTCTCAAGAGTGTTGCATTAGGGTTCAAAACAGGTGGGAAGACTGAATATAAATTCCTGCCAAACTAGTTTTTAAGGTTCTCTTTCATTAAATAAAATTACAATATATCACTTTGTTATAAGCCATAGTTTGAGGGAATCAAATCAATTTTGACTTTCACCAAATATTACTGGAGGTTGCAATTATCTATGTAAAAGAAAAAATATGGATGAAAATCAAGAGTGAAGATTTGAGCATAGTCCAATCATTACCAAATTCACTAAGCAGCAGAAAATCCACTCTGGTGCCTTGGGACAATCTCTACCTCATGCCTGGAATACCCTCCATCTTCCCTTTGGCCTCTGGGAAACACTTGCTTCATTCAAGTTTGAAAGTAAATATTCTCTAAACAAGGACTTTCCTAGTCCTCCTAGTTTTTAGTGTTATTATTTTTAACTATTTTGTACATATTGCTTTTCTATTGTAGAGTGGAGCTTCCTTCAGGGCAGTGACTGCCACATCTCTGTGTGTGTATGCCTCATACCTAGCACAGCACTATTGAACTGTATTTGCTGAGCTGCATTGATTTAGACTTAGTTTAGTCTCACATCCTTTTCCCCTTCAATCTTCAAATGCTTCATTTCAGCATTTAGCTGAATTCTCAATATCTCTAATGGTACTTTTAAACCAAAGAGAAAAGGGTCTTGGCTTCTTAGACTTTTAGGAAATTTCTATCTTCTGAAACCCATTCTAGCAATTGTATTTGTGAGATATTAGAATTACTGAACTATGTTTTAGCAAGACCAAGAAAAAGCTCTGAAGATAATAACCTTGGACTCCAGTCAGAAATCCTTGTATATTTCCCATAAGGCAGGATAAAAGATTGAGAAGTCACACTCAAAAGAAATAAAACTAAACTCCACTCACAGAGTGTGGAAATAATAAATGTATGCTGCTCTCTGGAACACCCAAGCAAGGCTAATCTCATGATTCTCAGTGGCAGCCAGCCAAGCTTCAATGGGATAGTACTTTACATTAACAGTTGTCCTTGAAGAAATGCCTCTACCTAAAATACAGACATTCTGGCTAATGAGAAAGGTTACACAGAGTAACTATTTTTATTCACAAAGGACTTGAATAAAATGATGTCACTAGATGGGAAAACTTGTTGCATTGAGGATTAGCATTGTATTAAAGATAAAATGGCTAATACGCCTTACTCCTAGCCCTATAAACAGCTAGACACCATCCTCCTATTCTGCTATATTTCTAATCTCTCCTTTCCTGCTTCTGATTTCCTACATAATAACTGAAATATTGAAAGTTTTCCCAAAACTGTGAGAGTTTTGGAATATAACATACAGGTAAGTACATATTGAATGATGTTATTCAGGCTTTTCTGACATGTGTATGTCACAAGTGTATGAGAAAATAAAGGTAAACTATAGTAAAGGTAGAAGAATATTCCTGTGCTTTTCAAAGATGGGGCAGGGGGAGGGGTTTCAATCTATAGATCAACAAACATTTAATAAAACTTACCATGCCCTTGGAACTATTATATAAGGATAAGGGATACAAAAAAAGCATCACAAAAAATATATCAGACTGTGCCTTCATTAAAATGGGAAAAGATAACCTGTGAATAAAAAGGCTTATATAAAATATACGGGGCAGAGAGGACCAGGCCAGAAAGTAGGTCAGAAAACATTTATCTCTCCCAATTTCTTCCACAAAAAAAGACAGAACAATGCCTCAGAGCAGCAGAAATAAACATGGGGTAAAGCAATTGTCTTCCTAACACAAGGGGCCAAGGAGGTTCAGCCTGAGTGGAGAGCAAACATCTTCATGCTGACTCTGCAGAATCAACAAACAATAAATGCTGGGGGCAGCTGAGTTGAGAGTCAGCCTCAGACTTAGGAATTTTCATCTCACATACAGTGTGGGGTCTAACAGCTGAGTTGGAGAAGACTGAAGGAGCTTCCAGTGTTGAGGGACACCAACCAGAGCTGTACTGACCACATGCTCCCAGACTACGGATGCAAGGGAGAAGGAGCTAGCACACACCTAGTGAGGGCAACAGTAGAGGGGCAAGGGGTTAGGGAACCCTCATGGCTGTGGGAAGTTCTAGGACACCAGTCCCTGGGGTTTCAGTTGCAAAGCAAGAGAGAACAGCTGTAGTTTGTAGTCACTAGAGGGACTGCAGGAAGCAAGATCATTTATAGGCAGTGTGGCTGGGAGCCCTACCCATGGCTTGGGAATGGAGATGAAAGCCCCGAGATAGAACTCATAAAATACCAGTAAGAACTACCAAGGCTTAGGGCATTAATCCTCGTACCTCAGGACTACAACATGATTACACTTGCAGCTGCTAAAAAGAAAATCAAACGAGGAAGGTAGAGTCAAGATGGTGGAGCAAAGTCAGAGACTAACCTGAGCTTTCCTCCAACCCTTCAAAATAACGAGTCTAAAATTAATTCTAGACCAGCAGAACCTCAATAAAGATGAAGTGAAACAATTTTCCAGCCCAGGACACTTAAAAAGTCAGTAGAAAAGTTCTATTGCACCACAGTGAGAGAGGAGTACAGTCTAATGCTGGCCATGATAGGCCACATACCAGGGACAGGATTCTGTTGCCTTGCCTGCATTTGGATCTGGGTCACAATCCTGGGTTGAATCCCAATGTGAGGAGGACCACTACCACAACAGAGCTTGTGGCCACAAGAGATCAGGGACCATGGTCAGAGTTCCAGGGTTGAAAAGAAAGTTTGTGGCTGCTCACAAACCAGTACATTGTACAGGGGAGTAGTACACATACCACTCTCTAGATCATGCCACCTTAGAAGAGTTAAAAAAAAACTAGGAGGTCCCTAGAATTACTTCTGAAAACAGCTGTACAAAAAACACGGAACTTGGGACAGTATCAACTCCATTTGGGAAGTAGAGCCCCACTTTAGCATAGAGTTAAAAGTCAAGAAATAGGCTGGAAAAATAGCAAACAATAGAAAAAAAATCTTACCATGCAAAGGTACTATGGTGACAAGAAAGCAAAATACACACTTAGAAGAAGAGAAAAAAGTCAAAATTCTTGCATCTAGAGTATCAAAGAAAAATATGAATTACTTTCATATAATATACATTATACAGTATACAAAAAAAATACATTACTTTCAGGAAGAGCTCTTTTTTTTAAATCAAGTAAAAGAGATAGAGGAAAAATTGGGAAGACAAATGAGTGATAAAAGAAAACTATGAAGAAAGAGACAAGAACTTGGTAAAGGAAACAAGAAATACTGAAGAAAGTAACACCTTAAAAAAAGAATAGGCCAAATGTATTAGGGGGCAGAGCCAAGATGTCAGAGTAGAAAGACACACATATGCAGGGTCTCCCCACACAGTCCATAAAATATCTGAAGAGAGGAACTCTCAACAAATTTCAGAGCAGCAGAAGTGGAGAACAACAGAGTGGAGGAGATTTTCAGCCTAGGGGGACCTGAAAGGCCTATGGGAAATATCAGTTGAACTGGACACGGAGCAGAGAGGGGAGCCCAACCCAGCCTTGGCTACGTGGTGCATGGCTTGTGAACAGCCCTCGGGGACAGAATCTCCAGTCTCAGAATCCAAAGCTGCAGCAGCAGCAGGTCCACAAATCCCTCAACCCACAGGCGCCAAAGGTCAGTGAGGGGGTTTTTTCAGCTGGCCTGGAAGGGAGAAGGTTTTTTCAGCTCTGATCTCAGGAAGCAGCCCACAGAGGCCGCATCAGGCAAGCTGTGGTAGCCCTACAACAGGCCGCATACATGGTGGAATCATAAAACCCCTGGGGGCACTGAGGAGCTGAGTCATACCTCAGCCCTTTGTAAAGGCCCTGGGAGAGCAGGTCTTTGTCTCACACTGAATGACGGTCCTTCCCATCCAGTTTATCTGAAAATCAACTCTCAGCGTGGATTTGGCAGAACTGGAGGCCAGATGGCTCTGGAGAGGTAACTGCTAAGATTCTGAACACAAAAATCTTTCCTTGCTTCCAGATTAGTGTACACGCTGGATTCTGCCACCTTGGAGGAACTGAGATATTACAGATTCCCAGAGTATACCCTACTCTCCTACAAAGGACCCAAAAGAAACTGGTTGGGAAAATGCCCCAAAAAGGGGAAAAAAAATAAGACTATAGAAGGTTACTTTCTTGGTGAACAGATATCTTCTCTCATCCTTTTGGATGAGGAAAAACAATGCTTATCATCAAGGAAAGACATAAAAGTCAAGGCTTCTGTATCCCCCCCCCAAAAAAAATAATAATATTCAATGGTCTCAGGCCATGGAAGAGCTCAAGAAGAATTTTGAAAATAAAGTAAGAGAAGTGGAGGACAAACCGGGAAAAGAAATGAGAGAGATGGAAGAAAAGCATGAAAAGCAAGTCAACACCTTTCTAAAGGAGACCCAAAAAAATGCTGAAGAAAATAACACCTTGAAAAATAGGCTAATTCAATTGGCAAAAGAGGTTCGAAAAACCAGTGAGGAGAAGAATGCTTTCAAAAGCAGAATTAGCCAAATAGAAAAGGATATTCAAAATCTCACTGCAGAAAATACTTCTTTCAAAATTAGAATGGAACATAAGGAGGTTAATGGCTTTATGAGAAACCAAGAAATCACTAAAAAAAAAAGCAAAAGAATGAAAAAATGGAAGATAATGCAAAATATCTCCTTGGAAAAACAACTGACCTGTAAAACAGATTGAGGAGAGACAATTCAAAAATTATGGGATTATCTGAAAGCCATGATCAAATAGAGAGCCTAGACATCATCTTTCATGAAATTATCAAGGAAAACTGCCCTGATATTCTAGATCCAGGGGGCAAAATAAGTATTCAAGGAATCCAACAATCACTGCCTGAAAGAGTTTCAAAAAGACAAACTCCTAGGAACATTGTGGCCAAATTCCACAGTTTCCAGGTCAAGGAAAAAATATTGTAAGCATCTAGAAAGAAACAATTCAAGTATTGTGGAAATACAATCAGGATAACACAAGATCTAGCAGCTTCTACATTAAGGGATCGAAGCACGTGGAATAGGATATTCCAGAAGTCAAAGGAACTAGGACTCAAACCAAGAATCACCTACCCAGCTAAACTGAGTATAATACTTCAGGGGAAAGAATGGTCTTTCAATGAAATAGAGGACTTTCAAGTATTCTTGATGAAAAGACCAGAGCTGAAAAGAAAATTCGACTTTCAGACACAAGAATCAAGTGAAGCATGAAAAGGCAAACAGCAAAGGGAAGTCATAAGGGACTTACTGAAGTTGAACTATTTACATTCCTACAGGGAAACACAATATTTGTAACTCTTGAAAACTTTTTTCAGCATCTGGGTAGTTGGTGGAGTTACACACACACACACACACACACACACACACACACAAACACACACACACAGAGAAAGAGAGACAGAGAGCACACAGGGTGAATAGAATAGTATGAGATCATATCTTAAACAAATGAAATCAAGTTCTGAGAGAGAAACATATTGGGAGGAGAAAGGAAGAAATTCAAGGGGGCAAATTATCTCTCATAAAAGAGACAAGTAAATGACTTTTCAGAGGAGGGACAAAGTAGGGAGCTGAGAGAAAAAGCATGAAGCTTACTCTCATCGCATTCGACTAAAAGAAGGAATAAAATGCACACTCATTTTGCTATGAAAACCTATATTACAATACAGAAATGTGGGGAAGAAGAGGATAAGCAGGGTGGGGGGATGATTGAAGGGAGGGCCATGGGAGGAGAGAGCAAATAGAAATCAACACTCTTGGGGAGAGATAGGATCAAAAGAGAGACTAGAATAAGTGGGAGGGGCAGGATAGGATGGAGGGAAATATAGTTAGTCTTACACAACACGACTATTATGGAAGTAATTTGCAAAACTTCATAGGTATGGCCTATATTGAATTGCTTGCCTTCCCAAAGGGAGGAGGGAGGGATGGGGAGAAGTTGGAATTTAAAGTTTTAGGGACAACTGTTGAGTATTGCTCTTGCAACTAGAAAATAAGAAATACAAGTAATGGGGTATAGAAAGTTAGCTTGTCCTACAGAACAAAAGAGAAGATGGGGATAAGGGAAGGGAGAGATGTGAGAAGGAAGGGCAAATTGGTAATAGGGGTAATTAGAATGTGCAGTGTTTTAGGGTGAGGGGAGAGGAAAAATGGGGAGAAAATTTGGAACCCAAAAATTTTGTGGAAATGAATGTTGAAAACTGAAATAAATAAATTAAAAGAAAAAGAATAGGCTAAATGGTAAAAGAGCCATAATAACTCAATAAAGGGAAGAATGCCTTAAAAAAACAGAATTGAATAATTGGAATAAGATGTTCTTACTGATAAAAAGTCCTTAAAAAGTAGAAGGAGGGGAGGAGCCAAGATGGCGGAGTAGAAAGACTCACGTATGCTAGCTCAGAATCCACAGCCCATAAATTTCCTGTGAGAAGAACTCCCCACAAATTCTGGATCACTGCAAAGCACGCAGAAACACAGTGGAAGAGATTTCCATTCCAGAGAGCCCTGGAGAGCTGTCCCCAGGGGTCCGTCGCACCCCGGAAAGCAGAGTCCACCCCTGAGCAACCATGGTCACAGCCCCAGAGGAGCAGATCTGAGCAGGCTTCAGGGACAGAACCTCCGGCGGCCGGGAAGGTTCCCTCTGCCCACAGACGCTACAGGTCAGTGAGAGAGACTTCTGGGCTGGCCAAGAGGGGAGCGGGGTGGCTCTGTGTCTTGGGCCCCCTCAGGAGGCAGTGGCAGAGGCAGTGGTGGCCGGGACTCCACAGGAAGGCAGGAGCTCCATTACCGAAGGTCTCTGCATAAACCCCCTGAGGGAGCTGAGCTTGGGAGGTGGCCCTGCCCCCACCCGCTCCATTATTGAAGGTCTCTTCATAAAGCCCCTGAGGGAACTCAGCCAGGGAAGTGGCCCTGCCCTCACCCCAGCACCAGAACTTAAGCTCACATTGAATAGCAGCTGCTCCCACCACAGAAAGCCCTGAGACTGGGAAGCAGCATTTGAATCTCAGACCCCAAGCACTAGCTGGGCGGATCTAGGCAGGGGTGGAGAGGAAATCTCAGAAGTCAAGTAACTGGTTGGGAAAATGCCCAGAAAAAGGAAGCAAAATAAGACGATAGAGAGCTACTTTATTAGGGAAGAGATGTTTCCTTCCTCCTTTCATTTTCTGATGACGAAGTACAATGCTTGCCATCAGGGAAAGGGGTGGAGGTCGGGGCCTCTCTATCCCAGACATCTGAGGTGGATGTCCGGTGGACTCAGGCCATGGAAGAGCTCAAAAAGGATTTTGAAAATCAAGTTAGACAGGTGGAGGAAAACCTGGGAAGAGAAATGAGAGAGATGCAAGAAAAGCATGAAAAACGGGTCAATACTTTGCTAAAGGAGACCCAAAAAAATGCTGAAGAAAATAACACCATGAAAAATAGGCTTACTCAATTGGCAAAAGAGGTTCAAAAAGCCAATAAGGAGAAGAATGCTTTCAAAAGCAAAATTAGCCAAATGGAAAAAGAGGTTAAAAAGGTTTACTGAAGAAAATAGTTTTCTCAAGATTAAAATGGAACAGATGGAGTCTAATGACTTTCTGAGAAACCAAGGAATCACAAAACAAAACCAAAAGAATGAATAAGTGAAAGAGAATGTGAAACATCTCATTGGAAAAACAACTGACCTGGAAAAGAGATCCAGGAGAGACAATTTAAAAATTATGGGACTACCTGAAAGCCATGATCAAAAAAAGAGCCTAGACATCATTCTTCATGAAATTATCAAGGAAAACTGCCCTGAAATTCTAGAACCAGAGGGCAAAATAAGTATTGAAGGAATCCAGCAATCACCGCCTGAAAGAGATCCAAAAAGAGAAACTCTTAGAAACATTGTGGCCAAATTCCAGAGTTCCCAGGTCAAGCAGAAAATATTGCAGCAGCTAGAAAGAAACAATTCCAGTATTGTGGAAATACAATCAGGATAACACAAGATCTAGCAGCTTCTACACTAAGGGATCAAAGGGCATGGAATAGGATATTCCAGAAGTCAAAGGAACTAGGACTCAAACCAAGAATCACCTACCCAGCTAAACTGAGTATAATACTTCACTGGAAAATATGATCTTTCAATGAAACAGAGGACTTTCAAGCATTCTTGATGAAAAGACCAGAGCTGAAAAGAAAATTTGACTTTCACACACAGAAATGAGAAGAAGCACGAAAAAGTAAACCGCAAAGGGAAGTCATAAGGGACTTACCAAAGGTGAACTGTTTACATTCCTACATGGAAGCACAATATTTGTAACTCTTAAAACGTTTCAGTATCTGGGTAGTTGGTGGGACCATACACAGACGTACACACACACACGCACACACACACAGGTACATGTGTGCATGCACACACACATACACACAAGCACGCACACACAGAGACAGAGCGCACAGAGTGAATTGCACAGGATGGGACCATATCTTAAAAGAAATTGGGGTAAATGGTGAGAGAGAAATGTAGTGGGAGGAGAGAGGGTGAAATGAAATGGGATAAATTATATCTTATTCAAGAGGCAAGCAGGAGACTTTTTAGTGGAGGGAAAAAGAGGAGAACTGAGAAAAAAAACATGAAGTTTACCCTTATCACATTCGACTAAAGAAAGGAGTAAAACACACACTCGTTTTGGTATGAACACCTATCTTACAGTACAGAAAAATGGGGAAGAAGGAGATAAGCAGGGAGAGAGGGATGATGGAAGGGAGGGCAATGGAAGAACGGAACAATTTGAAGTCAACACTCTTGGGGAGGGACAGGATCAAAAGACAGAATAGAAACAATGGGGGGCAGAATAGGATGGAGGGAAATACAGTTAGTCTTATACAACACGACTGTTATCAAAGTCATTTGCAAAACTACACAGATATGGCCTATATTTAATTGCCTGCCTTCCCAATGGGAATGGGGGGGGGGAGGGATGGATGGGGAGAATTTGGAACTCAAAGTTTTAGGAAGAACTATTGGGTATTGTTCTTGCTACTAGGAAATAAGAAATACAGTTAATGGGGAATAGAAAGTCATCTGGCCCTACAGGACAAAAGAGAAGATGGGGACAAGAGAAGGGAGGGATGATAGAAGAGAGGGCAGATTGGTGATAGGGAAAATTAGAATGCTTGGTGTATTGGGGTGGGGGGAGGGAAAACGGGGAGAAAATTTGGAACCCAAAATTTTGTGAAAATGAATGTAAAAAGTTAAATAAATAAATAATTTTTTTTAAAAAAAGTAGAAGGAGGGGGAGAATTTGGAAGTCAAATTTGAAGAAAAAAAGAATGTTAAAATTATTTCTACATGTAATTGAGGATACTAAATAAGAAAAAAATGAAAATAAAGTAAAATAATAAATATGAAATATAAATAGACATACATGATTAAGCCAAGGAAGAATAACTCAACTATTAATAGTTACTATAAACATAGGGAAGATTGGGGTTCATATTAAAAAGATGATAATGGAACTAAATGAGAAATGTCAAATGGCCTCAATGGCAAAATGAATTATGGGGAAAACTTAAAAAAACACTTTAAAAATCAAATAAGAGAGATAAAGGGAAAAGTAGAAAAAAACATGAGGAAGTAAAGAAAATCAAGAAAATTATGAAAGGAAAGTCGACCAACCAGAAATAGAGAATCAAAAATTTAAGGAAGAAAAAAAAATTCCTTGAAAGTTAGAGTTGGTCATGGGAAGCTAGTAATGTTCTAAGACACCAAGAAATCATAAAGAAATCAAAAGAGTGAAAAAAATAGAAGAGAAAGCAAAACATCTTATCAGAAAAAAGCAAATAATCTGGAGAACAGATCAGGGGGAAATAATATAAGAATAGTTAGATCACTTGAAAATTGCAATAAAAATAATCTGGATAGGATACATAAGTGTCTTGAAGTTCTAGAAGAAAAGGGTAAAGCATAATGAGAAAAAAAATCCATTCATTATCACCTGAAAGAGATCCCAGGAAGAAAGCTTATATGAATAACATAGTCAAGTTTCAAAGTTCCCCAGGTAAGGAACTATTGGAAGCAACAACAACAACAATTTAAATGTCATGAAGCTACAATAAGGATTATGCAAGATATCACAGTCACTACATCTACAGATTGTAGGTCTTGGAGTACTATATTCTGTAGAGCGCAAGATCTGTGGTTACAACAAAGGGTAATTTACCCAGTAATGTTAAGTATAATCCTGAATGAGAAAAAAAGAACATTTAACAAACTCAAAGATTTTCAGGATTTTTGTGGAAAACAAACAAACAAACCAGAACTTAAGGGAAAACCTGACATATAACACCTAACAGACAACAAAAGAAAATCAACAGGGAAGCAAAGAAAAGCTGAGAATTTTTGAAAACAATGTGTCCTATTCGTTATATAGATTCTCTTGAAATGAAAATTTACTGTTTTATACTGAATCATCTCATGTTCTGTTGTGTACATGACAATTTTTTCTTGTCTCATTTTGTATTTCTGTTTAAAATAAATTTTAAAAATTACCATGTTTGTATATAATATATATAGCATATATTATAGTATTATATATAGTAGCAAATACATGTACACTACCATTATACATGTGTATATATATTATATATACACTATATGCACTGCACATATATTTATAATATAGTATATATAACAGCATATATATGTATACAGACGCACACACACACACACACACATAGACACATAGAATATATGATAGCTTCAGGGGGAAGATTCAAGGGTCTAGTACCTGAGTAGAAAGGAGGGGGCAAGAGAGACTTCCTTAAGATGGTTAGCCTTGATATCATATCTTTGAAACTATAAAAAAAGTAATGTCCTTACCATGATGATTAAAAGGACATAGTATAAATTAAAGCAACATATGTATGTACACATAAGTGAGTAAGTCTGCTTATCCATGAACTTACCATGATCCATTATCATACTTATAGTAACAACAGCAGCAATGAAAATAATAATAATAATTACTAATATTTTTAAGCACCCCAGCATACACAGGGGGGCCTGCTACCACAGGTTCTTTGATCTGCATTCTTAAAAGGAAAGCAACTTTCAAGGATTTAACAATTACTTTAATCAAGCTCATATATCATTCCTTTAATCAAGTACACATATCATGCACCTAATTCAGGGGCGTCAGCACCCTGAATTTCAAAGGAAATACAGAGAAATCAAAAAGTCAACAGGTATGGCTTCCTCTGTCTTAATTCAACAGACAGGTTCAACTGTCCGACCATAGTTACCAGAGAGGGAAGCACTGACATTTGGGTTTTCAAAGACAAGAGACTCCTTAAAGCAGTTTCCCAGAGTACTTTCACTCAAACCTTCCTACAAAAACTAAGCCCAAAAGTAAAACCTCACCCTCAAAGTATTTACACTTTTTAGAGCCAGAGTACATCACATCCCTTAAGAACCAGTGCCTCATTAATAAAAGGCTTGGATCTTACCACAAATCTTTCCTAATCAAGCTCCCTTTAATGGGCAGGACCATTAGTGGTTGGGGAAGATCTTTAATTATATTAAAATAATTACCAATACAAATACCTATACAGTTTCAAGTTAAAGAAACTCTTGTTTCTGTACTTTACTCCTAGTAAAGACTCTTGATTGATAAAGGCAAGACTCAATCAGAGGCATTTGATTATACCAAAACAAAAACAGCAAAAGATCCGATTTTCTTTGCCATCACAGCACTGTGCTAAATAATTTATAAATATTGTCTCAAGTGATCCTTAGAACAACTCTGAGAAGTAAATGCTATTATTATGCCCATCACATAGATTAGGAAACTGAGATAAACAGAGGTTATATGACTTATTTTGTTTCACAAAGCTAGTAAATATCTGAAGCTGAATTTGAACTAAGATCTTCCTGATGCCAAGCCAGTGCCCTATCTCCTCCATGACCAAATAAAACACATTGAAATTGTTTTATTGTTTCACAAGATGTTATTTAATACAGTGATACAAACCAATGCTTACTATCCTTGAAAAATGCATAAGATAAATTTATCATCATCGTCATCATCATCACCATCATCATCATCACCACCACCATCATTACCCTTCTCTTCTTGCCCTTTCCTAGAAGCATAGTGTAGTGGCAAGAACATTGGATTTAGTGTTAGAGGAAATGGGATCAAAATCCAGCTCTGGGAACATCTTTTTAAGCTTGGGGAAATTATTGTCCCATCTCTGACCCTAAGTTTCTCATTTATAAAATGAGTAGGTGAGAATAACTCTGAGGCATCCTGTTACTTCTTCCTCAAACAAGAGATATATTTTTAAAATATATAATATATTTATTTTCAGTTCTCAACATTCACTTCCACAAGAATTTGAATTAAAAAATTTCTCCCCATCTCTCCCCACCCCTACACCATGGCAGCACGCACCCTTCCACCTATTCTTCCAGCCTGTTTTCCCTTCTATTATTCCAATAACTTCCATCTCCCTCCCTTCTATTTATCTGTAGAGCAAAATAGATTTCTATACACCATTGCCTGTATATCCTATTTCCCAGTCGCATGCAAAAATAATTTTTAACGTTCATTATTAAAGCTTTGAGTTCCATACCCTCCTTCATTGATGAAGTAATCAATTCAATATAGGTCAAATATGTATAACCATGCAAGATACATCCATAATAGTTACGTTTCCAAACACTAATCACATTTCCTTCAATCCTGTCCTGCCCTCCATTTATTCCCTTCTCTCCTGTGACTTATCCTTCCACAATGGTGTTTGCTTCTGATTATCCCTTTCCTTTAAATTGCTGCCCCTTCTATTATCTTCCCTCTCCCATCTCCTTCCCACCTGCCTTCCTGCAGGGCAAAATAGAATTCCATATACAGTTATGTGTTATTCTCTCCTCAAGCCAAATGTCATGAGCATTTGTTTCCTTTCATCTCCCCCTTTTTCCCCTCCATTGTGAAATCTCTTTCTTGCCTCTTTTATGAGAGATGATTTGCTACATTCTACCTCTTCCCTTCTCTTACTTCTAGTATATTCCACTCCAATATATTCCAATATATTTCATTTTTTAGGTATTCTCCATTCATATTCAGCTCATCCTGTGCCCTCTATGTGTCTACATACATACATAAATACATATGTATTCATACACATATACACTCATGTACATAAGTACCTACACAAATGTAACATACACATACATATATACCATTCTACATACACACACACATATTCCCTCTAACAACACTAATACTCAAAAAGGTCTCATGAGTTATAAATATCATCTTTTTATGTAGCTATGTAAGCAGTTCGACTTTAATAATTCCCTTATGACTTCTCTTTCCTGTTTACCTTTTCATGTTTCTCTTAATTTTTTTTGAAGTCAAATTTTCTATTCAGCTCTGATCTTTGCAACTAGAATGCTTGCAAGTCCTCTGTTTCATTGAAATTCCATTTTTTCCCCTGAAGTACTATACTCAGTTTTGCTGAGTAGGTGATTCGTGGTTTTAATTCTACTCTGGAATATCATGCTTGATACCTTAGTGTAAAGCTGCTAAAACCCATGTTATCCTGATTGTGTTTCCACAATACTTGAATTGCTTCTTTCCGGCTGTTTGTAATATTTTTTTCCTTGACCTTGAAACTCTTGAATTTGGCAGCAATATTTCTAGGAGTTTTCCCTTTGGGGTCTCTTTCAGTAGGAGATCAGTCAATTATTTTTCCATTTTTATTTTAGCTTCTGGTTCCAGAATGTCAGCACAGATTTTCTTGATAATTTCTTGAAAGCTGATGTCTAGGTTCTTTTCTTTTATTGTGATTTTCAGGTAGACCAATAACTTTTAAATTATCTCTCCCGGATCTATTTCCAGGTCAATTGTCTTTCTAATTATATATTTCACATTGTCTTCTACTTTTTCATTCTTTCGGTTTTGTTTTTATAATTTCTTGATTTCTTGTAAAGTCATTAGTTTCAATCTGTTCCATGCTAATTTTTAAAGAAATATTGTCTTCAGTGAGCTTTTGGACCTCCTTTCCCTTTGGTCAATCCTGTTTTTTTAATGAATTCCTCTCCTCATTGGATTTTTGAACTTCTTTTGCCTTTTGGGTTAGTCTGTTTTTAAAGGTGTCATTTTCTTCAGCATTTTTTGGATCTCCTTTAGCAAGTTGTTGATTTATTTGTCATAGTTTTCTTGCATTGCTCCCATTTTTCTTCCCAATTTTTCCTCCACCTCTCTTACATGACTTTCAAAGTACTTTTTGAGCTCTTACATGGCCTGAGACAATCTCATATTTTTTGAGGGGCTTTGGATGTAGAAGTTTTAACCTTTCTATGTTCCTCCAGTTGTATGCTTTGATCTTCCTCTGGTTGTGTCCTTTGCCCTTCTCATCTGAAAGGATGGAAGAAAATACCTTTTTGCAAAGAAAGTAACCTTCCTTTATCTTATTCTTCCTTCTTTTGGTCATTTTCCTAACCAATTACTTGACTTTTTAGTCCTTTCTCAAGTGGAGAGTATGCCACCCCAGGCTTCAGAGGTTTTGTGTAACTGTTCTCTGAGCTATCTCTAGAGACCTGTAAGTCCTTACTTCTTCCAAAGTGGCATAGTCAAGAGAGAGGTATTTACTCCTCTCCAGCACTGTGTTCTGGTCTGTGAGCAATGAAAAGCACTTTTTTTCTGTCCTGGATTTGTGAGGAGGATTCTCTCTCAACAGCTACCACCAACTCTGCCATGATTGTGCTCCTGCTCACCCCAGGACCCACCATTCAGGACTGAGACTCAAATCAGTCACTTCACTCCCCCAAGGTAGAAAGTTCAAGAAGCTGCTGCTGATAAAGCACTGTCTCTTTCTGTTATGGAGCTGGAACTGGGGCTGGATAGGGCTCCCCTCTCACCCAGGTGAAAGATCTTTCTCACTGACCTTTGAAGCTGTCTTTGACTTTTGTGGGTTGAGAAATCTGGAAATCCACAGCAGCTGAAGCCTGCTCCAGTTCATTCTGCGCTGTTTAACCCATGCTAGACTAATCTCATTTCTGAAC
Source organism: Bettongia penicillata ogilbyi (assembly GCA_023548195.1). Classification (NCBI taxonomy): domain Eukaryota; kingdom Metazoa; phylum Chordata; class Mammalia; order Diprotodontia; family Potoroidae; genus Bettongia; species Bettongia penicillata. The sequence goes on along the minus strand of JAJHZJ010000175.1, from coordinate 1,005,601 downwards.
CTAGAGTGATAGAGCTGTCCTGTTGACTTTCCAGGCTGTCTTGGACTGGAAATTTGTTTGACTCTGTCACTTAGTGGCTTATACCATTCAAGAATTTGTTTAGAGTCATTTTTTGCAGAGATTTTAAGACCTTTGGGAGGGAGGAGAGTTTGAGAAGGTCAGTTGTTCCACCCCTCAACAAGGAATATTTTTAAGAAGTTTGGGAGAAAGTTTTGATATATTTCTGAAACTAACTCATATACATCTAGCACCTCATTAATTAACCAAAAAACAAATTTCAATAAAGGTAAGATTGAACGTATTTACATTTTCTGTGCTGATGGATTTTAAAATTGCTCCTGAACACACACAATGACAGTGGTTTTAGATCTCAGAATATTTTTTCCATTGCTGTGGTAAGTTGTTTCATTTTTATTTGAACTGGATTCTAAGTTGTGCATGAAGATTCTGATCTCAAAAATGAGTACTACTACTTCTACTACTACTACTACTACTACTACTACTACTACTACTACTACTACTACTACTACTACTACGAAGTAGTTTGTGTTAAACTAATTGGAGTATTTCTTCCACCTGTAGGTCATTTGTTGTTGTTCAGTAGCATCCAACTTTTGATGACCCCATTTGGGGTTTTCTTGGCAGAAATACTGAAATGGTTTGCTATTTCCTTCTCTGGGTTCATTTTTCAGGTGAGGAAACTGAGACAAAGAGGAGTAATTGGCTTGCCTAGGGTCATACAGCTACAAAATGTCTGAGGTCATGTTTAAACTCATGAAGATAAGTCTTCCTGACTTCAGGATTGACACTCTTTCCACTGTGCCACTGGTTGCCCTTGTAGCTCATTTATCTAATGCCTAATAGTATATGCAGCATAGCAAAAAAGTTACTTAAATATATAAACAACTTTTCATGTATATCTGCATAGATGAAATGCTTATTTGTTTCCTTTGATTTCTATATTTGAAGAGACATATTCAGAGGTCAAGTAAGTTACAGCTACAGTATATTCCTAACAATGATTTTCACATAAAGAATGGGTATACCAGATACAATGTAAGAAACATATATTCAAAAAAAAAAGACATGAGCAACAAATAAGAAGGGACAGGAGATGAATGACCACTGCTGTATTGGCCCCCATTATAGAAAGACAGAAAGTGAGAGAAAGAGCAAAAGTGTCAGAGTGAGGAAGAGAGTGAGAGATAGAAAGTAAGAGAGAAGAATGAGAGATTGAGAGAGCAAGAGAGAATGAGGGAGCCAGAGCCAAAAGAGAAGCAATTGAGAGCATTATCACTTATATTTGGTGAGCACCATTTTAAAAGCTGGGGATATAAATATAAACAAAAAGACAATTCCCTACTCCGAAGAAGCTTTTATTCTAATGGGGGAAGACAATGCATGAAAGAGAATGGGAAAGCAGGAGACCCAGGGAAAAGGAGAATATGGGACCCATGTAAGAGCAAGGGTGTAAGGGAGAAGATGGGAAAATCTGGAGATGGATGAATAGAACTGAGATTGAAGTGAATGAAGTGTGGGCATTTCAAAAAAAAAAAAATGGGTGTTTAAGTCAAGATCTCACCAACCTGAAGAAAGGGCAACAATAAATATCCATTAAATGTTAAAAGCCCAAGTTTTTTGTTGTTTAATTTCTATGGAAGATTGATGAAAAGATTTAGGAAAAAATATGTAGAAAAATCATGCAATATTAGAGAGCCACATAACTGTAAAGGGTACCCCACACATAAGAAATCCATTAATCCAATGAAGTACATGTGTTTCCTCTGACTTATAAAGAACATTCAAACTACATTTATTGCTTACTGAGAAAAGAAAAACAACCAGGAAGTTTATTTCTATCTCTTTCCCTGGCTAAAAAATATTAATCTTTGAGATCTCTAGATTTACATGAAAATTGTTAAATTATAAACGATATTTTAGAGTTTGCTTACAATTTCACTTCTTCCATTTGTGGAAGAAAGCATTGAGAATCTCAAGAATAAAATCTTCCCTCTAAAATTTCCAGTCTATCTAAGTTACTCAAATCCAAATTCCAAGAAGGGATATGGAAGGTTCTAAGACAATCTCAGGCAATTAGAAGTGGTATGAGGATATATGAAACAGACAATGTGATAATCTGGGGAAAAATGTAGTCCAACCAGTAGACAAAAGACACAGCTCTTTTTTCTGCTTTTGACAAGGTCTATATTTGTGACCCTGGGCAAGTCATACTTTCTGTAAACTCAATTTTCTCATAGGGAAAATAAAAGAACATTTAACTGGGTTAAATGATTCCTGAGAGAGGCAAATTGATGTAATACAGAACCAGCCTTACACCAAAAAGGATCGGGGTTCAAGTCCTACCTCAATCCATTACTCTCTCTCATGACATATACCCAAATCAGAAACCACTTCTTGTTTCTACTTACACAATGATTCTATATTAACCTGGCTATCACTCTACTTTAGGTCCTTCCCACCTGTCACTGCAACAGCGCCTTCATTAGTCCTCTTTCTTTAGACTCACTATAGTTTCCTTCTACTTGCATGACCAAATATAAACAATTTTGTTTTTAAAAAACTTCACAGCCAAGCTCTGACCTATTTTTTCTGGGCTTCTCGTCCACTGTATACTATTAGTCTTCTTCATGTATTTTGCTTTTTGTTTTTTCAAATGTGGCAACTCTGTCTGCACTGGCTGGTCTCAATCACTGAAAGAAATTTCCCTCTTGCCTGCACCTCTTAGAATCCCCATTGCCATCCAAGTTCGATTCAAGGAACGCATGTTATCATTCCTGATTCCCTTTGTTGCTTGTGCCTTCCACTCCATTGCTGCAAAAATTACCTTGTATTTCTTTCACATGCGTTCTGTGTACACTTATATGTATATATTGTATTACCCATCGTCCAATATAAACTCTTTGAGGGCAAGGATTCTTTCATTTTTGTTTTGTATTCCCAGCGACTAGCACAATCCCTGGTACACAACAAGTGCTTAATAAATGATTGTTTATTGATTTATGTATACCAATTTGTGAATATGAGTAAATCTTTAACCTGTCACTACTTCAAGCAATAAGACTGTGAGTTGCACAAAACGTTAATGAGCATTGATGGAAGAAATTTCCACACAGGTAACTCCCCACACAAACTAAAATTCTACAAGATGAAAAAGGTTTTTTTCAACTTCAAGATTTTATGAATGTATAAAACAAACTAGGAAAATCCTATAGGAGATTTACACTCACTATTCAATTTTTATGGCTATTCTTTTGAGCTTGGAAAATATAATGGAAAGAAATGTTATTAAAATAAGAATACCACATCATAAGCACATAGAGAAGGCTAAATTAGTATTTTGTTGTGCAGACACAATACAATATCTACCCATGCAATAATTATTTTTTTCACTACTAGATGCTGAATTTTAGTCATAAAATTAATTTTCCCATATGGAAACAGTATGAAATAATATAGCAATTATTTTATTTACTCACAATTGTATTTTGGCAAAACTCTGCTGCTTTTAAATTTGCTGTTTTATTAGTGAAGTATCTTACTTATTTTCTTGGTATTGTTACACTGTTAGGAAAAATATAAATAGTGCTAAATGTATACAAAGAGGACAATAAGTTACTAAAAAATCCAAAATGTGTAACATCTCTTGGAATATAATAATACTGATGATAAGAACTATGATAATCATAACAATTGACACATACAGAGTGCTTTGAAGTTTTCAAAGTGCTATATAAATATATATAATCTGTTTCCACTTATATACATACATGTACAAACACATGACATACACACACCTATGATGGTATACATATAATATACAAATAGGTAGCTATGTATATACAAGTTCATTTGGGAATTGCAGGATCTTTATGAGGTAGGCATCATAGATAGTATTTTTCACATTTGTACAGATGAGAAAACTGGAACTCCCATAAGTTAAGTGATCACACAACTAGTAAGTGTTAGAGGCAGGACTGAACTCAATTTTCCTCGTCCTTGATCTGTCACTCTCTATAAAAATACCATTTGGAGAATTGTAAAAGTTATCCACTATAAATTTTCCCTTTCTATACTATTTTTAAAAACCCATCAATTGCCTAAATTTTGATATTCACATTGAAGATTTAAAATATTTACTGTTTCCCTGAGATAGTGCTGACAATAAGGCCTATGGAATTGTAAATTTAATTAGTATTATTAAGTATAATTATCAGTGTGTTATGATTTGGAAATAATCTTCCAAATAAAACAAATTAACAAGTTAAGTACTTAAGTGTGGGCATAAAAATATGAAAATAGAACAAATATAGAAACAAATGTCTGAGATCCTTGTGACCATGTTACTCTCGTATGAGCAGACAACTGACAATGCTACCGTTGTCAACAATTTTCAAATAAATTTCTCCACAAAATGCTCTATCTAAAAACTTATATCCTACAGGGAAATTTCCTATTTCAAATATTAGTATTTTGTTATCTAGAGTGAAGTAATCTCCATTAAATAATAGAAAAATTAAGATCGATATCATTTTATATATACTCTACCAAAAAATGACAGCAGAGTGAGCTGTTGTCTGGGTCTCCTGTCTAACTGTTGGACGTCCTTGACCTTTTACTCCTCCCTAACTTTTTCATTAGGCAAAGGGTCTATACTCAAGAAATGAAATTCAGCATTATCTGTTGACAATGGTCAGATTAAGGGGATCAGATGAAATGCTCTCCTTTTTATAACTTTACTCATAACCTTCTGGAGAATCAGTAACATCTCCAGAAAGTATCTCAGGGCATCAACCAGTCACATTCGTCCCTGAAATTTCTAGAACATAGGTTCTAGGCCTTGCTTAATAGCCAAAGAGTGACTTTTTAAACCTATATTATAATTTATTTTATTTCTTTGCCATCAGGTGTATATATGTATGTGTGTGACATATACCATATATGCTCCATTTCTACATTATTTGCATATATGTATGCAGTACACATTGTAGATAACAAACTGGTTGTACATGCTTCATTTAAGAAAACTCTTAATCACTTTCAAAAAGAGCAAACACGAGTTCTTATAAGTCTTCTTGACTCAATTAACTCTGGGAATTGCTAACACTTTTACACTTAAAAAGGAAGCTTTTTAGACTGTCGGATGACTTCATAATAAAACTCCTACCAAGTTGCAGTGCCTGTTGCTGAGCACTACTCACTTGACATAGGGGAAGGACAGTAAACTCAGCTAGTACAACCAGAGAAAAGCTTGATCAGGAATTCAGCTTTGTGATCTCTCAAGGTAACCTAGTCTGGAACTCATGTTACCAAGAACTTGGACCACCCTGGATACACATGAACACTAATGATACATTAATCATAATGAAGACTCAGAAGACTCAAGGAGTAGAAAAGGCAGGAGAGAATCAAAAATCCATTCTCCATCTTGAATTCAGACATCTTGGTAACTCAGGGTTAATTCAGGAGATTTTCTTAAGAAAAATTAAAGTCAAGAAGATTTGGGTTTAGGTTCTCTCTCTCTGCCACATATTGTCTCTATGACCCTGGGCTAGTCACTTAAACTCTCAGTGTTCTGAGCAATTATCTGAGATCATAAATTTCAGAGGAGGTGACAATCTTCACTGGTAAAGGCAATTTCCTCACCTGTGAGTTACCTTTACCAGTAAAGTCACAAGTCGGGTGCTAATCTCTATTTTATTTTAAGAATATGTCTCTATCTGCAATTTTCTCTGAATTAACTATCAACTCCTCTTAGAATACATTGTGCCACTGGCTATTGTGATTAGATACTTTATACCTTATCGGATTCAATGTCCGAAGTTACTCTATAACTGAATAAATCATCATAGGAATATTTATTGGAGTTATAACTGAATTGGCATGCACAATCCTCATTTGAGGAAACCCCCTCTACCAACAAAATTCAACTTTCCTCTTAAGCTTTTTTTATACATAATTTAAAAATTTTCCCAGCACATTGATATACTCGGGGTCCCACAGGCACTGCATATGAAAGACAGGATTTGAACCCAAGTCTTCCTGCCTTTAAGTCTGACTCTTTATCCACTACCACATGACAGCATCAGACAGGTACTAGGGTGCTATTGCATCTAAGTACTCCTAATCAGGCTCAATCCTGCTTAGCGTCTGAAAGAGAAGCATGTTGAGGTTGGCATGACTGTAGACATCCAATTGTTATTCTTTCCCAAAAATGAATGTGATTTTGTAATGCCCATCCTTGGAAAGAATAGTAATTCTCTGGACCATGCTTGTGACTATTTTGATCAGCACTGAGGGAGATTCTCTATGCAAATATTTAGGATAAGATTTTTAAATTTTTGAAGCTGACTACCCACCATGTCAGGCTGCTTCTCTTTTTAAAACATATTCCAATGACTTAATTTTCCTTTATAACCCACTATAATACCCAATAGGTTTCACCATTAGTTCACTTTTGAGTCACTCTACATCCCTCACAGCTTTATTTTGTTATCATAAAATGGAGGTAATCACTTTTTCCACCACTTGGTAATAGTCCAACAAACTTTAAAAATAAGAGAACGATATTAGGATAGTGACATGTCCTATGCTAGCTGGATTCCACTGAGTATAATGAGAAATAAGTATAATAAGAGAATGGAAAGGGTCCAAATATTTCTATCATTACCTCACTATCTACATACAGGTGTTTGGTTAACCCAAGCCATCTGTCTAACCATCTCAATTGAGTTCAGGGCAAAGTAAAACAGGAATGAACAATATTATTGTTCATTATAATTTTACTAATTATATTATAAAATTATAATAATACTGATTATTATTAATATTATCAATGATAATGTTAAATACTCTTTAAAGTTTGTAAAAATGTTTTGTCATATATTTTCTGATATGAACCTCACAACAACTCAGTAAGGTAGATAGAGTTATTAATCTTATTTTACAGATGAGGCTATGGAGGATGAGAAATGTGAAGTGATTTGCTCAGGATCACAGGGCTAGGAGATGTCTACAAATGCTGCCAGAATAAAAATTATATAAATACGAAAGATTGAAAGAACCTAAAATAAAGCAGCTATTCATACCTATATAGACAGAAATCACTAATGAAAACAATCCAGTAATTAGTAAAATTTCATGTTCTTATTTTATTTTTAAGATTATATTTTATTATTTTTATTTCCACTCCCTCCTACCTCCTTCTTCTACTAAAAAGAAAAACAAAATCTTTGTAATTAACTAATACATAACAGTAAACTCCCCATCCCCCACTTAGGTTTATATTCCTCAAGAGAAAGAAGTCCATTTCCTTTATACATCATATGTCTTATAATACTTTAAAATAATTTTATGACATTTAAGGACATTATTTAAATTTTTCACAATATTCTCCAAAGCCACATACTCTAGACAAAGGTCTGACCAATTGAAAATATAATAGGAAGATAACGTTTTCTTCCATGTTAGAATCCCATTGCTCACTCTTTAAACACCATTAAACTTTTGACTGTTTCCTTTGTGAATCACTGTAAGTAAGTTCTTAATCTTTTCCCATTTTTTAAAGTTAATTTATTTATTATTAGGTTTCAACATTCACTTCCACAAGATTTTGCATTCCAAATTTTCTCCCCACCTCTCCTGTCTTCCCACCCCAAGACAACGTGCATTCTAATTATCCCTTCCCCCAATTTGCCCTCCCTTCTATCACATCCCTGCCTTCACTTTTTCCCTTCCTCTCTATTGTCTTACAGGGCAAGATAGATTTCTATACTCCATTGCCCAATGTCCTATTTCCCTGTAAGATAGATTGTCGTTCTCAATTGAGTGACAATCCCCTACTGAGTCAGTCTTTAGTCTTAGGCTCATGGAACCACACATCTAGCAATGAAAGGTAACTTGAACTTCTAGATCACCCATTCCATTTCCTCCAACATACATAAACATACGCACACACATTCATATACATGGACATACGTACATGTGTATATCAATGGCACATATCATAGGTTCATGGGACCAATGCATCACTGATTTATCCATGGAAGGGAACTTCTAGATCAACCAATTCAGGTCATGTATGTGTGCATGTGCATATATGTTTGTTTATTTCCATGTGTGTATTTTCCGTAGAAACTTAAGTCTCAGAGCTTAGTCGTCCTATTCCAAGTCAAATGTCAGCATCAGAACAACCTGTCTATGGCCTTATTTACACAGAATAATGTGATACATATAATTTACTCGTTATTCCTTAAACTAATAGCATAAGTATTGTATTTCCAGATCTATTGCACTCATAGAGGTTATCATTAAGAAGACCATTTTATCTCTCAGGACTTCAGTTATTTTCCCTGTCTAAATTTCTCACTTGTTACATTTTGCTATAAATTTTTCCTTTAACTGCTACAGTAAAGCGTATGATTTTGCATTTTAAATAGATTTTTAATAACAATAAAGCATTTCTGTAGACAACACGATATTTGAACAACATTTAGTAATTTTTATTCTCTCACCTCAGGATCTTAGGGACATTTTCATGACCATAGGGGAGCAGGAAAAAAATGATTCCCGTCCACCTGAATTAATTTTCTTGTGTCATCTATGAAAATATCATCCATCTGATACACTTAGAAAGAGGGAGCAGGTTCAGGTTACTCACTAGTTTTACTCGGTGTCCAGGAGTGGCACTGATGTCCCATATGCATTCCTTCCTACTTGGATATTTGTCTGGCCAGTTGGGACTGGTAATGACTCCATTTGGACTGTGAATCTTCTGCTCACATTCCGCTGTACCAATAATGATAACATCAGTTAGTTTGGGAACCTGTCCTAATGAAGGGTCAGAAAACAAGCGGAATTAAAAAAAAAAAACTGTCTTGTAGAACGTAAATGACTTTCAGGAAACTAATCATCTCTTCGGTCTCTATCATCACAGTCATTAATTTCACAAACTTTTCGAGAGTTATTGGGTGGCATTTATTTTCTTGCTAACATCAAATTAACCATATTGCTCAGGAGTTAAATAAATTCCTAAAATGAAAAGAACTTAATGCCTGCTTAAAACTGTTATATCTTTAGTAAAACCCTTAGCAGGATAAAATATAAAACCAAAAAAAAAAAATATGTATATAAGATATGTAAAGCAACACTACAACGAAAATTGAATAAACCCATTTAAATTCATTTATTAGTAGAATGATAGATGATTTGTATATTAGAATGAGAGAGAGTTTGCATACAGTTTTCCTGAAAAATATATTACTGATCCTATACATTTCCAGTTTTCAACCAAGTTATATTAACAGAAATGGATGGTTAATGATTGAAACTAAGTTGTTCAACTGAGAGGCAGATATGTGAACCTAAATATTGATGAAGAATGTGTGTCAGGTTCGGGAAATGCATAAGCATTTATATGGCATCTACTATGTAAGTATTTTATAAATATTATTATTTCATTCATTCATAACAACTCTGTAATGTAGGTAATATTATTACCATCAGTTTGCACTTGAGAAACTGAGGGAAACAGAGGTTAAGTGACTTGCCGAGGGTAACACAGCTAGTCAATGTCTAAGACCGGATTTGAAGTTATGTCTTTCTGACTCTATGTACAGCACCACCTCTCTGCAGTAATTCATTTATATTGTGTTACATAGTTACCAAGCATTTTCCATACATTATCTAAATTTATTTAAAATGATACATATCTAAATAATGATACATTATCCAATAGTACTGTAGCTATTTTTTATCTTCTTTCTTTTGCATTAGTGAAGGGGAGAAGGAAGACTGATTATGTTAATGTTGAAAAATCCCACCAAGGAAACTTTCACTAACAAAATAGACTGGGTACTATGCTGTAACTTTGAGCCTTAGATAGGTGACTGTGACATGCCAAGGGTTACAGAACCAGTGTGTGTCAAAGGTGGCACTTAAAACCAAGTGTTGCTGATTCCAAGACAAATTCTCTATTGACTATACAATGCTGCTTTTCCCAAAAATGAATGATTAAATGAATTAATAAATTAAAAATAACTTACTAAGTGCTTACTATATCTAGAAACTGTGCTGTAAATATAAATAAGCAAATTTAATGTGACATCTAACAATCCCAGATAATTCACATGTTAAAAGGCAACAACAACAAACTTTATAGTGTATACTGATTGCCAAACATTTGTTGTTGTTCATATTGTGGTGGTGGTTGTTGTTGTCTTCACTCCAGAACTTTGCATGTACTTTTTAAGTAGAATGATCTATTAAGAATCATTATTTTTCACAATGATCAAACATTAAAATAGTGTACATTCATAATTATACTGTTTTTATAATAACATTGACATTTATGCATTATTTTTCAAAAAGCATCTTGTCTACTTCATCTCATTTGAACCACAACATTGTCAGGCTATTATTCTAACTTACAGAAGAGGAAACTGAGGATCCATTATGATAAAGTGACTTGCCCATGCTTACATTGGTAGCAACTGGGAATTGTGCCCAGATCTTCCTGGCTCTGTCCATTATGCCTTGCTACCTCTAAGACTTGGTCAGTAAGAATTGTTTCAGTCCCAAAGAGATGAAGCTGACTTTTTAATATTTACATACAGATTCTTAATTAGAAAAAGAACTTCAAAATGTTTTGTATTGTTATCCAAAAGAAAACTGCTTATAAAAATGCAATCATATGCAAAAAATATTTCCCTTCAAAAATTATGAAGATATTCTTAATAAAATTATAGAATGGATTATTTGTATTTAAAAGTTTGCTTGTGAATACAAAGAGCAGTAACACATTCTAACTATGAGGGAGCATATTCTCATGAAGAATAAGTCACTCTAGGCTTGTTATTACTGAATGCTTTGATGGGAATGTTCCCTGTCCCTGTGTTCTTCCTTTGTTACTGAAGAAGACCATGCCATCTGAAAAATAATGACATGACTCACACTTGACTTTGTTTTGAGTGAGGGGGTGCTGTACATGTCACCAGCCTCACTTCTCCTCCAGAGCCATCTGAATCCAGTGACCACATATTCATCAGGATGACTAGAGATGACTCAGGATGAGGCAATTGGGGTTAAGAGACTTGCCCAAGGTCACACAGCTAGTGAGTGTCAAGTGTCTGAGGTAAGATTTGAATTCAGGTCTTCCTGATTCCTGTATTGCTGATCTATCCACTGCACCACCTAGCAGCCCCAATGAGAATATTAGTTATGTTGAAAAATAAGAGGAATTTTTCAGATATGGTATATCATTTGATTTCTACAAAGCACTGAACTACGTTTCTCACAATATCCTAGAAGACAAGATGGATTATTATACCGCACCTTACAGAATTCTGAATTTGTTGACCAGGACCATAGGAGCTTTGACTAATGGAATAATATGAACCTGGAGAAAAGTCTTCCAAAAAGTGTTAGAGGACTCTTTCCTTGACCAGTTTTGTTCAACGTTTTTATCAGTGACTTGGAAAAAGGAATAAATAGCATGCTTATTAAATTTGTAGATGACAGAAAACAGAGATATAACTAGTACAAGGATTCTAATCCACAGGGTCTTTACAAGGTATAGTTTAAAAACATATAGAGATAAATGTAAAATCCCATACTTAGGTTCAATAAATTAGCAGCAAAAAATACAAGATAAAGCAGATGCGGATGCAAAATATTTAATGGAGGAGCAGAGTCAAGACTAGGGAGTAAAAGCAGGAACTCATCAGAGCTCTCCACCAAACCTCTCCAAATGCCTGTAAAAATTACTCTTAAATTCTAGAGTAGCAGAACATAGAAAAAAAACAGAGTGAAACAAATCTCCAACCCAAGACAACCTGGAAAGTCAAGAGGAAAGGTCTACTTCACCAAGTGGAGAGAAAAACTCAATCCAGTGCAGGCCATGTCAGCACAGACCAGGCCCCAGGAAATCCAGAGCAGGTCTGAGGGGACTGAACCACTGGCAGCCGTGGTTGTTTCCAACCTTCTCAGTCCATGAATGTCAGTCAACTTAGAAGGTCAGTATAAAAGAGTTGTTAGACCTCAGTAAGAGAGGAGGAGAATACAGCCCTGGCCCCAGCAAATCAGGAGCAGGCCTCAGAAGTGACTGAATGAGCAGTGATAGCAGTGGCAGTAGTGACTGCTTCTGGAGCACTCAGGCCACATAAAATAAGGGGATCGAACAACTGGTCAGAAGATTACAGGGGTCTCTTAGCTAGCACAGAGGTAGGACTCTGTTTCATTGCCAATACTTATGTCCGGGTCACAGTCCTGAGTGACAGTCCAGGGGCATGGAAGAGCACTGGCATAGCAGAACATGTGGCAGCAGTGGAGAAGAATACCTCCTTACAGTTCCAGGGCAGAAAAGAATGCTTGTGGTCACTTACAGACCAGAGCATATGCTTAGAGAGGAATAAACTCCTCTCCTTAGATTGTACTACCATGGAAGAACTGAAAACTTACAGGTCCCTGGAAGCATCTCTGAATACAACTGCACAAAACCCCTGATACTTAGGATAGTTCACCTGCCATACCTGAAGCAGAACCCAATCTGAACAAAGAAATTTAAAAAGCCAAGTGATAGACTGGGAAAATGAGCAAACAATGGATAAAAAGACCTCATAGTATAGAATCTTACACTTTGATGACATGACAGACAAGAAGAAGACAACAAAGTCAAAGCTCCAACATCCAAAGCCTCCAAGAAAAATACGAATTAGTCTCAGACCATGGAAGAACTCCAAAAGGATTATCAAAATCAAGTAAGGAAAGCAGAGGAAAAATTGGGAAAGGAAATGAGAGTGATGTAAGAAAATCATGAAAACGAGTCAATAGCTTGGTAAAGGAGGCCCAAAGAAATACTGAAGAAAACAACACCCTAAAATAAACTAACCCAAATCGCAAAAAAAGTCCAAAAAAGTTAGTGAGAAGAAGAATATCTTATAAAGCAGAATTAGTCAAAAGTAAAAGGAGTTCCAAAAGCTCGCTGAAGAAAACAATACTTTAAAAATCAGGATTGAGGCAGGGAGGAGCCAAGATGGTAGAGTAGAAAGATTCACATATGCTAGCTCGGAATTCACAACCTATAAATTTCCTGTAAAAAGAACTCCCCACAAATTCTGGAGCAGTGGAAGCCACACAGTAACAGGAGTGGAGGAGATTTCCATCCCAGAGAGCCCCGAAAAACCGGCACCAAAGGTCTGTCACACACAGACAGCAGAACCAAGCCCTGTGCTGGCCATGCGGCCCCAAGAGGAGAATATCCGAACAGGCTTCAGGGACGGAATCTCTGGTGGCTGCAAAGCGCCCTCCACTCACAGGTGCTACAAGTCAGTGAGAGAGACTTCTGGGCTGGCTGAGAGGGGAGGGGGTTGTCTCCATAATTCAGGCCCCCTGTGGAGGCAGTGGGAGAGGCAGTGGTAGCCAGGGGCTCGCCAAGCAGACAGAACCTCAGATCCATTACTGAAGGTCTCTGCATAAACCCCCTGAGGGAACTGAGCATGGAAGGTGGCCCTGCCCCGACCTGAGAACCTGAATTTAATCTTAACCTGAATAGCAGCCCCCCCATGCCACTGAAAGCCCTGAGGCTGGGGAGCAGCTTTTGAATTTCAGACCCCAAGCACTAGCTGGGCGGATCTAGGCAGGGGTGGAAAGGAATCTCAGAAGTCAAGTAACTAGCTGGGAAAATGTCCAGAAAAGGCGAAAAAAATAAGACCATAGAAGGTTACTTTCTTGGTGAACAGATGTTTCCTCCTTTTCTTTCTGATGAGGAAGAACAATGTTTACCATCAGGGAAAGACACAGAATTCAAGGCCTCTGTATCCTGAACATCCGAAATAGATATCCAATAGGCTCAGGCCATGGAAGAGCTCAAAAAGGATTTTGAAAATCAAGTTAGACAGGTGGAGGAAAACCAGGGAAGAGAAATGAGAGAGATGCAAGAAAATCATGAAAAATGGGTGAATACCCTACTAAAGGAGACCCCCAAAAAAATGCTGAAGAAAACAACACCTTGAAAAATAGGCTGAGTCAATTGGCAAAAGAGGTTCAAAAAGCCAATGAGGAGAAGAATGCTTTCAAAAGCAGAATTAGTCAAATGGAAAAAGAGGTTCAAAAGTTCACTGAAGAAAATAGATCTCTCAAGATTAGAATGGAACAGATGGAGTCTAATGACTTTCTGAGAAACCAAGAAATCACAAAACAAAAAGAATGAAAAAATGGAAGAGAATGTGAAATATCTCATGGGAAAAACAACTGACCTGGAAAAGAGATCCAGGAGAGACAATTGAAAAATTATGGGACTATCTGAAAGCCATGATCAAAAAAAGAGCCTAGACATCATCTTTCATGAAATTATCAAGGAAAACTGCCCTGAGATTCTAGAACCAGAGGGCAAAATAAGTATTCAAGGAATCCATCGATCACCACCTGAAAGAGATCCAAAAAGAGAAACTCCTAGGAACATTGTGGCCAAATTCCCCAAATCCCAGGTCAAGGAGAAAATATTGTAAGCAGCTAGAAGGAAACAATTCCAGTATTGTGGAAATACAATCAGGATGACACAAGATCTAGCAGCTTCTACATTAAGGGATTGAAGGGTGTGAAATAGGATATTCCAGAAGTCAAAGGAACTAGGAATAAAACCAAGAATCACCTACCCAGCAAAACTGAGTATAATACTTCAGGTGAAAATATGGACTTTCAATGAAACAGAGGACTTCCAAGCATTCTTGATGAAAAGACCAGAGCTGAAAAGAAAATTTGACTTTAAACACAAGAATGAGAAGAAGCATGAAAAAGTAAGCAGCAAAGAGAAGTCATAAGGGACTTACCAAAAGTGAACTGTTTACATTCCTACATGGAAAGACAATATTTGTAACTCTTAAAACTTTTCAGTATCTGGGTAGTTGGTGGGACCACACACACACGCACACATATATACGTGTGCACGCACACACACATACACACATGCATGCACATACAGAGACAGAGAGCACAGAGTGAATTGAATAGGATGGGATCATATCTAAAAAGAAATTAAGGTAAACGGTGAGAGAGAAATGTAGTGGGAGGAGAGAGGGTGAAGTGGGATGGGGTAAATTATGTCTCATTCAATAGGCAAGCAGGAGACTTTTTAGTGGAGGGAAAAAGAGGAGAGCTGAGAAAAAAACATGAAGTTTACCCTCATCACATTCAACTAAAGGAAGGAATAAAATGCACACTCATTTTGATATGAAAACCTATCTTACAATACAGGAAAGTGGGGGAGAAGGAGATAAGCAGGGTGGCGGGGATGATGGAAGGGAGGGCAATGGGATGAGGGAGGAATTTGAAGCCAACACTCGGGGAAGGACAGGATCAAAAGAGAGAATAGAAACAATGGGGGGCAGGATAGGATGGAGGGAAACACAGTTAGTCTTACACAACATGACTATTATGGAAGTCATTTGCAAAACTACACAGATATGGCCTATATTGAATTGCCTGCCTTCCCAAAGGGATTGGGGGGTGGAGGGACGGATGGGGAGAATTTTGAACTCAGAGTTTTAGTAACAACTGTTCAGTATTGTTCTTGCTACTAGGAAATAAGAAATACAATTAATGGGGAATAGAAAGTCATCTGGCCCTACAGGACAAAAGAGAAGATGGGGACAAGAGAAGGGAGGGTTGATAGAAGAGAGGGCAGATTGGTGATAGGGGAAATTAGAATACTTGGTGTATTGGGGTGGGGGGAGGAGACAAATGGGAAGAAAATTTGGAACCCAGAATTTTGTGAAAATGAATGTAAAAAGTTAAATAAATAAGTTTATATTTAAAAAATTAGGATGAAGCAAACAGAAACTAGTGACTCTATGAGACATCATGAAATTATAAAACAACACCAGAAGAATGAAAAGCTAGAAGAAAAAGTGAAATATCTCTTTGGAAAAACAACAGACCTGGAAAATAGATTCATGAGAGATAATTTAAAAATTTTTGCACTACCTGATGCCCATGACAAAAAAAAAAAAATAGCCTAGACACCATCTATCAAGAAATAGTCAAGGAAAACTGAACCAGAGGATAAAACAGAAATTGAAAGAATCCATGGATCACCTCCTGAAAGAGATCCCTAAAGGAAACGTTCCAGGAATATGATAAGTCAAATTCAAGAGTACCCAGGTCAAGGAGAAAATGTTGCAAGGAGCCAGCAAGAAACAATTCAAGTACTGTGGACACAAAATTAGTATAACACAAGATTTAGCAGCTTCTACATTAATATATCAGAGGACTCCGCATACAGTATTCTGGAGGGCAAATGAGGTAAGATTAAAACCAAGAATCACGCAACAAAACTGAATATAATCCTTCAGGAGAAAAAATGGACATCCAATTAAATAGAGGTTTTTCAAGCATTCTTGATGAAAATACTAGAGCTGAATAGGAAATTTGACTTTTAATACAACAATCAAGAGAAGTATGAAAGGCAACAACGAAAGAGAAATCATAAGGGACTTATTAAAGTTAAATTGTTATTTCCAATAGGGAAACACGATATTTGTATTTCATGAAACTTTTCTTAGTATTTGGAGGAAATATACATAGGTAAAGGGCACAAGTGTAAGTTGAATATGAAGAGACGATATGTAAAAAAACAACCTTAAGGGGTGAAAGAGGAATGCACTGGGGCAAGGCGAAAGGAAGAGGTGGAATGGGATAAATTATGTCACCTAATAGAGGTAAGAAAAAGCTTTTACAATGGAGAATAAGAGAGGGGAGGTGAAAAGGAATGAGTGAACTTTACTCTCATCGGAATGAGCCTAAAGAGAGAATAACATACATGCTCAATTGAGTATGGAAATCTATCTCACCCTACAAGAACATGATGGGGAAGGGAATAAAATGGAAGTTAATAGAAGGGAGGGCAGATTTGGGGAGGGGGTAATAAGAAACACATTTTTTAGGAGGGGCAGGGTGAAAGGGAAAAACATGACTATTGTGGAATTGTTTTGCATGACTACAGAACTACCACCTATATTAAAATGTTTGTCTTCTCAATGAGAGAGAGTAGGGAAGGAGGAAGGGTGAGAATTTGAAACTCGAAGTTTTAAAAATGTATGTTAATTTTTTTACATATAACTGAGAAATAAAATACACAGATAATGGGGTATAAAAATACATCTTATTGAACAGGAAAAGAGAAAGGGAAAGGCATAAGAAAAAAGGGCGCAGTGATAGAAGGGAGGGCAGAATGAGGTAAGGGATAATCAGAAGCAAAATACTTTTGAGGAGAGACAGGGTGAAAGGAGAGAGTGAATAGAATAAATGGGATAGGGGGAATGGGATGCAATAGAATAGAAATGTAGTGTAAAAAATGTTTTTGAAGCAAGCTCCTCGGAAAGAGGCCTCATTTCTCTAACACAGAGAGAACTATGTCAAATTTATAAATGATCAAAAGATATAATCTGTTTTCAGATGGAGTAATTAAAGCTATTTCTAGCCACATGAAAAAATATTCTAACTCACTATTGATTGGTAAAACAGAAGTTAAAACAATTTTGAGGTATTACCTCAGATCTATTAGATTAGATCTAAGAGAAAAGGTAAATGTTGGAGGGGATGTGGGAAAAAGGAAAAATCAATGAAATGTTGTCAACGATGTGAATTAAACCATTCTATAGAGCAATTTGGGCTATAAAATCATGAATACCCCTTGACCTAGCAATGCCACTACTAAGTCTGTATCCCAAAAAACGAAAAGGAAAAGGATACACACACACACACACATATGCATATTTACACAAATACATACAAAATATATTTATAGCAGCTCTTTTCTATGGTTAAAGAATTTAAAATCGAGGGGATGCACATCAATTTGGAATTCTTGAATAAGTTCTGGTATGTAACTATGATGGAATACTATTGTACTATAAGAAATGATGAGCAGAATGCTTTCAGAAATACCCAGAAAGACTTACATGGATTCATGCAAAGTGAAATGCACTGTGTACAAAGTAATAGCAATATTGTAGGGCAATCTGCTGTGAATGACAACTATTCTCAGCAATAAAATGATTCATCACAACCCTAATGGACTTAAGAAGAAAAAAAATGTTATCTATTCACAGAGAAAGAACTAATGTTGTCTGAATACAAATTGAAGCATATGTTTTTTACTTTATTTTTCTTTACTTTTTTTAATCTGTTTTCTTTCACAACATGACTGTTATGGATATGTTTTGCATGAGTACACATATATAACTGATATAGAATTGCTTGCCTTTTCATTGAGGGGGGTGGGGATGGAGGAAAGGAGAAAATTTGGAACTAAAAATTTAAAAAATAAATGTTAAAAATTGTTTATTTACATGTAACTACGGAATAATTAAATAATAAAAAGCAAATTGAATTATAATTTTAAAAGTTATTCGTTTTGATAATGAACATTAAAATGTGACTTTTATTTCAACCCAAAAGACTGATGTGTCAAAACTAGTTAATTTACACATCTAAAAACACAAATACACTGTTAGTTCTCATGGGAAATTACTCTTATTCTTCTTGTTGAACTTTACTACTGTCCCAGGGAATATAATAATTTTTCAAAATTAATGACTGAACCTGAGCTGTAACAAATTAAAGATTTTTCAATATCAAAATCTTCTCAGCTCTTCAATGTAGTTTTCTGTCCCAGAGTTTTAAAATTATAATGAATAAATAATTTTGAGGGATTTAGGCAAAAGACGTAAAAATAGTTTCTTTTATGAAAAGCAGTTTTCTTACAGGCTCAGCTTTCTTGGTAGAGTCTGGATTCTAATGCCATTAAATTTCTATCATAAATACAAAGCATGGAGGTTTACATGTAACAAGATACAATGATTTTATCTGTAAGTAACTGGACAATCATTGACACATTTTACTGATTTAAAACTGGCAAAAGGACATTAAAGTAATTACTGTGCATGGAAAATAATATTTTAAACTTTTCTCTAGAAGCATATAGATTTTTGCGTCTGTATGTTAATGAAAAACGTTTGTAATTCTTGTTTCTGAGCAGATTTTTGAATTATTCTTCCATATTTTTATGTTGTTTTATTGCTTCCATTACATAATTTATAAAGTAGAATAGGAAAATAGTCACAAAAAATTAAAGGACCTCAACAAAAGCTCATGCTGAAGACCTAAAGGGTTTTGCTGTACAATAATATAAAATACATTCACAAAAACTGCATTGGATCTTGCTCTAGTTCAATAGTACTAGAAGTTTTCCTTTAATTTCATTATAGCAATGTCTTGTATCTAACTTACTTGTTACCTTAAAATATCCATCATATTAAATTATTAACTTAATGACAACAATGACTTTTTTTTTTCTTTTTTTCACCTTTGTGCTTCCAGGCACTGCATGTTGTATCTTATTTATGTATATCCATGTATCTATCTATCTATCTATCTATCTATCTATCTATCTATCTATCTATCCAGCTAGAGACATACATGTATATATGATACATAGAGTTTTTTCTGGTAGACTTGGAACTTTGTAATAACACAAGAACTTACTGAGAAAAAAAAAATCCTAATGTCGGTCTTCTAAGGAAAAATGCCTTCCACACTCAGAGAAAGAAATATGGAAGTCATTCGCAGAATGTAGCAGATCATGTTTGTGTGTGTGTGGGTTTCAGTGTATTATGTTTTGATTTGTTATATGATTTCTTCCATTTATTTTAGTTCGACTACATAGCATGACTATAGTGAAAATGTGCTCAATAGGAAAGTATTTGTAGAACCTAAACAGAATTATATGCTGTCACGGGGAGGGAGGGGGGTATTGGGGGAAGGGTGGGGGGGATAAAATCTTAACTTTAAGGAAATGATTGTAAAACATTAAAAAAATTAAAATTAAATTAAAAAAATAAAGAACTATAAAAACATAGGGAATTACAATCTACAAAAAAAAAAGGAAATATTTCTTGAATAAACAATATAAAATCTCAGAATTAGGAGTGATCTCCGAGGTCATAATCTAATTCATTCCTGAAAATAAGTCATGAATCACCTCTATTACATCTCAGGGAACCAATTTAACATGAATTTGAGGACCTTCAATGATGTCTTTAATAATCTTCTGCAGCAGCCTATTCCACTTTTGGATAGCTCTCTTTGTTAAGAAAAAGTAATATGGAAGGCCTAACCAAGATGGCAGTTTGAAAGAACACACTCCTCTAAGCTCTACCACAAATTCCTTCAGATATCACTAAAAAGAGAATCTGAACAAATTTTAGAGTGACAGAATTCACTAGGAGACAGAGTGTGGCAGATTTCCAGGCCAGGAAAGCTTGGAAGATCAAAGGGAAAAATCTGTTACATGAGGCTGGTTGAGTGTAGAACATACAGGTTGCGCCAGTGCAGACTACACTATAGCAGAGTGCTGGGGCAGAATGAGGCAGAAACACCAGAGCAGATTCTCAAATGTATCAATCTAGGACAGGAGTCCGGTGAAACTGAAGGAGAGAGAAGCTCAGGAACCCCAGTAACAGCAGCAGCAGCTCCTGAGACTATGAACTCACAGATTAAATGTCTGTAAGTCACCTACTTGAACTTCCAGGAGCCAAAATGGAGTAATGATCTATAAGTGCCCTCCCCCTCCTCTTGTTGACCTTGATGAACCTAGAGAATATATCCCCAGGAAAAGTCCTGGAATACTGGAATCAATCAAAAGGGTAAACAGTTGCATAGTTTGAGAGGCTAGGAGAATTGTTAAACAGAGGCCCTCTTGCTGTGACTGAAGGGGACAGGTCCGGAGCTTTCCCAGGTAGCCCCATCTCAGCAAACCAGGAGGAGACCCTGAGCACCAGGGGGGTGGAGTCCATAAGCACCAACACAAGGACCCCAGACATGGGCACGTCATGTCACAGTCAAGGGAAGTGGGAAGATACTGCCTGCACTCTAGCTCAAGAGAGGTAATCTTCTGTGGCCAGACCACGCCTTCCCCACAACTCACTCACCAAGCTACAGGGAAACTCAGAAAGACTTCACCTGGCCCCTGCCTTGGTACACCAGTCAGCTCAGCAACTGTTAAGTTGCACTGTTCTAGATTATAATTGAAAGAACCAGAAGCCACAACAAAGAATCAAGTTTTCAGCACAAGAAATGTACAACAGAGCCACTGTGCTAAGAAGCAGAGATCCAATTTAAAATCCAGAAAAAAAGGCAATCATCATAAGCAGGAAGCAAACCAGAAAAGACCATAGAACCTTACGATGAAGATAATGTCCAAAACACGAATATAGAAGAGGTCAGCATTGAGACTGCACTCCCATCTGAAACCTCAGAAGAGAACATGGATAAGTCTGAACCACAAAAAGCATTCTTGGAAGAGCTCAAGAAGGGTTTTAAAGGCCAAATTAGAGAAGTAGAAGACAAATTGACTGATAATTTCAAAATATGAAAAAAGAATTCACTGAAGAGAATGGCTCCTTAAAAAAGAAAATTGGACTAATGGAAAAGGAAGTATAAAACCTAACTGAGGAAAATTATTCCTTGAAAGGAAGAATCAGATGAATGAAAAAGGAGATGTAAAAGTTAACTGCAGAAAATAATATGCTAAAAATTAGAAGTATTAGAATTAGTAGAAGCTCATGACTCTATTAGACATCAAGAATTAGTCAACCAGAATCTAAAGGATCAAAAAATAGAAGAAAACATAAAATATCACTTTGTAAAAACAACTGACCTGGAAAATAGATCCAGGAGAAAAAAATAATCTAAGAATTATTGATTTTTTGTAAAGTCATGATGAATAAAAGAGCCTGGACAATACCCTCCAAAATGTCATCAAGAAAAACTGCCTTCAGATCCTAGATGCAGGGATAAAACAGTCAATCAAAGGATTCCATCAATCACCTCCTGAAATAGATTCCAAAGTGAAAAAACCAAGGCATATTGTTGCTATGTTCCAAACTATCAAGTTAAGGAGAAAATACTACAAACAACCTGAATGAAACGAAACAAACATCGATGAACTACAGTCAGGATCAACACAGGACCTTGCAGCTTCCACATTAAAAGATCAAAGGGATTGGAATATAATATTCTGTAAGGCAAAGGAAATTGGACAATAACCAAGGATCAATTAGCCAGCAAAACTGATCATAACATTTCACTCAAAGAGATAGACATTCAATGAAATAAGGGATTTCCTGACTTTCCTCATGAAATGGTCATAGGTCACTAGAAAACTTGAAGTTCAAGTACAAATCTCAGGAGAGGGATAAAAAGGTAAACAAGGGGGAAAACTTATTTTTCAATATGGGCAAACTGTATACATCCCTATAAGGGAAGATGATACTTGTTAATCTTGAAAACTGTGTACTTATTATGATATTTAAAAAGGATATATATATATATATATATATATATATATATATATATATATATATATATATATAGTGGGAGTGGATATAAATTAACTGATATGATGATAAAAATGTGATTTAAAAGTGTGAAGGAATTGTAATGGGAGATCAATAACTTTATTCAAGTTAATGACAATAATGAGACAGTCTAGCAAACTTATGGGATATTGGAAAAGCAGTTCCTAGGGGAAGTTTTATATCATTGAACGCCTACATGAATAAAATAGAGAGAGAGGAGACCAATGAACTGGGTATGCAGCTAAAAATGCTAGAAGACAGGAGGAATTGAAAAATCTTCAAGTAAATACCAAATTAGAAATACTGGAAAGCAAAGAAGAGATGAATAAAATTGAAATTAAGAAAACTATTCAGTTAATAAATAAAAGTAAGAGTTGGTTTTATGAAAAAAAACAATAAAAATAATAAACCTTTGGTCAGCTTATTAAAAACAAAGAAAAAAATCAAATTACCAATATGAAAAATGCAGAGTGAACTCATCTCCAATGAGGAAGAAATTAAAATCATAATTAGAAATTTCTTTGCCCAACTGTATGCTCATAAAACTGACAATCTAAGTGAAATAGATGAATATTTTTAAAATGTATAAATTTCCCTGATTAAGAGAAAAGAAAGCTAAAACCTTAAAAAAAACTCTATCTCAGAAAAAGAAATTGAAGAAGCCATCAATGAACTTGCTAAGGAAAAAAAAAACAGAGCCATATGGATTTATAAGTGAATTCTATCAAACACTTCAAGGACAGTTAATTCCAGTACTATACAGATTATTTGGAAAAATTGGTGAAGGAGTCCTACCAAATTCCTTTTATGTTATAAATATGGTTCTGATACCTAAACTAGGAAGAACCAAAACAGAGGAAAAAAATACAGAGCAATTTATCTAATGAATATACATGAAAAAAATTTAAATAAGACATTAACAAAAAGAAAACAGCAACTTATTAAGAGGATAATTCAATATAATCAGGTAAAATTTCTGCCAGGGATGTAGTGTTCGTTCAAAATTAGGAAAACTACCAGAATTTTTGATCATATCAAGAACAAACCTATCAAAAACCATACGATTATATCAACAGATGCAGAAAAACTTTTGATAAAATTCACCATCCATTCCCATTGAAAACATTGGAGAGCATAGGAATAAATGGAGCCTTCCCTAAAATAATAAGCATTGTCTACCTAAAACTATCCGCAACCATTATATGCAATGGGGAGAAGCTAGATGCATTTCCAATAAGATCATGGGTGAAACAAGGCTATCTATTATCACCAGTGTTATTCAGTATGGTAGTAGAAATGTTAACTTCAGCAATAGTACAAGAAAACAATTGAAGGATTAGAACAGGAAAAAAACTAAGGTGTCACTCTTTGCAGATAATATGACAATATACTTAGAGAATCCTTGAGAATGAAGTAAGAAACTCTGTGAAATACTAAACAACGTTGACAAAATTGCAGGTTACAAAAGAAAACCCATGCAAATTTTGTGCATTATTAGATATTACTAAGAACGGCAAGAAATAGAAAGAAAACAACAGCAAGAAATAGAAAGAAAAAATCCCATTTAAAGCCATGGTGAACACTAAAATATCTGGGATTCTACCTGCCAAAATAACCACAGGGATTATATGAACATAATTACAAAACACTTTTTGCACAAATAAAGTCAGATCTAAGTGTGTGGAAAAACATCAGTTGCTTGTGGGTAGGCCTAGCTAGTATAATAAAAATGGCATTTCTAACTAATTTATTTATTTAGTCCACAGCAATCAAACTACAAGAAAATTATTTCCTAGGGCTAGAAAAACATATCAAAATTCACCTAGAAGTACAAAAGTTCCAGAATATCAAGTGAATTAACAAAAAGAAACGTTAGGGAAAGTAGTCTACCCCTACCAGGTCTCAAATTTTACTATAAAACAGTAATCATCAAAACCTCTTGGTAATGGCTAACAAACAGAGGAGTAGACCAGTGAAATTGGTTAAGTACTCAAGATACAGTAGTCAGTGAATATAGCAGTCTACAACTTCATAAACAGAAGGATCTCATTTATAAGAACTCACTATTTGACAAAAACTTGCTGGGAAAACTGTATAAATGGGTATAGACCCATGCATGACATCATACCCAAGTATGAATTATAAATGGATAAATAATCTAGGTATTAAAATTGACACTATAAACAAGTTATGAAAGCAAGGAATAGTGTACTTTTCAGATTTATGGAGAATGGAGAAATTTTTGACTTAGCAAGAGTTAGAGATCTTATAAAGTACAAAATGGATAATTTTAATTCCATTAAATTGAAAAACCTAAACAAACCATTGAAATCTGGTTTAGGAGGGAAGCAGAACACTGGGAAAGAATTTTTTCCACTAGTGTCTGTGATAAAGGCCTCATTTCTAAAATAGAGAACTGGGTCAAATGTACAATAATACAAGCAATTACCTAGTTGATACATGGACAAATGATACGAACAGAGAGTTTTCAGAGGAAGAAATTAAAGATATCTATAATCATATGAAAAATGTTCTAAATCACTATTGATTAGAGAGATGCAAATCAAAGGTACCACATGATTCTCATCAGATTGGATAACATGAGAAAACAGGAAGATGATAAATATTGGAGAAGATGTAGGAGAGTTGGAACACTAATTCATTGTTGGTGGAGCTGTGAATGATCCAACCATTCTGGAAAGCAATTTGGAACTATGCCCAAAGGTCTACAAAAATGTGTATTCCCTTTGACCCGGCAATATAGCTTCTAGGATTGTATCCCAAAGAGCTCATAAAAATGGTAAAGGGTTCCACCATATAAAATATTTATAGCAGCTCTCTTTGTGGTGGCCAAGAACTGGAAATCAAGGGGATACCCATCAATTGGGAAATTGCTGAACAAGTTGTGGTATATGAATATAATTGAATACTATTGATGAAATGATGAACAGGTTGACTTCAGAGAGGCCTGACAAGACTTATGCTGAGTGAAAGGAGCAGAACCAGGAAAACATTGTACACAGTTTCAGCCATAGTATGTGAAGACTGTTTCTGGTAGACCTAACCCTTCACAGCACTGCAAGGACCTAAAACATTTCCAAAGGCATCTTGAGGCAAATTGCCATACACATCCAAAGAAAGAACTGTGGAACCAGAACACAGAATGAAGCAAAATGCTCTCTCTTCTGTTATGTTTATTTTTTTTATGGTTTCACCCATTCATTTTAATTGTTCCATGAAATATGACTTATGTGAAAATGTGGTTTAAAAGAATTTATGTGTAGAACGCACATAAGATATCATGCCATCTCAGAGAGGGAGGTGGGAGGGAGGAGGAGAAAAATCTAAGACTTATGCAGAAAACTGAAAACAAAAGATTAATTTTTTAAAAATCTTAGCTTTCTTGACTGCAATAAGATTTGACTGTCATAATTTTTTTTTAAATTTTAAATGTTTATTTATTAATTTTTAGTTTTCAACATTCATTTTCACAAAATTTGGAGTTCCAAATTTTCTCCCCATTTCTCCCCTCCTCCCACCCCATAACACCTTGCATTCTGATTACCCATTCCCTCAATGTGCCCTCCATTCTATGAAACTCCACCCTTCCCTTATCCCCATCTTCTCTCTTTTCTTGTAGGGTACGATAGATTTCTATACCCCATTACTTGTATTTCTTATTTCTCAGCTGTATGTAAAAACATTTCTCAACATTCATTCCTAATACTTTGAACTACAACTTCTCTCCCTTCCTCCCTCCTCACCCACCCCCACTGAGAAGGCAAGCAACTCAATATAGGCTATATATGTGTGGCTTTGCAAAGATTGCCATAATAGTCATGTTGTGCAAGATTAACTATATTTTCCTCTCTCCTATGTCCCCAATTTATTCTATTCTCTCATTTGACCTTGTCCCTCCCCATATGTGTTTACTTCTAATTACTCCTTCTATTTTTCCTCCCTTTTAGCATACCCCTCACCCCACTTTTCCCCTTCTTCCCTTTTCTTCTATAGTGTAAGACAGATTTACATACCAAATTGAGTGAGCATGTTATTCCCTCCTTAAGCCAAATGTGAAGAGAGTAATCTTTACTTTTCACTCTCACCTCCTTCCTTTCCCCCCATTGAATAAGCTTATTCTTGCCTCTTTTGTGAGAGATAAATTACCCCATTCCATTTCTCCCTTTCTCCTCCCAATATATTAATCTCTCACTCCTTAATTTTATTTTTTAGATATCATCACTTCTTAATCAACTCACCCTGCTCTTTCTGTCTATATGTATGTATATGTGTGTGTGTAGGTGTGTATGCATGTGTATAATCCCTCCAACTACCCAAATATTGAGAAAAGTCTCAAGAGTTACAAATATTGTCTTTCCATGTAAGAATTTAAATAGTTCAACTTTAGAAAGTCCTTTATGATTTCTCTTTCTTGTTTACCTTTTTCATGCTTGTTTTGACTCCTGTGTTTGAAAGTCAAATTTTCTTTTCAGTCTGGTCTTTTCATCAAGAATACTTGAAAGTCCTCTAAATTGTTCAATGACCATTTTCCCCCCTGAAGTACTATACTCAGTTTTGATGGGTTGGTTATTCTTGGTTTTAATCCTAGTTCCTTTGATTTCTGGAATATCATATTTCAAACCCTCTGATCCCTTAATGTAGGGAAGCTGCCAGCTCCTATGTTATCCTGATTCTTTTTCCACAATACTTGAATTGTTTCTTTCTAGCTGCTTGCAATATTTTCTCCTTGACTTGGGAACTCTGGAATTTGACTATACTATTCCCAGGAGTTTCTCTTTTTGGATCTGACTGTCATAAATTTTAAAGAGAATAAAAGTTAAACAATATGAGATTCATTTGAAGGCTCTGAGAATCTTTAGGTAAAATAGAGAAAAATTTGTAGGAGGAAGAACAGTTGTACTTCTATTTGTTTTGTTTCTTTTTAAACTCAACCTCTTATTTCATTACTGTAGTTTGCTCCAAGTAAGGAATTTTCTCTTAGTATTGCAGAATATCACCTTTGCTGCAACTTACAACAGCAGAAAGTTGCCTGGGCCACTGAGAGGTCAAGATATTTCCCATGGTAGGGGGATGGAGCCAAGATGACCAATCAGACACTTTGAAGAACAAAAGGTCCAGAATATGAAGGGAACTAAAGAAAAGAAATGCAAGGGAAGGTGGCCTAGCTCTTTAAAATCTAAAACAGTATTATAAATCATCAATCAAATCATCAAAACTATTGGATACTGGCTAAGAGATAGGGTGGGGATCAATGGAACAGATTAGATACACAAGACACAGTAGTCAGTGACTACATTAATCTATTGTTTGATAAACCCAAGACCACAGCTTCTGGCATAATAACTCACTATTTGACACAATCTTCTGGGGAAAGTGGAAAATATTATGACAGAAATGAGGCATAGACCAATATTGTACACCATTTACCAAGATAAGGTCAAAACAAATACATGATTTAGACATAAACAAAGTATCACAGGTGATACTATATATAAATTAGGAGAGCAGGGGATAATTTACCAGGCAGATATCTGAAAGAATTTATGACCAAACAAGTAATAGACAATATTGTAAAATGCAGAATGGATAATTTTGATTACATTAAAGTAAAAAGGGTTTGCAGAAATGTATTGTTAATTCATTTTCCTTATTGTTAATATAATTTTGCTTTTTAATGGGAATATCTTCCCCACCCATTAATGGGGTTACCCATTAAGGGTAATTTGATTAGTGAAGATTTGTAGGAAGGTCCATGCCTTTCGTTAATGAGGCACTGATTCACAAGGGTTGTGTTGCCTCTGGTTCTGAAAAGTGTATAAATACTCTGAGGTGAGGCTTTACTTTGGTACTTAGTTTGTGGAAGAAGATTTCTGTGTCAGATGAAACACTGGGAAGCTGCTAAGTAGCCCCCTGCTTTGAAAACCCAGATATTGTTGTTTCTCTCTCCTGTAACTATGTATGTATGTTCAGATAGTTATCTGTTTGTTGACTTGTGATGTATGTATTACTTACTGTCAGAGAGTTGGAATCTCTTTCTTTTGATTTTGATTCGTTTGTATTTTCTCAGAAGTTCAAGATGGTGATTTTTTTCCCCTGAACTAAATGAATGATACATGTGCTTGATTAAAGTGATTGTTGACCCACTCAAAAGTTGCCTTTCCTTTTAGAAAAATAGATCAAATTCTGTGTGATAGCAGTCCCTCCTGTGTATGTCAGGGTCCTTGCTTTTACAAGAAACAAAGCTAAATGCAAACAAATTTAGAAGGGAAGCACAAAGATGGCAAAAAAATTTTTTACAATCTGTATTTCTGATAAAGGTCTCATTTCTAAGGTCTATTGAGAACTGTCTCAAATCTTTTAGAATACAAGTTGTTCCCTGATTGATAAATGGTCAAAGAATATGAACAGGCAGCTTTCAGATAAAGAAATTAAAGCTATCTACTTTCACATGAAAAAAATGCTTCAAATCACTATTGATTAGAGAAAAGCACATTAAAACAACTCTTAGGGATCACTTCACATCTATGAGATTGTCTAACATGACAAAACAGGAAAATGATAAATGTTGGTGGAATTGTGAACTTGATCCAACCATTTTGGAGAGCAATTTGGAACCATGAGCAAAGGGTTATAAAACTGTACATACCCTTTCATTCAGTAATACCACTATGAGGTCTGTATCCTGAAGAGATCACAAGAAAAGGAAAAGCACCTACATGTACAAAAATATTTATAGCATCTCTTTTCGTGGTGACAAAGAATTGGAAATTGGGGGATGCCTAACAACTGGGGAATGGCAGAATAAATTGTAGTATATGAATGTAATGGAATACTGTATTTCACTGCAAAAAAGTCACCACCACGTAATTGTCACCTTATGTTTTTCAGTCCATATATTAGTTTATACCCTTCCATCACATAATCGTTGCACTGGAATTTGTGATCATCACACCACTTAAAAGGTAAACAGAGCAGTAGTGTATTTTTCTGGTGGTATATGTACATGTATTTATCTTTTGTGATTGTCAGCTGTGAGCCTAGAATTCTCAGTGCACGAACATTGTCAGTACATTTCCAAAAGAAGACAAACTTGGTTTGTATAGAGTGCTGCATTATTAGCAGTATTGCCACTCAACCCAATGAAGAGCCATAGGTGCAAGGGAAGTTTATGAGCAGGTGAAGCTGTTATGAGAAACTCACATAACATGGTAAGACTTGCATCTTTCTAATTTTGACACATACTCAAAAGTATTCCATGTGCTCTAATCTTGCACCAAAGACAGTTTAGTAGAACGAAGTGAACAGAACCAGGAGAACATTTTCCCCAGTAACAGCAACAATGTGCAATGAGCACCTCTGACAGACTCTTCTCTGAAAGGCAATGACCTATGATAATTCCAAAAGAGTCATAACAGAAATGCCATTCACATTCAGAGAAAAAACTATGGTGATTGAATGCAAATTGAAGTATCCTATTTTCCTATTTTTTCTGTCTTTCTTCTGGCATTTCCTTTTTGTTTTGATTCTTCTTTCACAATATGACTAATGTGGAAATTTGTTTGATATGTTTGTACATGCATAGCCTCTATAAGATTGCATACTATCTTGGGGAGTAGGGAGAGGGGGAGAATTTGGAACTCAAAATTCCATAAAACTGAATTTTTGAAAACCAAAACTAAATAAAAGGGGAAAAAAAGATGGCCAAGTAAAATCAACAATTAGTTGAAATCTCTCAACATTTCCATGCAAGTTTAACATAATGTGCCCAATCAAATTCCGAAGTATCACAGGCAACAAAATGTCAAGGTAAGACATTTTTCTAGTTTAAGGTGGGGGTCTGCCTGGAGCCCAAGCCATGAGGCAACAGCACCAATGGTAGACCTTGGGGTGGCTGTGACAGTGGTGCTAGAAGCAGTTTTGGGAACTCTTAGAACCAGAGATTGTAGGGGATCAGACAACTGGTCATAGTGTACATAGGATCCTTTGTTGGCAACTACTGCCCATTTGATCTTTTGGGTCACAGTTTCAGGGCAGAGAGGAGTGAGGAGTGCTTGTGATAAGTCACAGGGGACTAGGGGTCTTCATTGCAGTCCTACACAAAGGAAAACACTAGCTCTTTTGACTGCAGGAGACCAGAGAACCTGGCCACAGTTCTAGGATCAAAGAGGAGTGCTAGTAGTTACAACTGCAAGGGAACAGGGAACTTTTATTTTTTTTTTTTTTTATTTTTTTTTTTTTAAATTTATTTATTTATTTATTTATTTTACATTCATTTTCACAAATTTTTGGGTTCCAAATTTTCTCCCTTTTTCTCCCCTCCCCCCACCCCAATACCCCAAGCAATCTAATTTTCCCTATCTCCAATCTGTCCTCTCTTCTGTCATCCCTCCCTTCCCTTGTCTCTATCTTCTCTTTTCTCCTGTAGGGCCAGATGACTTTCTATTCCTCATTAACTGTATGTCTTCTTTCCTAGTTGCAACAGCAATACTAAACAATTGTTCCTGAAACTTTGAGTTCCAAATTCTCCCCATCCCTCCCTCCCCACCCATTCCCTTTGGTACGGCAGGCAATTCATTATAGGCCATATCTGTGTAGCTTTGCAAATGACCTTCCTGATAGTCGTGTTGTGTAAGACTAACTGAATTGCCATCCCTCCTCACCTGCCCCTCATTGTTTCTCTTTGATCCTGTCCCTCCCCAAGTGTTGACTTTCAATTACTCCCTCCTCCCTTTGCCCTCCCCTTCCATCATCCCCCCCCCAATATCTCCTTCTCCCCCGCTTTCTTATACTGTAAGATAGGTTTTCATACCAAAATGAGTGTGCATTTCACTCCTTCGTTTAGTCAAATGTGATGAGGGTAAACTTTTGTTTGTTTGTTTGTTTGTTTGTTTTTCTTCAGCTCTCCTCTTTTTCCCTCCACTAAAAACATCTCCTACTTGCCTCTTAAATGACATATAGTTACCCCCTTCCATTTCTCCCTCTTTCCTCTCACTTACATTTCTCTCTCATCATTTACCTTAATTCCTTTTAAGGTATGGTCCCATCCTATTCAGTTCAATCTGTGCTCTCTGTCTCTGCATGTGAATGCATGTGTGTATGTGTGTGCATGCGTGTACATGTGTATGTGTGGTCCCACCAACCACCCAGATACTGAAAAGTTTTAAGAGTTAGAAATATTGTCCTTCCATGTATGAATGCAAACAGTTCATTTCTGGTAAGTCCCTTAATACTTCTCCTTGCTGTTTACTTTTGCATGCTTCCTCTCATTCTTGTGTTTGAAAGTCAAATTTTCTTTTCAGCTCTGGTTTTTTCATCAAGAATGATTGAAAGTCCTCTGTTTCATTGAAAGACCATATTTTCCCTTGAAATATTATACTCAGTTTAGCCGGGTAGGTGATTCTTGGTTTGAGTCCTAGTTCCTTTGCCTTCTGGAATATCCTATTCCACGCCCTTCGATCCCTTAATGTAGAAGCTGCTAGATCTTGGGTTATCCTGATTTGTATTACCACAGTACTGGAATTGTTTGTTTCTGGCTGCTTGCAAGATTTTTTCCTTGAGCTGGGAGTTCTGGAATTTGGCCACAATGTTCCTAGGAGTTTCTCTTTTTGGATCTCTTTCAGGTGGTGATCGATGGATTCTTTCAATACTTATTTTGCCCTCTGGTTCTAGAATGTCAGGGCAGTTTTCCTTGATAATTTCATGCAAGACGATGTCTAGGCTCTTTTTTTGATCATGGCTTTCAGGTAGTCCCATAATTTTTAAGTTGTCTCTCCTTGATCTATTTTCCAGGTCAGTTGTTTTTCCCATGAGATATTTCACATTCTCTTCCATTTTATTGTTCTTTTGGTTTTGTTTGGTGATTTCTTGGTTTCTCATAAAATCATTAGACTCCATCTGTTCCATTCTAATTTTGAGAGAACTATTAAATTCAGTGAGCTTTTGAGCCTCTTTTTCCATTTGGCTCATTTTGCTTTTGAATGCATTCTTCTCCTCATTGGCTTTTTGAACCTCTTTTGCCAATTGAGTGAGCCTATTTTTCAAGGTGTTAATTTCCTCAGCATTTTTTTGGGTCTCCTTTACCAAGATATTGACCTTTTTTTCATACTCTTCTTGCATCTTTGTCATTTCTTTTCCCAGTCTTTCCTCCACCTGTCTAACTTGCTTTTCAAAATCCTTTTTAAGCTCTTCCAAGGCCTGAGCCCACCCAACACCCCCCTGGGGTGTCTGGGGGTGCTGAGGCCCCGCCCTCCACATCTTTCCCTGATGGGAAAAATACGTTGTCGTCCTCCCCATCAGATCCGAAGGTTGGGATCATTTGCATTTGTTGGAAAAAACTCTCTAAAGTCTTATTTTTCTTCCCCTTTCTAGGCATTTTCCCAGCCAGTTACTTGACCTCTGAGATTCCCTTCCACCCCCGCCTGGATCCGCCCAGCCAGCGCCTGGCCTCTGAGATTCAAATGGGCTTTCCTCCTGCTGGCTGTCAATCAGTGAGCTTTAGTTCAGGTGCTGGGGCGGGGCCAGGGCTGTCTCCGAGACTCTGATCCCTCGGGGGGGCTTTATGCAGCGACTCTCAAGAATGGAGCGGGTGGGGGCGGGGGTGGGGGGCCCGCCTCCCAATCTCAGCTCCCCTGGGGGTCCCGAGCAGAAGCCTTCAGCAACAGAGCGGGTTGGGGGCAGGGCCGTCTCTCAGGCTCAGCTCCGTCAGGTTTTATGCGGGAATCTTCTGTAATGAAGATCCTGCCTGCTGCTGGGGGATTCCTGGGTCCTGGGCCGCTGCCGCCTCAGCCGCCGCCCACGCCTCTGCCTCCGCCGCTTCCTGCCCCCGTCCCTGCCGCCGCCGCTTCCTCCCGAGGGGGCCCGAGTTACAGACGCCCTGCTTCCCCTCTCCTTCAGCCCGGCCTCTCTCACTGACCTGCTTCTGTGGGCGGAGGGATTTTCCCGGCTGCTTCAGCTTCCGTCTCTGAAGCCTGCTCCGATCCGCTTCTCTGAGGCCTCGGCCAGGGCAGCGCTGGGGGTCGGGTTTACTCTCCGGGGCGCGCCGGACCCTGGGGACGGGTCTTGAGGGCTCCCTGGGACGGAAATCTCCTCCACTCTGCCTCTGCACACCTTGCACTCACCCAGAATCTATGGGGGACTCTTTCTACACCAATTCCATGGGCTTTGGTTTCGGAGCTCGTAAACATGCGTCCTTCTACTCCGCCATCTTGGCTCCGCCCCCAGGGAACTTTTATAGGTAAAGACCAGAAGAGTAGTGACCACACCTTTCCCCAGATTACACCACTTTGGAAGAATTGAAAAGTTGCAGATATCTAAATCTAACTCTGAAGAGAGCAGCATGAAAAAGCCTGAAGCTTGAGACACTGCCTCCCTATTACCATGTGAGCAGAGCTCAACTTTAATATAAAGTTCAAAGTCAATAAATAAGTTGAAAAAATGAGCATACAACCAGAATCAATTAAAGGAACTTGACCTCAAAAAGCTATTACAGTGGCAGGGAAGACCATAATACAAACTCAGAAAAAAGAAACAATGTGAAAACACCTAAAGTAAAGCTTCAAAAGAAAGATACTAATTTGATACAAGTCCAACAAAAATTCCTGGAAGAGTTAAAGAGTAGCAGAGGAAATATGGAGAAAAGAAATGAGATCAACGTGAGAAATTGGAATTAACAACTTGGTAAATTGTCATAAAATTCTAAAGGAAATAACACCTTAAAAACCCAGAATTGAAAAAATTAAACAGAAATCACAATTGACCTAGTGGTAGAAGTACAAAAATACACTGAAGAAAAGAACTCCTTTAAAAGCAGAACTGATCAAATGGCAAAAAGCATACAAAGATCACAGAAGACAACAATACCTTTTTAAAATGATTATTAATTAATTTATTTGTTTTCAATTCACTTCAATCACTTCCATACATCTTAGCTTTTTCCCCCTCACTCAACACTCTGTCGCCAAGAGGGCATGCCCATTTACTTATATAGGTTCTACACATACATTCCTATTAAACATATTTTCACCTTACTGACGTTGCATAGAAGAATTAAAATGAATGGCAGAAACCATGAAAACAAAACAAAACATAACACAAAAGAAAATGGTCTGCTTCATTGTGCGATTGATTTACACAGTTCTTTCTCTGTTTATGGAAGGCATTGTGCCTCGAGTCCATCGGGAATTTTTTAGGTTGTTGCATTGCTGTGAAGGGCTAAGTCTACAAGAAAGATTCCTCGCACCCTGTGGTTGTTGCTGTATACAAAGTACTCCTGATTCTGCTCCTTTCATTCAGCATCAGTTCATATAAGTACTGTCAGGTCTTTCTGAAGTCTTCCTGTTCGTCATTTCTTATAGCACAATAGTGTTCCATTATTTTCGTATACCACAGCACCTTCAGCCATTCCCAAATTGATGGGTATCATGTTGATTTCCAATTCTTGGTCACCACAAAGAAAGTTGCTATAGTTATTTTTGTACATGTAGCATCCTTTCCCATTTTTATGATCTCTTTGTGATACAGTCCTAGAAGCGGTATTTCTGGGTCAAAGGGAATGCACACCTTTGTAGCCCTTTAAGCATAGTTCCAAATTGCTGTCCAGAATAACTGGATCAGCTCACAGCTCCACCAACAATGAGGTAGTGTTCTAACTCTCACATCTTCTCCAGCATTTGTCATCTTCCTGTTTTGTCATGTTAGCCAATCTGATAAGTGTGATATGGTACCTCAGAATTATTTTGATTTGCATCTCTCTAATCAATAGTGCTTTAGAGCATTTTTCATATGATCAGATAGCTTTAATTTCTTCCTCTAAAAACTCCTTGTTGAAATCCTTTGACCATTTATCAATTAGGTAATGACTTGTATTTTTGTACAATTGACTCAGTTCTCCATATATTTTAGAAATGAAACCTTTATCACAGACATTAATTGCAAAAATTCTTTCCCAGTTTTCTGCTTCCCTCTTAATCTTGATTGCATTGGGTTTGTTTGTGCAAAAGCTTTTCAATTTAATGGAGTCAAAATAACCCATTTTGCACTTCATAATATTCTCTATCTCTTGTTTAATCAAAAATTTCTCCATTCTTCATAAATCTGACAAATAGACTATTCCTTGTTGCCCTAATTTGTTTATAGTATCAGCCTTTATACCTAGATCAGGTATTCATTTTTACTTTATTCTTGTGGATGGTGTCAGGCATTGGTCTATGCCCAGTTTCTGCCACACTGTAAGCCAGTTTTTCCCAGTAATTTCTGTCAAACAGTGAGTTGTTATTCCGCAAGCTGGTGGCCTTGGGTTTATCAAACAGTAGATTGCTCTATTCATTGACTGCTGTGTCTTCAGTACCTAAACTGTTCCGCTGGTCTATCCTTCTATTTCTTAGCTTTGATGATTACTGATTTATAATACAATTTGAGATCACGTAGGGCTATGGCTACCTTCCTCAGAATTTCTTTTCATTAGTTTCTCTTCATATTCAGGATCACTTGTTCTTCCAGATGAATTTTGATATTGTTTTTTCTAACTCTTGAAAATAATTATCTGTTAGTTTGATTGGTATGACACTGAATAAGCAAATTAATTTAGCTAGAATTTTCATTTCTATTATGTTGACTTGACCTACCCATGAGTAACTGATGTTTTTTCATTTATTTTGATTTGACTTTATTTGTGTGGAAAGTCTTTTGTAATTGTGTTCATACAGTCCCTGGGTTGGTTTTGGCAGATAGACTCCCAGATATTTTATAGTGTCTATTGTAGCTTTAAGTGGGATTTCTCTTTCTCTTGCTGTTGGGCTTTGCTAATAATATATAGAAATGTAGACGATTTATGTGTGTTTATTTTGTAATCCGCAACTTTACCAAAGTTGTTCATTATTTCAAGTAATTTTTAAGTGATTCCCTGGGATTCTCTAAGTTTATGATCATACCATCTGCAAAGATTGATAACTTAGTTTCTTCTTTGCCTATTCTAATTCTTTCAATTTCTTTTTCTTCTCTTGTTGCTACAGCCAATATTTCTAGTAACATACTGATAATGGTGATAATGGGCATCCTTGTTTCACCTTTGATCTCACTGGAAATGCATTTAGCTTATCCCCAT
Source organism: Bettongia penicillata ogilbyi (assembly GCA_023548195.1). NCBI lineage: Eukaryota > Metazoa > Chordata > Mammalia > Diprotodontia > Potoroidae > Bettongia > Bettongia penicillata. The sequence continues at coordinate 969,049 of JAJHZJ010000175.1, read as the reverse complement.
TACATATAATGTTTGCTGATGGTTTTAGGAAGATACTGCTATTTATTTTATGGAAGGCTCCATTTATTCCTATGCTCTCCAGTGTTTTCCATAGGAATGGGTGCTATATTTTTTAAAACTTTCTTCCACATCTATTGAGATAATCATATGATTTCTATTACATTTTTTGTTGATGTGATAAATAATGCTTATAGTTTTCCTAATACTGAACCAGCCCTGCATTCCAGGTATGAATCCTAGTGATAAGTTGCTACATTCTTTTTGCTAATATTTAAATTTTTTTTCATCTATATTCATTAGAGAAATTGTTCTGTAATTTTCTTTCTCTGTTTTGACTTTTCTTAATTTAGGTATCAGAACCATATATGTATCATAAAAAGAATTTGGTAGGAGTCTTTCTTCACCAATTTTCCCAAATAATGTATAGAGTATTGGAATTAACTGTTCTTTAAATGTTTGATAGAATTCACTTGTAAATCCATCTGGCTCTGGGGACTATTTCCTAGGGAATTCGTTGATGACTTGTTCAATTTCTTTTTCTGAGAGGGAGTTATTTAAGCATTCAACTTCCTCTTCTGTTAATCAGGACAATTTATATATTTTTAAAATATTCATCCATCTCACTTAGATTGTCAAATTTATGGGCATATAGTGGTGCAAAGTAATTTCTAATTATTTACTTAATTTTCTCCTCGTTGAAGTTGAGTTTGCCATTTTCATTTTTGATATTGGTAATTTCTTTTTTTCTCTTTTTTAAACAAATTGACCAAATGTTTCACAATTTTATTGGTTTTTTCATAAAACCAACTCTTAATTCAATAGTTTTCTTAATTTCAGTTTTGAGTGAGGCTCTGCTCTATTAGCAGCCTCACCTCTGCTGGAGCCATGTGAATCCAGTGATCAGGTACTCAGCAGAATGCCTGGAGATGACCTAGAATGCTATAGGAGGCCTTGACCCCTTTAGGCCAAGGTCTATTCAGGAACTCACTAGGATGAGGTAATGCCCATTTAGTGTATACGCCTCTTTAAGAATTAGCCAGGGGATGACCCCTTTAGTGAGGCATAGGAAAAGAACGACATCAGCCTGGGAGGGAAGGAGAAAGAGTTGCTATGTATAATCACTTTTAAGCTAGGAGGGTGCAGAAGCCAGACTTTAGGCAGGGGCCTAGTGTCTTCCAATGTATGAGGTTCAGAGTGGCATAGGTTTAAGGTTTCAAGAAAGGAAAGGGAAGGGAAGGGAAAGGAAGGGAAGGGAAGGAATCTAGCCAGTGAAACCCAAGTTTACTGTGCATCTTCTGGTCATTCAAATTTACCCTCCTTTGGAGAGGAGAAGGAAGGTGACAGGGAGATAGACAGGAGTGGAGGAGCTAAGCTACCCAGCATCTGTGAGTATACACATCTGCCTGAATGGGGACCCAGTTATCTCAGTAACTCAGCTCTTCCTCTCCTGTCTGTGTCCCCCTCCCCTTCATTCTCCTCTCTAAAGGAAGGTTAATTTGGATGGCCAGAAAATGCCCAGTTAACTTGGGTTTTACTGGCCAGATTCCTCTCCACTCCTCTCCTTTCTCAAAACTTTAAACCTACTGCACTCTGAACCTCATACATTGGAGGACACTAGGCCCCTGGCTAAGGGCTGGCTTCTGCACCCTCCTGGCTTAAGAGCGATTATCAATAGCAACTGTTGTTTCCCTCCCAACCTGGTGTCATTTTCTTCTATGCTTCACTATAGGGGCCATCCCCTGGCTACTTCTTAAAGAGGCCTATTCACTAAATGGGTATTACATCACCCTAAGTGATTTCCTGAATGGACTTTGGCCTAAAGGGGCAAACATCTCCTGCTGCATCCTGAGTAGTCTCAAGTCATCCTGATGAATATCTGGTCACTGGATTCAGATGACTCTGGCGGGGAAGTGAGGCTAGTAACACTGCACAGCTTTCCCTCACTCAAAACAAAGTCAAGTGCAAGTCATGTCATCATTTTTCTGATGGCTTGGTCTTATTTGGCAAGAACACAACATCTGTGAGTAGACACAGCTGCCTGAATGGGGACCCAGCTTACTGGATAACTCAGAACCTCCTCTCCTTTCTGTCTCCACCTCCCTTTCCTTCTCCTCGCTAAATCAAGGTAAAGGCCACAGGATGCCCAGTTAACTTAGGTGTTATGGGCTTGATTCCTTCCCTTTCCTTTCCCCTTTCTTTTCCTTTTCTTGTTCTCCTTTTCTTTCCTTGTTCTCCTCTCCTCTCCTCTTTCCTCCTTTCCTTTCCCAAACCTTAAACCTACTGCACTGCGAAGTTCATATATTTGAAGACATTAGTCTCTTGCCTAAGGGCTGGCTTCTGGATCTTCTTGGCTTGAGTGATATTCAATAGTAACTGTTGTTGTTTCCTTTCCAGCCTGATGCAGTATCTCATGCATTTTGGTCGGTTGTCTCATTGTTATCATTCTCTTGAATTAAGTTGTTGATTGGTACTAGGATTTGTTGTTTAACCCACTCGTGCTTTAGGATTAGATTACTTATTTTCCAATTAATTTTTAATTTATCTTTCCATGGCCTTTTATCACATATAATTTTTATTGCATTATTATCTGAGAAGGATACATTGACTATCTCTGCCTTTATGCACTCGATTTTGAGGTATTTATGCCCTAGTATATAGTCAATTTTTTTGTATATATGCCATGCACTGGTGAGAAAAATGTATATTCTTTTCTATCCCCATTCAGTTTTCTACAGAGATATATGGTATCTACGTTACCCAGAGTTTATTCACCTCGTTAACTTCTTTGTTTTTTATTTTGAGGTGAGATTTATCAAGTTCAGAGAGAGGAAGGTTGAGGAACCAACTAGTATAGTTTTGCTATCTATTTCTTCCTGTAAGTCTCTTAACTTCTCCTCTTAGAATTGGGATGCTATACCACTTGATGCATATATGTTTAGTAATGGTATTGCTTCATTGTCTATGGTGTGTTTTGCAGGATATATTTTCCTTCCTTGTCCCTTTGATTAGACCTATTTCTGCTTTTGCTTTGTGTGACATTAGGCTTGCTACCCCTGCTTTTTCACATGAGCTAAATCACAATATATCCTGCTCCAACCTTTTACCTTTACCCTATGTGTACCCTCCTGTTTCAAATGTGTTTCTTGTAAACAACATATTGCTGGATTGTGGTTTAGAATCCATTCTGCTATCCACCTCCATTTTATGGGAGAGTTCATTCTATTCATATTCATAGTTATGATTGATAACTGTGTCTTTTCCCCCATTCTCTTTCTCCTCACGTATACTTTTTGTTTTCTTTTCCCCTGCACAATAGAGTTTTAATTTTTACCAACACCTCCCTCAGTTTTCCTTCCCTTCTTTCAGCCCCCATCACTTTTAATCACTTTTTCCCTTACTACTTTTTCTCTTCCTTTTAGCCTCTACTCCATTTTCTTTCCCCTTTTCCCTCCTACTGTCTATAGAGTTAGTTAGATTTCTATGTTTAACTGAGTTTGCTGTTCCCTCCTTGAACCAAAGCAGATAAGAATAAATCTCAAACAATGTTCATCTCTGTCCCCTCTTTCCCTCTACTTTAATATGTCTTTGTGCCTCTTCCTGTGATGTAATTTACCTTTTTCTGCTTCCTCTTTTTTTACATCTCATTTTACAATCTCTTTGCACCCTTAAATCACATTTTTATCGTCACATCATTTAAGTTATACCCTCCCCCTTTATCGATGTATAAAACTTTTTTATATCATAATAAATATAAAGTTCTCAAGATTAACAAGTATCATCATCCCTTATAGGGTTGTATAAAGTTTGGCCATATTGAATAACAAGATTTTTTTCCCCCTGTTTACCTTTTCATGCCTCTGTTGAAACTTATTTTTGAAGATTGAATTTTCCATTGAGCCTTTTCATCAGCAAAGTCTGGAAATCCCTTATTTCATTGAATGTCCATTTCCTTATCTGAAATTTTACGCTCAATTTTGCTGAGTAGTTGATCCTTGCTTGTAGTCCCAGCTCCATTTCCTTATGGAATATCATATTCCAATACCTCTGACCTTTTCATGCAGAAGTTTCAAGGTCCTGTGTGATCCATACTGTAGTTCCTCAATATTTGAATTGTTTCTTTCTGGTTGTCTGCACTATTTTCTCCTTCACTTGATAATTCTGAAATATGGCAACAACGTTCGTTGGTGTTTACAGTTTTGGATCCCTTTAAGAAGGTGAACAGTGGATTCATTTGATGACTATTTGGCCCTCTCAATCTAGAACGTCTTGCCAATTTTCCTTGATGTTTTCTTGGAAAATATTGTCTTGGTTCTTTTTTCATAATTGATTTCAAATAGTCTAACAATTATTAGATTTTTCTCTCCTGCATCTATTGTCCAGGTCAGTTTTTTTCCCAATTAGATATTTTACATTTTCTTCTATTTTTCCATTCTTTAGAATCTGTTTAACTGATTCTTGATATTTCATAGTGCCATTAACTTCCACTTGCCCAATTCTAATTTTTAGCAGATTGTTGTCTTCATTTAACTTTTGCATCTCCTTTTCCATCTATCCAGCTGTTCCTTTTAAGGAGTTATTTTCTCCAGTTGGATTTTGTGCTTCCTTTTCCATTTGCCCAGTTTTCCTTTTAAATTCTTCCATGGTTTCTTTTTTCATATTTTTAATAACAATGACCAATTTTTCTTCTACTTCCTAATTTTACTTCTAAAATTTCGACTTGAGACAAGTTCATATTCCCTTCTGAATTTTCAGATGAGGGCACAGTTTCAATGCTGTCCTTTTTGGTATTCATGGTTTGGTCCCTGTTCCCAAATAAAGATTCTATGGTCTTATCTTTTCTGATTGCTTCTCACTCATGATGATCATCCTTTCCCTGGCTTTTAAAGTGGATCTCTGCTTCTGAGTCACAGGGGATTCTGTCTCACTGTTCTTGTGCTTAGAACTAGAGGTTTTGTATATTGTGGCCTCTTGCTCTTTCAGCTAGAAGCTAAAATGTTGCAGCTTACCTGGTGCTAAGCTGGCTGGTGTGCCAAAGCAGAGACCAGAAGTCTTACTGAGTTTCCCTGGAGTTACCCTGGAGCTAGTTGAGTTAAGTGTGGGAGGGGTTTTCTGGCTATAGGAGGTCTAGTCACCTGAGCTAAAGCATAGGCAAACTCAGTGGTTGGTGAATCCCATCTTAGTTTCATCCCAATTCTCCTGAGGCACACCTGTGTTCCTGGTATTGATGAGTATGGGCTCCACCCCCCTGGGGATCAGGATCTCCTCCAAGTTCACTGAGATGGGGCTGTCTGGGACAGTTGCAGTCCTGCACTGGTACCCTTTAGCCACACCAAGAGGGATCCTCCTTTGTGATTTTCCTAGCCTTATGGGCTAAGCAGCTGTTTACCCCTTTGGCTGATCCCACTGTTCCAGAACTTTTCCTGGGGAAATATTCTCTGTGTTTTTCAAGGTCAACAAGGGGAGGGGGAGAGTATTTACAGATCAGTCCGCCATATTGGCTCCCAGAAGTTCAAGTAGGTTACTTACAGACATTTAATCTGCAGGCTGATAGTCTCAGGAACAGCTGCTGAAGTTACCTGGAGTTCTGTCTCACTCACTTCTACTAGACTCCTGTCCTATGCTGATATGTTCAGAATCTGCTGTGCTGCTGCTTCAAACCTTCTGGAACTTCCTGCTCGGCTTTGCTATGGCGGGGACCACACTGGTACAGTCTGTGTGCTGTGCGCTCCTCCAATCCCATGACGAAAATAATATCTTAAAAATTAGAACTGGTCAAGTGGAAGCTCATAAGACATCATGAGATATCAAGGAAAAAAAAAAACAAAATCAAAAGAATGAAAAAATGGTATGAGATATGAAGTATCTCATAAGAAAAACAACTTAGAAAATAGATCAAAGAGAGATTATTTTAAGAATTACTGTATTACCTGAAAGTCATGATTAATAAACAAAGCTTACACCTTATATTTCGATAATTTAAAAAGGAAAACAGCCCTTTTTATCTTAGTTCTGGGAGATAAAATAGAAATTTAAAAAAATCTTCAAATTTCCTCCTGAAAAGATTCTTAGATGAAAATTCCCCGGAATATTACAACCAAATTCCAGAATTCTCAGATCCTGGAGAAAATGTTGTGAGCAGACAAAATGAAACAATTCAAGTACATGGAGCCACATTATGACACAAGATTTAGCCCCAAAAGGTTCAAGAACTAGGATTACAACAAAGAATAACCTATCCAACAAAACTGTGTGCAATCTTTCAGAGAAAATGGATATTTCATTAAATAAAATACTTTCAACATTATTGAGTAAAAAGGAAAAAAAAAACAGAGCTAAATAGAAACTTTGACATTCAAACCTAAGACTCAAGTGAAGTCTAGAAAGGTAAACCTGAAAGAGAAATCACAAAGAATCCACTTAAGTTAAACTGTTTACATACCTATATGGAAAGACAATAGATAGTTAATGTTAGACAACAGATAATTAATAGATAATGAAGTGGACTACTTTTTGTCTTATATTTCATTGTGTTGTGTTTTGTTGTCCTCATGGGTTCTCCCAGTCACTGGAATTCTTCTATGCAACATCACAGGAGTGTAAATGTATTTAATAGTAATGCATGTGTAGAGACCATAGAAGATTTCATGCCATCTTAGAGAAGGAGAGGGAGAAAAATTTAAACTTATGGAAGTAAATGCTGAAAACTGAAAACAAATAAATTAATAAATTTTTTGGGGAAAAGACCAGTCTTAACTATCTTAGATAACTCCTTAGAACCTTATCATCATTAGGGCAGTTAGAAGGAGTTTACATAGGAAGCTGCACCGGTATGAGTGGATTATTTAGGATGGCTTCTTAAAAAGTGGAGTGAGAAAGAAGGAAATACTGGGAAAAGTGAGAAAGGAGAGAAAGAATGGGGGAAATCATCTCACAAAAAAGAAGCATGAAAGCAAGAACTTTTATAGTAAAGGGGGTATGGGGTGTGGGTGTTGGGCAGTGCTTGAACATTACTCTCAGAACTGGATCAAAGAGGGAAGAGAATATGCATGAGTGTGTGTGTGTGTGGATACACTTAGGTATTTACATATATGCATATACATACGTACTTACACACACATATTACACACACACACACACACACTTAGGTATATAAAGCTATCTTAACAAGGAAATAAGAAGGTAAAGAGATAAGGGAAAAGAAAGGTGATAAAAGAGACAGTAAATTGAGGGAGACAATGATCAGAAGCAAAATAAACTTTAGAGGAGGGGCAGTGTAAAAAGAAAGAGTGACGGACAAACATAAGGAATTTGGATGAAGAGAAATGCACAGCTAGGAACTGTAACTGTGATTGTGAATGGGATTAATTCACCAACAAGGTCAAAGTAGATAGAACAATTCAAAAATGTGTTGTTTAAAGGAGACACACTTGAAACAGAAAGACACACACAGAGGTAAAAATAAGAGACTAGAACAGAATCCAACTGAAGTAAAGAAAAAAAAAGGCAAGAGCAGTATTCATGATCCCAGACCAAGAAAAGAAAAAGTAAATCTAATTAAATAAGATAATAAAGGAAACTTTGCTAAAAGGTATATAGACAATACTTATCTGGCCACTGGAACCAAATGACTCTGGAGAAGAAAGTGAGTCTGGTGACTTCACACTGCTCTCCCTCATTTAAATCCAACCTACTGTATTGGTAAGGCACCATGCCATGACCCACTTCAAGAACAAAGGACAAACAACAACCTTAGTGAGTAGAAAAGGAGCTGCCCACTGGGGATTAAACTAGATCTGGCCAATGGGGTAACACAGCTTTCTGTCTTTCTTTAGCCTTTCTTCTTTCTCTCTATTTCTTTTTTTTCCTTTCTTTTCTTCTGTCCACATATGATATCACACCTTTGCATATGGACACTTTACCCAAATGGAATATAAATATTAATCTCTGAAGCTTTTTTAAATTTCTTTCTTAAAGACTAGCCTTGATAAATGTTGGAGAAGATGAGGGGAAGTTGGAACAAAAATTCAATGTTGCTGAACCTGTGAGCTGATACAACAGTTCTGGAGAGCAATTTGGAACTATGCTGAAAGGGCTATAAAAATGTGCATAGCCCTTTGACTGAGCAATACCTCTTCTAGGGCTGTATCCCAAAGAGATCATAAAGATTGGAAAAGAACCCACATGTACAAAAATATTTATAGCAGCTCTTTTAGTGGTGACCAAGAACTGGAAACTGACAGGGGCAGACCCAAGATGGCAGAGTAGAAGGACGCACGTTTACGAGCTCTGAAACCAAAGCCCATAGAATTAATGTAAAAAGAGACCCCCATAACTTCTGGGTCAATACAAGGTGTGCAGAAACGGAATGGAAGAGATTTCTGTGCCAGAGAGCCCTGAAGAGCCATCCCCAGGGTCCCTCGCGCCCCGGAAAGCAGGCCCCACCCCAGCGCGGCCTTGGCCGTGGCCACAGAGAAGCTGATCTGAGCAGGCTTCAGAGACGGAAGTTCCGGCAGCCGGGAAAGTCCCTCCGCCCACAAAAGCTACAGGTCAGTGAGAAAGGAGGCTGGGCTAGAGGAGGAGAGCGGAGTGTCTCCGTGACTCTGGCCCCCTCGGGAGGAAGCGGCGGCGGCAGAGATGGGGGCAGGAAGCGGTGGAGGCAGAGGGGTGGGTGACAGCTGAGGCGGCAGCGGCCCGGGACTCAGGAATCCCCCAGCAGCAGGCAGGATCTTCATTACAGTAGGTCTCTGCATGAACAGCCTGAGGGGGCTGAGCCTGGGAGAGGGCCCTGCCCCCACCCCGCTCTATTACTGAAGGCCTCTGCATAAAGCCCCTGAGGGAAGTGAGCCTGGGAGGCGGGCCCCCAACCCCGCCCCCACCCAATCCATTCCTGAAAGTCTCTGCATAAAGCCCCTGAGGGAACTGAGCCTGGGAGGCGGCCCTGCCTCCACCCCAGCACCAGAACTAAAGCTTGCCAAGGAAAGCACATTTGAATCTCAGAGGCCAAGCACTAGCTGGGCGGATCCAGGCAGGGGTGGAAAGGAATCTCAGAAGTCAAGTAACTGGCTGGGAAAATGCCTAGAAAAGGGAAGAAAAATAAGACTATAGAGAGTTTTTTCCAACAAATGCAAATGATCCCGACCTTCGGATCTGATGACGAGGACGTATTCTTGCCATCAGGGAAAGACATGGAGGGCGGGGCCTCAGTACCTCAGACACCCCAGGGGGGTGGTGGGTGGGGTCAGGCCTTGGAAGAGCTCAAAAAGGATTTTGAAAAGCAAGTTAGACAGGTGGAGGAAAAAACTGGGAAGAGAAATGACAGAGATGCAAGAAAAGTATGAAAAACAGGTCAATACCTTGGTAAAGGAGACCCAAAAAAATGTTGAGGAAATTAACACCTTGAAAAATGGGCTCACTCAATTGGCAAAGGAGGTTCAAAAAGCCAATGAGGAGAAGAATGCTTTCAAAAGCAGAATGAACCAAATGGAAAAAGAGGCTCAAAAGCTCACTGAATTTAATAGTTCTCTCAAAATTAGAATGGAACAGATGGAGTCTAATGACTTTACGAGAAACCAAGAAATCACCAAACAAAACCAAAAGAATGAAAAAATGGAAGAGAATGTGAAATATCTCATGGGAAAAACAACTGACCTGGAAAATAGATCCAGGAGAGACAATTTAAAAATTATGCGACTACCTGAAAGTCATGATTAAAAAAAGAGCCTAGACATCATCTTCCATGAAATTATCAAGGAAAACTGCCCTGACATTCTAGAACCAGAGGGCAAAATAAGTATTGAAAGAATCCATCGATCACCACCTGAAAGAGATCCAAAAAGAGAAACTCCTAGGAACATTGTGGCCAAATTCCAGAACTCCCAGCTCAAGGAAAAAATCTTGCAAGCAGCTAGAAAGAAACAATTCCAGTACTGTGGAAATACAATCAGGATAACTCAAGATCTAGCAGCTTCTACATTAAGGGATCGAAGGGCGTGGAATAGGATATTCCAGAAGGCAAAGGAACTAGGGCTCAAACCAAGAATCACCTACCCAGCTAAACTGAGTATAATACTTCAAGGGAAAATATGGTCTTTTAATGAAACAGAGGAATTTCAATCATTCTTAATGAAAAGACCAGAGCTGAAAAGAAAATTTGACTTTCAAACACAAGAATGAGGAGCATGAAAAAGGAAACAGCAAAGAGAAGTTTTAAGGGACTTACCAGAAGTGAACTGTTTACATTCATACAAGGAAAGACAATATTTCTAACTCTTAAAACTTTTCAGTATCTGGGTAGTTGGTGGGACCACACATACACATGTACATGCATGCACACTCATACACACATGCACACACATACAGAGATAGAGAGCACAGATTGAACTGAATAGGACGGGACCATACCTTAAAAGAAATCAAGGTAAATGGTGACAGAGAAATGTAGTGGGAGGAAAGAGGGGGAAATGGAAGGGGGTAACTATATGTCATTTAAGAGGCAGGTAGGAGTTTTTTTTAGTGGAGGGAAAAAGAGAAGAGCTGAGAAAAAAAAAAAAAAACAAGAAGTTTACCCTCATCACATTTGACTAAACGAAGGAGTGAAATGCACACTCATTTTGGTATGAAAACCTATCTTACAGTATAAGAAAGTGGGGGAGAAGGAGATATTGTACGGGGGGGGAATGATGGAAGGGAGGGCAAAGAGAGGAGGGAGGAATTTGAAGTCAACACTTAGGGAGGGACAGGATCAAAAGACAGAAGAGAAACAATGAGGGGCAGGTTAGGAGGGATGGTTATCCAGTTAGTCTTACACAACACGACTATCAGGGAGGTCATTTGCAAAACTACACAGATATGGCCTATATTGAATTGCCTGCCGTCCCAAAAGGAATGGGTGGGGAGGGAGGGATGGGGAGAATTTGGAACTCAAAGTTTTAGGAAAAACTGTTTAGTATTGTTGTTGCAACTAGGAAAGAAGACATACAGTTAATGAGGAATAGAAAGTCATCTGGCCCTACAGGAGAAAACAGAAGATGGAGGCAAGAGAAGGGAGGGATGACAGAAGAGAGGACAGCTTGGAGATAGGGAAAATTAGATTGCTTGGGGTGTTGGGGTGGGGGAGGGGATAAAAGGGGAGAAAATTTGGAACCCAAAAATTTGTGAAAATGAATGTAAACAAATAAATAAATAAATGAAATTAAAAAAAAAAAAGAACTGGAAACCGAGGGGATGCCCATCAATTAGGGAATTGCTGAAAAAGTTGTGGTATATGGATGTAATGGAATACTATTGTGATACAAGAAATGATGAGCAGATAGACTTTAGAGAAGCCTGGAAAGACTTATATGAACTGATGCTGAGTGAAATGAGTGGAACCAGGAGAACACTATACACAGTGACAGTCACAGTGTACAAAAACTGATTTTGATAGAATTAACCCTTCTCAGAAATGCAAGGACTGAAAACATTTCCATAGGATTCATGATGCAAAATGCCCTCCATATCCAGGAAAATAACTATGGAGTTGGAACAAGAAGCAGACTATTTTTTAATGTTATATTTCGTTGTGTTTTGTTTTGCTGTTTTCATGGGTTCTCCCATTCATTGTAATTCTTCTATGCAAAATGACTGGTATGTAAATGTATTTAATAGTAATGCATATGTAGAGACCATAGAAGATTTCATGCCATCTTGGAGAGGGAGAGGGAGAAAATTTAAAACTTATGGAAGTCAATGCTGAAAACTGAAAACAAAGAAATTAATAAATTTTGGGGGGAAAAGACCAGACTTAAGCCCTAATCACTCTGGCTCTCATTGATGGGCCAACTATAGGTCCCAAACCAAGCCCTGCTTGGTCATTGTTTGTGCTCTTACTGACTCAGAATGAAGGTAAACAGCAATTGTTTCTGTTTTGGCCAGAAACCCTGAGGGTATTTCCCTCCTGAATTGATTTTTTTTCCTTTTTTTGACATAAGTATGGAAGTCATTCTCTGTTTTCTTTCTTATTAAATCTTAGTCACTGAATGGATATTGCCTCAACCAAACTGAACCCTGATAAAGACCTTAGCTTGAAAAGGTCAAGGTCTCCACTGCATCTTGATCCATCTTCAGTTGTTTTCATCTGTATCTGGTCACAAATGTGTTCTGTATGTATGAATCCAGGAGGCAAAGACCCTCACAGTTTCTGGGCAAAACAGAAACAATCTCCAGAACAATGCTCTGATCTGTGTCTGACCCAAATGGCTCCAATGGTAATCAAATTAAGATTTTTTTTGCTGACTTTGTTTTACTAAAAGTGCCTCTGATTGAATAATAGGATCAAAGAAGATTTTCCTCACCCATTGCTGGGCCTACCATTAGCTTGATTAGAGGAGTTGTTTTGTAGAAAGGTCCCAAGTACCTCTTGTTTATTCTATTGAGACACTAGGTCATAGGGTTATGCCCTCTAGCTCTGCGAAGTGTATAAATACTCTGAGGGTGAGGTTGTACTTTGGGCCTTACTGACTCTAAGCATTTATTTGGCCAGAAGAGGACTCTGGGAAGCAAGCAGCTAAGGAAGTTTGAGAAACCCAGATGTTCCTGTGGGAAGTAAGTTTCTGTTGTCCATATTCCTTGATGATAGGGGTTGTGACTTAGCATGGAGAGGTTGGAGGTCAGAAACTATGGTGCAGGCCCAAGGAGCTGTGTAAGGAAGAGTCTATCAGAGAGGAGAACATGGAGTCACATGGCCAGAGAATGGTGTTGCAGGAGATTCAAAGTTCAGAAAACAGTATAAGAAGCCCCATCTTCCTGCACGTGTTGTAGTCTGCCTGTTGTCTTTCTGTAACCTCACTAGGGAGGTTACTCCTTCATTCAGGGGGAATGGGTGTAAAGATTAATAAAGGCTTTCTTGTTCGCAACAGGTATTGTTCTTTATGAGTATGTTTCTCACTGTTGGGGGCTTGTTAAATGGGCTCAGGTCTAACATTTTCTATCTGGTAAAGATGTATGTATGTTAATGGTCAGACATTTTGGAAGCATTTCTGTTGACTTTGATCTCTCTGTATTTTCTCTGAAGTTCAGAGTGTTAACTTTTTCTCCTGAACTATCTGAATGATACAAGTGCTTGACTAAAGTGATTGTTAACCCCTCAACAGTTGTCTTTTCCTTTAGAGAAGCAGATCAAAGAACCTGTGATAGCAGGCCCACCTGTGTATTTTGGGGTGCTTATTGACACAGGGAGAAAGTGAGATTGTTGACTTTGCACAGCCCTCCCTCATTTAAATTCAATTCACTTGTCTGTTATGGCGTCACCTCCCTCATGTTATGGTTCTCTTTGAGTACAAAGGACAAAAAAAGCACATATAAAAATAGAAATATATCAAGGGTAGGAACCCATGACTTCAAGATCACACATGACCTTGAACCCTCTAGGTCTTCAAATGTAGCCTTTTGACCGAGTCCAAGTTTCATAGAACAAATTCACTTAATAGAAGGATTTGACCTGTAAAACTTGGACTGAGTCAAAAGACTACACCCAAGGACCCAAAAGATCACAAGTGGCCATGAGTCTGCAGGTTGCCCATCCCTGGTATAGATAATGAAGTAATATCAAATATTTTACAGGTAGTTTCTCAAGGAAAAGATTTTGTTTCTGAAAAATGCAACAAGTTGAGTCAAATTTAAAAAAAAATAAGGGCCATTCCTCAATTGATAAATGATCAAGGACTATGAAGAAGTAGTTTTCAGAGAAAGGTATCAAATTTATCTATAGTCATATGACTATAGATTAGAGAACTATTGATTAGAGAAATGCAAATTTATATAATTTTGAAATATGATCTCACTATCTGAAATGACAAATGCTGGAGAAGATTGGGGAAAATTGGCAAACCAATGAACTCTTGATGGAGTTTTGATCTGGTCCAACTATACTGGAGAATAATTTGGAACTCTACTACAAAAGTGCATATCATTTGACCCAGCAATATCACTGCTAGATACATATTCCAGAAAGATCAAAGAAAAGAAAAGGATTCATACGTACAAAAATATTTATAACAGCTCTTTTTGCATCCATTAAAAATTGAAAATAGAGGGGTTGCCCATTAATTAAGGAACAACTGAGTTGTGCTATATGAGTATAATGGAATGCAGCTGTGCATAAGAAATGATGAAAGGAATGATTTCAGAGAAATCTAGACCTATGTGAACTGATGCAAAGTAAAGTGAATAGAACCAGGCAATCATTGTATACAGAGAAACAGTAATATTGTAATCATGATCAACTCTTAAAAACTTAGGTACTCTTATCAATACAATGATCCGAGACAGTTCAGAAGGACTTATGATGAAAATTTCTATCCACCTCCAGAGAGAGAACTGATGAAGTCTGAGTACAAATTAAAGTATAATTTTCTCACTTTACTTTTTCTTGTTTTTTTTTTGAGATATGATGATGCAAATTTGTTTTGCATGATTTCACGCTTCTAATATGTATCATATTGCTTGCCTCCTCAGTGAGTGGAGGAGGAGCTAGAGGAAGAGAATCTGAAACTCAATTTTTTAATGTTAAAAAATAAATAAAAATTAAAAGAAGCAATTGATTTCCCAAGGTTACACAAGCAGTATATGAGTCAAAAGTGGGACTTGAACTCAGGTTTTACTGACTCTGAGATCAACTCTCTGAGCTTTCCATGATGCCTTCTAGGGAATAATTGTCTTAAAATATCTCAGAGAACTCTTATGGAAGAAAGATTAAAGAACAAGTTTGCCCTGCTGCAGTAATAAAATACTTGGCCTAATAGATGAATATTACAAGTCAGCATATTTTCAACTGGTTTAAGGAAATATTTCTTAGCTATGCTAGTAGTCCAAAAATTATATGGTCCTTGTTAGGTAGGAGAGAATCATTGTAAGAAAAAAGTCATAACTTAGATGGAGAAATAGGAAAGTTGGTCTAAAGACAATTTGACAAAATTGTTAAGCAGTTTCTAAAACAGAATCTAGGACAAAACTAGGATCACAACCATTTTAACAACAAGAGACAAGATCCAGACTTAACTCCAATAATTATTAAGATTACAACAAGGTTTTCTTTTAAATGGAGGATTCTTTCAATTTGTTGTGCTCATCTGTGATCATATGTGTTTTTATACCTGGGGCTGGGTAATTAGCCCCACCTCTTAGATTTCCTTGAATTTTCTCCAGCTAGACAACTGTTCCACTCAATAGCTATTCAAAAACAACATGGAAGTCTATTTAGCCACTCAGGAAGAGGCAGTGTTCTTCCTACAGCAAAAAGAAGTGGATTTCGAGTCAAAGGACCTTTATTCATATCCAACTTCTCTGCCACTTACTAAGTGAATGGCCTTGGACAAATAATTTCTCCTATCTGTACCTCAATTATTTTATCCATAAAATGAAGATGTTGAACTAGATGAACTCTAAGATTCCTCCTCATTCTAAATCTATGATCCTGTGATGGAGTTTCATTGCAGTAGGATGCTAAGATTACTCTGACTCAGGTTTTAGGGAACAAAATGAGAATGGAAAGAATTTGAAGGGTCAAAGGAGTCAATGGTGGAAGAATACATAATTGAAATGGCTAATCCCAAAACCAAGACTAGGAAAAGAGGGAATTTAGGTCAGAACCCAGGAAAATCTTAAGAGGATACAACAGAATTGTCAAAGAAAAATAACATAAGAAAAAAGTTAGGACCAGACATTATTGCCAGAGAGGAGAATTTTGCAGTTGAAAATTTTGAGTAATGGTAAGGCCTGAAGTGTTATGGGACTTAAAATATCATGAAGACATAGGACAAAGCAGTTGCAGAGTTGACAGAATGGAGAAGACAAGGTTTGAATTTTGAAGTCCTCAAGGAATGTGGCAGGGGAATTTGGGAGGGGGAGAAACTAGTTTGATTTGGACTGAAGTTCACCAATGTTACATTCCTGACATGCTGCTATATCCAAATTCTTTAAAATGCTGGTATCATCTATTAACTGAAAGAGCCTCCACTTACCTTCCTTGCAGTCATGTTTGTTCTCATGAAGCACAAATCCATTTCGGCACTGACACACATAGCTTCCCACAGTGTTGACGCATTCATGTTGACATCCACCATTATCCTTCGAGCATTCATCTTTGTCTAACAAAGAGATACATAGGAAAGTATTACATGGAAGAATAGACATGATAATTGTAGCAGAGGGAAAAAATCAGTTAATGGCTCTTTTAGTCCAGAATGTTGCAAACTAAGGCAGTGGTTTCATTGTTCACAATTTCTTTTTTGCTGTAACTTAGTTTTACCCATTGATTTTTCAGCCTGCAACCTTGTACCATGGAATAGTCCACCATTTTCCACTCAGATAATTCATACTAGTAAAATGACTTATATCCCATTCCTCAGTGGAGAGCACTGAGGTAGGAATGGGGTAGAAGAATTCTTAGTTGGGGATCGGTACTGACAGCAATTCTATTTAATCCCAAACTCTTACTCAATGAAATTCTTTTGACTTACAAGGGGAGATGCTTTGGAAACAGTTTCAATAGAGTAAATAAACATTCTATATTGAGAAATAAGCAAAGAGTGAAAAATATATAGAACCATGGTTAAACAAAAACATTTATGCCAAACAAGGTACCAGGTTTCATGAAGATTCATTTTGTTAAAATCATCCAGTCAAAGAATACATAAATAAATAAACCTATTGCAGTTGGTTTTTTTTTCCCCTAAGAGCTTCACAAATGTGCTTAGCATTTAATGAATCTGGACATTTCAAAACATTCCAAGACAGGAAAAGGCACTGTTAAATTAACAAAAGGAAGAAATCATTTTTACGTATTTTAAATAAATCTACCATGCTTGGGGCAGTCTTTTTTATTAAGAAGCAATCTTCTGAAAGGGGCGTTTAGTACACTAAAAGTAAAGTAGAATTTAGGACTAGAAATATCAGCTGCATTAATAGTTAACAAACTCACTGCAGGGAACAAAACTAAACTACATTAGCAGGCTAAACTACCATTCCAGGGAGTGGCATCAGCTAACACTATTCTCCAGCCATCCTGATGAATATCTGGTCACTGGACCCAAATGGCTCAAGAGGAGAAACTGAGGTGGGTGACCCTGTACAGCCCTCTCTCACTCAAAACAAAGTCAAGTGCAAATCATGTCATCAATTCTGTGATGTCATGGTCCTCTTCAAAACCGAAGGAGGAACACAACAACAAGCTCACAAATCAAGTAAAACTGACCCATTAAAATCAGAAGAAGCAGATTGTTTCTTACATACATATTCAAGACCACATCACATAGGCTTCTCTCACTTCTACATTCAGAAAAGAAAATAAAGATTATATCCCTGCCAGAGGTTAGAATAACTCAGAACTAAAAGCTAACATCTCTTTTATGGAGATCTGGTACAGTTTATAAATAAATACACAAAACAAGATTCAGGATTCAATGTATGAAATGTTTTTAGGATAGAAATTTTTAAGAAAGAGCTGTCACATAACTAGGACCTATCTTAATTTATGATACATTGACTTACTTTCACAAACTTAGTTGAGTCTGCTTGACTATTAATTGTCAATATTAAAAAAATGAACAAACAAATTTGGATTCTATGAGGGAGACAAAGTGTTAGATGACCTTAATGAATCCTCAAATACTTGCAAAACATTTCCTACATAAATTGCCATTATTCTTACCTCTTTCAAGTTCACTATGGAAATGAAACCAAAAAAAAGTGTTCAAAAGCAAATCATTTCCTAAATTGGAGCATCAATTTTGAAAAACAAATTGTATACATATATCATGTGTGTATACATATATTTGTGTGTTAGAGGGGGGTACAGAAATGATAATAGGCTCTTTCAGTAACAAATGGAAATTTCAAAAATCAAGACAAGGTTTTTACTGCTCAGTTAGTACTTAACTAACAAATGACTTGTACATAGGAATATCTGGAGCAACCAGCACCATTGAGGCCAACATACTTCTTTTTCTTTTAATTTTATTTTTCATTTTTAACACAGCTCATAACTCATAAAACAATTCCAACTTTCAGTCAGGTGATGTTTCTTTTTAAAGCATTTACAATATAGACCACAAAAGAATATTTTTTTAAACATTAACCAACTGAGACACAAATAATATTTGTGTTTTCTAACTTCACAAGCTCTTGACCTAATTGTCTCCACAGTATTACTAAGAATTAAATCCTAACTTATTGTTGTTGCTCTAAAGTCCTAAGCCTAATAGCTTAATTTTAGACTTAAGGTCCGATGTTCCTCTACCAACAATCTATAATTTAATAGATCTGGTATTAAGCTTACAAATCTTCTGACTACAGGAAATTGCCACTAAGAGTAGGAACATGGCAGGGAAACAATATCTCCCCAACTTCATGTCAATTCCAGATAGGATTAGATTAATTGTCAACTTGCATTCAGTCAAGCTTAAAGTCTGCCAGGTGTCAGTGGGGAAATTGAGTCATGAGAATCCTACCTCAGCCCAGGCTGAAGAGACCCTATCCCACCCTTCCCATGAGATCACCTTTTGCAGTTTATACCAGCATCTCACAGGCACACTGGCATCATAGATTGGAGAATCAGATCACCTTTCCTGCTATTCACATCTGGAGTTAGACTCAGAAGAACAGTCACTTAATAGTCCCATAGCACCTTAAAATAGCAAGTTCCCATAACCAGGTTTCAAATATGATTATAATTTCACTTTGGCTAAGGAACATCTTTTGAAGCAAGTCGTAAGTGGTTTACATGGCTTTCTATGCATTTTATAGTTCCTTATTAAATAGCAATCATAAAATCAAATCTACCATTAAAACCTTAACTTTTCTATCAATGCCAAATTTTACTTGAGGTTACCCTCCTCTAGGAAATTTACACTAAAATTCTTTTCCCCAAACTAAAGATGTCATTGGTTTATTCTCAGTAATTAATACAGTCAATAGTTTTAATACTAATTGCTTTTACCTCACTTTGTAACATGTCCAATTTTTCTACCCATCACTCCCCTCTTCCCACTTCCTAATATCTTGCATTCTGATTACTCCTTCCCTCAATGTATCCTCCCCTCTATCATACCTCTCCTTTTCCTTATCCTCATCTTCTCTCTTTTCTTGTAGGGCAAGATAAATTTCTATATCCCATTCCCTGTATTTCTTATTTCCTGGTTATATGCAATAAAAATTCTCAACATTCGTTGCTAAAACTTTGAATTCCAACTTCTTTCCCTCCATCCCTCCCCAACCCGACTGAGAAGGCAAGCAATTCAATACAGACTAAATATGTGTTGTTTGGCAAAAGACTTCCATAGTAATCACGTTGTGTAATACTATATTGCCCTCTATCTTACTCTATCCCCCCTTATTTTTTTCCCTCCTTTGACCTTGTCCTTTCCCGAAAGCATTTATTTCTAGTAACTCCCTTCTCCCATTTGCTCTCCCTTCTATCATTCCCGTCATCCCATTTGTTGTCTCCTCCCCTACTTTCTTGGAGTGTTAGATTTTCATACCAAATTTAGTAAGCATGTTATTCCCTCCTTCAGCCATATGTGGAGAGACTAGCTTCACTTTTCTCCTCTCCTCTTCTCCTATTTCTCCTCCATTGAAAAAGATTTTTCTTATCTCTTTTAGGAGTTATAGCCAGTCCCATTCCATTTCCCCCTTTCTCTTCCCAGTGTTTTCCTCCCCCAACCCTTAATTTTTATTTTTATTTTTGGTGTGGATATCATCTCTTCTGATTCAATACAATCTGTACTTTCTTTCTATATATGTGTATGTGTGTGGATGTATGTACAATCCCTCCACCTACCCAAATATTAAGAAAAGATTCAAGAGTTGTAAATATTTTCTTTCCATGTAGTAATGTAAACAGTTCAACTTTAGAAAGTCTTTTATGATTTCTCTTTCCTGTTTACCTTTTCATGCTTCTCTTGATTCTTGTATTGGAAAGTCAAATTTTCTACACAGTTCTGGTCTTTTCCTCAATATGAATGCTTGAAAATCCTCTATATCACTGAATGACCATTTATTCCCTTGAAGTATTATACTCAGATTTGCTGGGTAGTTGATTCTTGGTTTTAATCCCAGTTCCTTTGACTTCTAGAATACCTTATTCCAAGCCCTTTGATCCCTTACTGTTGAAGCTGCCAGATCCTGTGTTATCCTGATTGTATTTCCACAATACTCAAATTGTTTCTTTCTAGCTCCTTGAAGTACTTTCTCCTTGATCTGTGAACTGTGGAATTTGACCAAAATATTCCTAGGAGTTTTTCTGTTTGATTATCTTTCAGGAGGTGATTAGTGGATTCTTTCAACTTTTATTTTGCCCTCTGGTTCTAGAATACCAGGGCAATTTTCCTTGACAATTTCATGGAAGATAATGTCTAGGATCTTTTTTGATCATGGCTTTCAGGTAGTGCCATCATTTTTAAATTATTTCTCCTCGATCTATTTTCCAGGTCAGTTGTTTTTCCAATGAGATGTTTCACATCATCTTCTATTTTTTTCAAACTTTTGGTTTTGTTTTTTAACTGCTTGGTTTATCTCACAGTCATTCATTTCCCTGAACTCAATTCTCTCTTTCAATGAACTGTTTTGTTCAGTGAGCTTTTAAACCTACTCATTCATTTGGCTAATTCTGCTTTTTAAAGCTTGCTTTTCCTCGTTGACTTTTTGGACTGTTTTTTCCAACTGAGTTAGCCTCTTTTTAAAGGTGTTATTTTCCTCAGCATTTTTTTGTTTCTCCTTTAGTAAGCTGCTAGCTGATTTTTCAAGTTCTTCTATTGCCTGAGTCCAGTTTAAGCTCCCTTTGGAGACCCTGGAGGCAGGAGCCTCTGACAGTATGCCTTGTTCTTCCTCATCTGAAAGGATGAGAGGAGACACCTGTTCACCAAGAAAGTAACCTTCTATGGTCTTATTTATTTCCCTTTTTTGGGCATTTTCCAAGCCAGTTACTTGACTTTTGAATTTCCTCTCCACAACCATCCCACCTCCAGTTCTTCCAAGCCAGCACTGGGGGCTGAAATTCAGATGAGCTGCTCCAATTCAGCAGGGTCTTTAGGCGTGGGCAGGGCTGCTATTCAGTGTGAGATTAAGATCATATGCTCAGGTGGGAGCAGGGCCACCACACAGGGCTCAGTTTCCTCAGGAGCTTTAGGATGAGGCTTTCAACAATGAATGGGGGATGCTGCCTGCCTTGGGAGCCCCCATCTGTTGCTGCCTCTGCTGGTGCCACCTGAGGAGGCCTGAGTTTTGGGGACACACTGCCCCCTTCTTGGACAACTGAAAAAAATCCTGTCACTGACTTTTAGCTCCTGTGGATTGAAAGATCTGTGCTGCTGATGGAGATTATGTCCCTGAAGTCTGCTAGGCCCTGCTCCTCCTGGCGCTATGTGGCAGAAGCTGGGCTGGGCTCTGTTTTGAGTCTAGGGCAACACATCTTTCCTGTCTGTCTTTCAGGTCCCTCTGGGCTAAAAATCTCCTCCACTGCGTTGTTCTCTGGCTTCTGCTGCTCTAGAATTTGTTGAGAGTTCTTCTTTACAGGTATTTTATGGGCTGTGGGGTAAGAGCTAGTGTATGTGCGTCTTTCTACTCTGCCATCTTGGCTCCACCCCCATACTTTCTTCTTGGATCCTGAGCAAATGTAGTTGTTGATAGGTACCTTTTTACTGCTCTAATGTAGAGGATTCTACAACTAATTAAAGCCTTGCACTGTCTACTTGACCTTGGCCAAACCTCCCCACCCTATCCTCCATCTTTTATGGGGAAAATGCTAAACACAGAAATGAACAGAGATTCTTTTTTTAAATTAAAAACTAGAATATAGAATGCATTTTCTCATTGAAATGATATTATAGAATAAAAGTAGATAGAGATAGATGAAATATTACTATAAATATCATTCTTGTAATATGTTATGGCCTAAAGTTTAAATGCTTCATATTTGACACTTCTAAAAACTATGAAAACTAATCTAAGAAGCAGGGCTATGAAAGCACAGAGAAGGGGGGAGGGAGAGGGAAAGGGAGAACACAATAACAAAAGCAGTGGATTTGGGATTTGACGTCAGGATGTGAATCCTAATTCTGCCATGAAGGTGTTGGATTAGATGACCTCTAAGGCTCATTCCATCATCAACTGCCTAATCCTCCTATGGATCTGTGGTTATAGCAGTGTGGATATAACTTCACAAAATGACATTTTTACCACCCTTTTATGTCTCTGTCAATACCGGGCAACACATGTCTGCATATTTCAAAAATGTTAACCACAAATACCTCCCTGACAAGCTAGGGAATCTTTCCTGATCTATGATTATCTATTAATAACCATTTCATAAGTGCTTCCTGTGTGCCATCAGCAGTGCTATGCACTGGAGATACAAGAGAGTAAAAAAGAAATAGTACCATCCTCAAGCAGCCTACATTTTCTGAAAAGCACAAGTTTACCAGTGGAACACACAGGCCAACGAAAAATTATTTTCATTTCTCACAAAGTAAGAAATCTATTTTCTTTTTTAATAATACATTTACTTCTTTGAGGATTTCACTTACATCAATTATAATCTCTTGTTTATAATGTGTTTTAGTCTGGTTACACCCATGATGGAGCCTTTGTTCAATCTTGCCCAGAATTAGGCCTCCACATTTTCAAACCATATTGCCTACTCTATAATCAGGCTTCTCATCTACCTCACAAGGTAATCACTTGTCCTCTATCCTTCAGATCTCATATGTGGAATTTTGCCTTACCTTACCCAGAATCAGACCCTCATATTACTTCTCAGCCTATTCCAAACCATACCTCCAATTGTTTTCCTTAATATGATTTTATCTGTTTTCAGTGTTCTACAAGCACTTCCATATAATTTAGATTTTTCCCCTCCCTCCTCCTACTTTCCCCCATCTCCTCCCTAACTCCCTGAGATGGCATGCTATTTTATATAGATTCTACACATACATTCCTATTAAATACATTTTTACCTTAGTCATGCTGCATAGAAGAATTAAGATGAATGTAGAAATCATAAAACAAACCAAAATATAATACAAAAGAAAATGATATGCTACGTTCTGTGATGGAATTCTGTACTTGTTTCTCTGGATATGGAAGGCATTTTGTCTTAAGAGACAATTGGGAATTTTTTAAGTCCTTGCATTGCAATGAAGTTCTCAGTCTACCAGAAAAAATCCTCCTGCACTGTGGTTGTTCCTGTGTACAAATTTCTCCTTGTTCTGCTCCTTTCACTCAGCATCAGATCATATAAGTCTTTCCAGGTCTCTCTGAATCTTCCTGTTCATCATTTCTTATAGAAAAATAGTATTCCTTTACATTCATATTTCACAATTGATTCAGCCATTCCCCAATTGATGGGCATCCCCTTGATTTCCAGTTTTTGGCCACCACAAAGAGTGCTGCTATAAATATTTTTGTACATGTCGGACCCTTTCACATTTTTATGATCTCTTGGGGATACAGTCCTAGAAGTGGTATTGTTGAGTCAAAGGATATGCACATTTTTGTAGCCCTTTGGGCATAGTTCCAAATTGCTCTCCACAATGCTTGGATCAGCTCACAGCTCCACCAGCAATAAATTAGTGTTCCAACTCTCCCTCATCTTCTCCAACATTTACCATCACCCTGTTTTGTCAAGGTAGTCAATTTGGGAGGTATGATGTGATATCTCAGAGTTGTTTTGATTTGCATCTCTCTAATCAATAGTGACTTAGAACATTTTTTTCATATAGCTATAGACAGCTTTAATTTCTTCCTCTGAAAACTGCCTGCTCCTGTCATTTGACCATTTATCCCTTGAGGAATGACTTACATTCTTGTATATTTGACTCAGTTCTCTTTATACTTTAGAAGTGAGGCCTTTATCACAGATACGAGTGGTAAAAATTCTTTCTCAGTTTTCTGCTTCCTTCCTAATCTTGGTCGTATTGGCTTTGGTGGTGCAAAAACTTTCCAATATAATGTAATCAAAATTGTGCAATATGTACTTCATAATGTTTTCTATCTCTTGTTTAGTCAAAAATTCTTCCCTTCTCCACAAATCTGGTAAATACCATTGGTCAATTGTTTAAAGCATCAATCTTTATACCTAGATCATGTACTCATTTGGATTTTATTCTTGTGTACAGCGTCAGGCATTGGTCTATGCCTAGTTTCCACCACTGTTACACAGTTTTCCCAGCAATTTTTGTTGAACAATGAGTTCTTATCCCAGAAACAGGGGTCCTTGGGTTTATCAAATAGACTACTATATTCACTGACTACTATGTTTGCATACTTAATCTATTCCACTGCCTTCCTCTTCTGTTTCTTAACCAGTACCAAGGGGTTTTGATAATTGTTGCTTTATAATACAATTTGAGATCTTGTAGAGCTTGGCCACTTTCCCTAGCATTTCTTTTCATTAGTTCTTTTGATATTCTGGACTTCTGTTCTTCCAGATGAATTTTGATATTATTTGTTCTAACTCGAGACAATAATTATCCTATAGTTTGGTATGGCAATGAATAAGTAAATTAATTTAGGAAGAATTGTGATTTTTATTACATTGGCTTATTAACCCATGAACAACTGATGTTTTTCCACTTACTTAAATCTGACTTTATTTGTGCGAAAAGTGTTTTGTAACTGTGTTCATATAGTCCCTGGGTTTGTATTGGCAGGTAGACTCTCAAATATTTTATAGGGTCTGCTATAGCTTTAAATGGGATTTCTCTTTCTCTTTCTTGATGTTGAGCTTTGTTAATAATATATGGAAATGCAGATGATTTATGTGGGTTTATATTGTAACCTGCAACTTTGCCAAAGCTGTTTATTATTTCAATTACTTTTTTTTTACTTGATTCTCTGGGATTCTCTAAGTGTATCATCATGTCATCTTCAAAGAATGATAACTTAATTTCTTCCTTGCCTATTCTAATTCTTTCAATTTCTTTTTCTTCTCTCATTGCCACAGCTAACATTTCTAGTACTATATTGAATAGTAATGGTGATAATAGACATCCTTGTTTCATCTCTGATCTTATTGGACATACATCTAGCATATCCTCATTGCATATAATGTTTGTTGAAGGTTTTAGGTAGATACTGCCTATTATTTTATGAAAGTTCCATTTATTCCTGTGCTCTCTAGTGTTTTTGATTGGAATGGGTGTTGTGTTTTGTCAAAAGCTTTTTCTGTATCTATTGAGATAATCGTGTGGTTTCTGTTAGTTTTATTGTTGATATGATCAATAATACTAACAGTTTTCATAAGATTGGACCAGCCATGCATTCCTGGTATAAATCCTACCTGATCTTAATGCAGTATTCACGTGACAAGTTGCTGTATTCTTTTTGCTAAAATCTAATTTAAAATTTGTGCATCTATATTCATTAGAGAAATTGGTCTATAATTTCCTTTCTCTATTTTGGCTCTTCCAGGTTTAGGTATCAAAACCATATTTGTGTCATAAAAACAATTTGGGAGGACTCTATCTTCCCCAATTTTCCCTAATAGTCTAGAAAGGTACTGGAATTAACTATTCTTTAAATGTTTGATAGAATTCACTTGAGAATCCATCTGGCTCTGGAGATTTTTTCCTAGAGGGTTCATCAATAGCTTGTTCAATTTCTTTTTCTGAGATGGCTTATTTGAGTATTCAACTTCTTCTTCTGTTAAGCTGGGCAATTTATATCTTTTAACATAATCATCTATTTCATTTAGATTGTCGAATTCATGGTCATACATTTGGTCAAAGTTAATTTCTTATTATTGTTTTAATTTCCTCCTCATTGGAGGTGAGTTCACCCTTTTCATTTTTGATATTGGTTGATTTTCTTCTTTCTTTTTTTAAAATCATATTGATCAAAAGTGTATCAATTTTATTGATTTTTTTCATAAAACCATTTCTTAGTCTCATTTATTATATTAGTTCAATATTTTTCTCAATTGCAATTTTGTTAATCTCTCCTTTGGTTTTCAGTGTTTCTAATTTGGTATTTACTTGGAGGTTTTCAATTTGCTCTTGTTTGAGCTTTTTCAGCTTCATGGCCAATTCATTGATCTCCTCTTTCTCTATTTTATTCATGTAAACGTTCAAAGACATAAAACTTCTCCTAAGAACTGTTTTTGCAGTATTCTATAAAATTTCGTAAGTTGTCTCATTTTGTCATTCTTTTGAATGAAGTTGTTTATGGTTTCTATAATATGTTGTTTAACACACTCATTCTTTAGGATTAGCCTGTTTAGTTTTCAATTAGTTTTTGGTTTATATATCCATGGTCTTTGATTACATATAAGTTTTATTGCATTATGATCTAAGAAGGATGTATTGACTATCTGTGTCTTTCCACACTGGATAGTGAGGTTTTTATGCCTTAACACATGATCAATTTTTTTATATGTGCCATGTACTGCTGAGAAAATGCTATATTTATTTCTATCCCCATTCAATTTTCTCCGAAGATCTATCATATCTACTTTATCCAGAGTTCTATTCACCTCCCTAACTTCTTTCTTCTTTAATTTGAAGTTAGATTTATCAAGTTCAGAGAGGGGGAGGTTAAGGTCCCCCACTAGTATACTTTTGCTATCTATTTCTTCCTGTAACTCCCTTAACTTCTCCAAGAATTTGGATGCTATGTCACTTGGAACATATATGTTTACCGATGAAATTTCTTCGTTGTCTAAGTTGCCTTTCAGCAGGATATAGCTCCCTTCCTTGTCTCTTTTGATTAGATCTATTTCTTCTTTGGTTTGTCTGAGATTAGAATTGCTACTCCTGCTTTTTTTACATCAGCTGAAGCACAAAATATTCTGCTCCAACTTTTTATCTTTACCCTATGTGTGCCCCTATTTCAGATGTGTTTCTTGTAAACAACATATTGTTGGATTATGGTTTTTAATCCATTCTGCTGCTTTCGTTTTATGGGACAGTTTATTCCACTCACATTCACAGTTATGATTACTATCTGTGTCTTTCCTTCCATTCCCTTTCCTTCCGTTCATGCTTTTAATTCTTCGTTCTCCCTTCCTCTCCACAATAAAGTTTTAATTTTTGACCACAGCCTCCTTCAGTCTTCCTTCCCTTCTTTCAGCCCCCTTCTCTTTTAATCCTCTTTTCCTTTACTATTTCTTCCTTCCCTTTTCTTTCCCCCTTCCCCTCCTACTGCCTATAGAGCTAATTGCATTTCTATACTTAACCGAGTTTGTTTACCCTCCTTTAATTCAATCAGATTAGAATACCTCTCAAACAATGCTCATCTCCCTCCTCTCTTTCACTCTATAGTAATATCTTTTTGTGCTTCTCTCTATGATGGAATTTATACCTCCAATTGTTTACCCACCCCACTTTATAGATCCCCTTTATCCACTGACTTTTAATATTTTTCCTTCATTCATCATATGCCATTTAATTGTCTTTTAGATGTATCCTCGATTTCAGATCTTCATAGACTGTGGCATCAATGACCCTAGCCATGCAATATTGTCAAAAGAATGTTGGTGCTCAAAAAAAGGGGTGCTTTGTTTTAGGAAGAAGATCAATACTCATTTAAAATAAACTTTGCCATTACTCAAAAGCAATCCAGCCCTCTTTTTCCCTCTTGTTTTATTCTGACCCACTGCCCATTTGTAGTAACTATTTAAGATAAACATGAAATAAACATGTAAGAAATATGGACATAGATACAATGATGCATGAGTTCTACAAGTTGTTCATTTGATTGTATATCCTAATTTGGAAGACAGGGATTTTTCATCTACTTTATTTTTCTTGTCTCCATAGGACAAACTTTTTTGAGTAATTATGAATCTCATTTATGAAGAAAAACAATGTTTTATGACTTGCTGCCATCATTACAATCCTAAAACAGGAACATCTCAAGAATCTCACCATCCTAAGAGAATCTTTTTGCTCTGAACTCTCTGCTAGGTCTCCCCCAATAAGAGGCAAATACCTTTTATGAGTATACATCTCCATATTTTATGTTCTTTTTGATCCTAGAATAAGGTTGTCTCCACTCTTTTGTTTTTAAAGGTGAAGGAACACCTTGGAAGCTTTAAATATCAAGGTTTTGCCAAATCAAATGCTTTTTTAAAAAATTAGTCGATAAATAATAAGCACAAGATGAACTATTTTTAAGCACCTTAAGGATGATTGGATGATGGTGAAGATCTGTTCCTGCAAAATGTAATTTGCAAAAAAAACCTTTTCCATTGACTTCTGATTTACTCATCAAGGCTGATTTTGATGCATGTGTAGATTAGAAAGGAATACAGGAATGTGGATTGAAATTATAATTATCATCTTGATAGTAGTAATAATATATAGTAGAATAATAATATGCTATATATTATATAATGATATTTAGCGGTAATAATATCCAGGATTTATCACTACATTTATTTAGTACCTTCTTTTTTCCCTGATACCTTGAGAATTAATCTTTCCATGTCCTAAAAATCGTGTTGCCTCTAGCACAGAGCTCCTCGCTATACAACTGAGCTAGAAATCTCTTCTTCCCATCTACATTTACTTCAGTGCATTATTACTTCCTTGCTTAGTATAGTAGGATAGGAACTGAGATATTAGGATATAAATGTGATGAGTCCATTATACTTAATGGTAAAAAGAGTTTATTGGTAAAATCTTAACAGGTATTAACCTTTTTTTTTCATACTCCTTTTAAGTTGATCCTTAAATACCCTTGGAATGATTTTACTTTTTGACTCTCTTATTGAAACTCAATTTCCCCTCTTCTTTCCACCATTTCTTGCTGTTTTAATAAGTGGGGATGCTTTTGAATTATGTCCATGGGAATAAATGGAAGCTTCCATAAAATAAATAGCAGTATTTTCCTAAAACCATCTGCAAGGAGCTAAATTACTTGTTTTTCCAACATTGTCAGGGGTAAAACAAAATTCATCTTGAAGAACAAAAGGTCCAGAATATCAAGGGAACTAATGAAAAGAAATACTAGGGAAAGTGGCCTAGCCCAACCAGATAGCAAATTGTATTATAAAGGAGCAATCATCAAAACCACTTGATACTGGCTAAGAAACATAGGGGTAGGCCAGTGGAATAGATTAGGTACTCAAAACACAGTAGTCAAGGAATATAGCAGTCTACTATTTGATAAACCCAAGGTCCCCAGCTTCTTGGATAAGAACTTAGTGTTTGCCAAAAACTACTTGGAAAACTGGATAATAGGGTTGCAGAAACTGCACACCGACAAATGCCTGATCCTGCACACATGAATAAAGTCCAAATGGATATGTGATCTAGGTATAAATACTGATACTATGAACAAAAATTAGGGGAGCAAGGAATAGTGTGTTTTTCAGAATTATTGAGAATGGAGAAATTTATGTGTAAACAAGAGTTAGAGGACTGATTTCACTAAGTTGAAAAGGTTTTGCACAAACAAACCCAATGCCACCAAGATTAAGAAGGAAGCAGAAAATTGTGAAAGGATTTTTACAACTAGTGTCTCAGATAAAGTTCTTATTTCTAAAATATATATAGAACTGAATCAAATGTACAAGAATACAAGTCATTGCCCAATTGATAAATGATCAAATAATAAGAACAGACAATTTTCAGAGGAAGAAATTAAGACTCTCTCTAGTCAAATGAAAATATTCTCTAAATCACTATTGATGAGAGAAATGCAAATCAAAACAAATATGAGGTACCACATCACACCTATTAGATTGCCAACATGACAAAATAGGAAAATGATAAATATTGGAGAAGATGTGGGGGAGTTTGAACACTAATTCATATTTGGTGGAGCTGTAAGTTAATACAACCATTCTGGAGAGCAATTTGGAACTATGCCCAAACGGCTACAAAAATGTGCATTCCCTTTGACTCAGCAATATCACTTCTAGGACTGTATCCCAAAGATATCATGAAAATAAGAAAGGGTCCCACATGTATAAAATATTTTTTATAGCAGCTCTCTTTGTGGTGGCCCAGAATTGAAAATAGAGGGGATGACCATCAATTGGGAAATTGCTGAACAAGTTGTTGTATGTGAATATAGTGGAATACTATTGTGCTGTAAGTAATGATGAACAGGAAGATTTCAGAGAGTCCTGGAAGGACTTATATGAACTGATGCTGAGTGAAAGGAGCGGTACCAGGAGAACATTGTACACAGTGTCAGCCACAGCGGGGGAGGATTGTTTCTGGTAGACCTAGCACTTCACAGCAATGCAAGGACATAAAGTATTCTCAAAAGACTCTTGAGGCAAAATGTCATCCACATTCAGAGAGAGAACCACAGCACTGGAATACAGAATGTAACAAAATATTTTCTCTTCTGTTATGTTGTTTTTGTTTGTTTTTTCTTATAATATCTCCCATTAGTTTGGATTCCTCTATTTAACATGAGTAATGTGAAAGTGTGGCTAATAAGAATGTATGTGTAGAACCCATATAATATAGCATTGTGGAGCAAAAGGGAGGGAAGGGGAGAAAATCTAAGACTTATGGAAGTGATTGCAGAAAACTGAAAGCAAATTAATTTTTTAAAAAGTGGGGTTATTGTAAGAAAAAGAGGTCATAATCTCTGCGATGTGCATAATTTCCCAAGTGTAATTTCCATTTATGTTTTATGTAAAAAGTAAGTCTTCTTTTCTTCTCAATTTCTATTCTAGGTTCACTTCATTTTTCACCTAAAACTTTTTTTTTTAAGATCTATGCATTGTTGGATTAACTCAGAGTAGTCCATTCAAATGTGTATTATAATCAGGGCATCATATATCCTACATAAATATTAATTTAACTGCTGGTACCTTAATTACTAGATCCTTGTCCAACAGCAAGTGAGTTGACTAAAAGAATGAACCAAATTATTCTAGTAACAGGGGATACTAGAAGACAGGGCAGGTGTAGCTCCATGGAAGGTAGTACATGGTCACAGGTTCTCATTGAAAACAGAAGAGATAGCCTCATTATGAATAAAAATTACAGATTAGCCCAAGAGCAAATGGAGAAATGCATGATGAATATTTTGCAACATACTACAAGATGTAAAAAGCTATTATCTAGGAAAATTATGATTGGAAAATCTTGGACCAGCTGAACAATCTGAATGTCACACTGGTACCTATGGAACATTGAAAGACCTAGTGGAAGGCCTCCAGTGATTGGATAAATCATATATGGATACTAATAAGAGCACATTTTTGAGAATCATTTTGTGACTCAAATTTTTATGTGTTCTTCTGGAGAAGGTACCTACACTGAGGAATCCATGGATGTACTGAAATGTTAAATGTGTGCATGTATATCATCATATGTGTATCTAAAACACAGCACTATTAGGTCTCAATTAGTAAAAATAAATCTCAGTGTAAATAATGAAATCTATGAAGCAGGTCATTTGCACATGAATTTACATTATTTGAAGTTATATTTCCATAAACTATGAGAATTGGTCCAAGTTCAATGGATATATGTAATGAGAATTTAAATAATGTGACCATTTCATGAAGATTCATTGTTTGCATTAATGTAGACCTAGATATATGTCTCTTTATTTAATATTCTTTTCCAGAATTAAAAAATTTAATATGACATTCATCATATGGGTCTAAAAATTTTAAATATTTGTTTTTTTAAACCTACAAAAAAACAGGAAAACTGAGTAGCAAACATTTTTCTCATAAAGTGAATTTTTAAAATTCATTCATTTGAATATTACAAAAGATTTTAACTATATACTTTTAATATTTTCTTTTTCTAAGTTTTCAATCATTCATATTTTTCTTCCCTTTCGCTTCCCCCCACCTATTGAAAAGAAAAAGGGTTCATTTAAAGTACAGAGAAGCAAAACATATTCCCACACTTGATCTTTATCTCCCTGAGATGTTTAACATTCTCCTTGATCTTTGAGCTAAGATGTTATCATTTTCAACATTTCATAGAACTTTTATAATGATTTGAGTGCAATTTTATAGATAGGCGATACAAATGGTGTGCCCAATGGAACATTTAATTAACCAAATTCTAACTTGAATGTAAACCTGTTTGTAGTATCATAAGGTACACTGAGAACAATAATAAAATACCTTTGTCCCTATTTCATTTCTGAAACAAACTTTTTAAGCCCCCCAGAAAATTTCATGGGAAAAGAATTCAACTACTCAGTCAGAATCAGTTGTCTGTTCAGAAACAGTAATCTCAACAATGCTGCCAAAGGATTTTATGCTTCATATGAAGAACATCTAAATAATAAAACACTAATGATTAACCATCTCAGACAGAGCAAACCAACAGTCTAGTAATAAAATTGTTTCTGGGTCATGAATATGCTAGGGGAAAAAACAGATTAATTGCCATATGTTACTAGCAAAAGGATATAAAATTTGAGGCTCTAAAATTAGCTAACATATGTTTATGTACTGACCATATTATCTAGGATGGTTTTTGGTATCTATCAATTAGTCTTACCAGATGGGTTTATGGTAGATGATACTAAAATTAAAATTGCACACAGGAAGAATTATTTTCCAAATAATGGACATAAGTAAACACACTTAACTGACAAGTGAAATTACAGGTTTTGACCAAGGTAGTAGCTTAATTACAGTAAAAGAATGAATTGATGACAAGATTAAAAGCTTTCCACAGACATAGTGGAGAACAAAAGTTTATATGTGTTTTCTTTATGTGTACTATCAAATGAAAAGTACTTATTGTTTGTTTTATTGTCACAGTTTAAGAAAGTACAGAACTATGGATTAGAAACCAGGATTTTGAAAGATTAACTCAAATTAACAAATTTTAAAATATTCTATAGTTTTAATATATTAAATTTCACAACTTAAATAACATGATGTAAATTAGCCTGGCTATTAGAAAATTTAAAGCTAGACTATCTCTTTGAAAGTTTACTGCATAAAAATAATATGTAAACACAA
This sequence comes from Bettongia penicillata ogilbyi, assembly GCA_023548195.1. Lineage (NCBI taxonomy): Eukaryota > Metazoa > Chordata > Mammalia > Diprotodontia > Potoroidae > Bettongia > Bettongia penicillata. The sequence goes on along the minus strand of JAJHZJ010000175.1, from coordinate 936,117 downwards.
CTATAATACACATTTACAGATAACATGCTTTCTCATTACACAAAGATACTAAGAATCTACTTTGAAAATAGCCGATGGATACCTGAGACAGAAAAAAATAGGATTAAAGTTGGTTAATGGGCAGAATAAGGGAAAGAAGTCAGAAAATTCATAGTGAGTGTACTTTAGATCAGGAACTGTATCTCAGTGGAGCATGTTATTTTTATTTTTTTTAATATGTTGCTGCAGAACTAAGATTTCAATAGCATAGTGGTGAGAAAACTCCTTTTGCCAAAGCAACCCAGAAAGTATAATGCAATTTAAAGTTTCAGTGAGTTGTTTTGGGCTTTGATATGTTGAGTGACTTTTCCAACATCATATAAATGTGAAGTGAGACTTGAAATGAAGTCTTCCTGAAGGTGTTCTTGGCTCTAGGTTTGGTTCCCTATCCCCTATACAATTTTATCAGCTAAGTTTTATACCCTAAACATGCCTTAGACATTGTAAAAATTTCTGTGAGATCAGGGAAGATATATTGATGTTCATATTGTCCCAAGAAAAATAAAGTATAATCTTATGACTAATTATGTGTAAAACTAATATACAGCGTGACAAACATGTATAGTACACATATTTAGGGGGCACAATAAATAAGGAAGGCCTGAGTTTAAACCTGACTTCCTGTGTGATGCTGGGTAAGATGTTTAACTGCTTTCTGCCTCAGTTTCTTCATTTGTAAAATTATAATAAAAATTACACCAGCCTTCCACATTTTATGTGAGGATAAAATGAGGTAATATCTGCAAAATGCTTTGCAAACCTTAAAGTGCTTTATAAATATTAGCTATTAACAAATAAAATAAGCAATATATTGATCTATTTCTATGATAATATGCTACTTGGTAAATAGACAATCTTAAAAAAATAAAACTATGTTTAGAATGCTGTAGACATTTTGTGTTGTTCATGTGTTTAGGCGCAATTCATTATCAAAAGAAAAAAACTAATTTTGAATGACACGTCAAAATTCCAAGTCTTTGGTCATCGTGGCTAAGTATATAAAAGAAAATAGATGATACTGAACACCTGTTCTTATATAATTAGAGATTCTCCTTATACCCCACCATCATTTCACTTTCCATACCTGAGAAGAAATGAGCTTTGAAACCCTTCTTAGAAACAGTGTTGTCAGATTTGAATTCAATCCTCATATTGTTGAACTGGGAAGTGATCACTTCAGGTACTTCTGCCCCACAAAATCTGCCATGTAATTTAGAGTCTGAAGACAATCCACTTCGGATCTCCACATAATCATATTTGCAAACCTGTTGCAGGGGTAAAAAGTCTTCATTTCAGTCAACTTAAAAGTATTTTAGAAGAGAATATAAGACCTTTGAGGTTAGGAACATTTTGGTTTTTGTCTCTATTTCCAGCAACTTGTTTATCACAATAAGACAGTAGCATTAAATCTTATTACCTGCCAGCTACTTAATATTTATTTTTTTTTCCAATTGAACTGACCTTTATAGATCTACCATTACATAATGTCCTTGATACCCTAAATTTTCTGCCTTTCTCTGTCAGAGAAAGTTGAAGACTGACAGCTAAAGGGAAAACAATGAAGAAAAATTGTTTTCATATGATTATGGGGATCATGGATAGAACAGACTAATCGTATGCCATCTACTTTGTCTCCCTCATTTTTCAGTTAAGGAAACTGGCCTTGATAATATGTGACTTGTCATATAAAATGCAGACTTTGAGTCAGAAAGTCCTGAATTTCAATCCTTCTTCAGACATGCAGTGGTTGCCTGACCATAACAAAGTCATCAAGCCGCTCAATCTCTTTCAGCCTATTCCCTCACCTGTAAAACGGGAAATTATGAGTGTCTGTGTGCCTGTGTGTGTGTGTATAAGTGTATGCATAAATATGTATGTATATATGTATATATGTGTATGTATGTATGTATATGAACACATACTATGTGTGTATTACATATGTATGTGTGTGGGAGGAGTACACTGCAAATTTTAAAGCACTCTAAAAATATCAGCTATATAATTGCTAGCTTAGTGATAACAAGTAAAGACAGTAAAAGGAAGGGAGAAAAGGGATGCTCTAAGCAGCTACAAATGTTTAAGGGAACCAGAGCAGAGTTAACATCTTTACTAGTTTTCAATTTAAAAGTCATAAACATGGAAGATGGAGGAAAAATAGGACACTTAGCTTTTAATAATTCAAATCTAAGACTCATAATCACATCTTTTTAAAAATCCAATAAATAACTTTAATTTGAAATTTACATTAATTTTTTATCCTCTTTGAATTGATTGGTGAAATGTCTACTTGTCCTTCAGAGAAGTAGGGGCAAGAATTCCTATTTGTTTTATATGCAATGTTCTAATTTCACATGAATGGAAGGAGTTAAGTGAACACAAAGTATCCTTTGATATTCTTTTTATTAAGTATTATACAGATGACTCTGTGATCCATTACCAAAGTTATTCTTACTGTACATTTTAAATTTCACAAAGAACATGAATGACCTCTCTATATAAAGGTGTAATTAATGCCTTTGAACAATGTATATAACTAACCACTGAAACCAAGTTTTTGTGATGCTAATATAGTGATTAATAACGAAAACATCCTTAGAGAAAAAGTAACTATTTTGTCTATTTGATATCACTGCATTTATTTTTTTTTTTAACAAAGAGGGAATACAAGATCAAACAAAGGTACACATGTAAGAAAGCATTCTTTGCTAAGGGAAAAATATGCTTGTTTCAATTTTAAAAAAAAGACTAATACAACCATTAAGTACTGGCTTCTATTTTGGGTAAGGAGAATGAGAAAGCAAAATGATGAAATTTTAACTTTTGTCTGAAATTGTACAAGCCAAGTTTTGCTTAGGACACATTTATTTTATAGCCAAGTTATGAACCTATGAAAATATCTAGTTAAAATTTTTCAAACAGTGGTGCCATTATAATTTAAGGAACTCTGGAATGTTTTACAAGGTTAGTAAAATACCTATTTTATGAAAGAACTACTATTCCTAATAGTATAATAGTATCTAACTTCATTAGTATCTAATGTCATTTTCTGTATAAAACACTTTACTTTAAGTACCCTCGCCCCTGAAATTTCTAAACTCCTTTGATTCTTGTATCATTCATGAAATCAAAATGTGAGTTACCTATTATAAATGGATTTCAGAAGAAAAAAACTGTCCTTCAGGTTGAAGATTGAATGAAATCACAGTATTGATTGGGAAATCACAACCTTGAAACTAATCAAAGTTTAGAGCATATCAATGGATTTGTTGCAACTGGCATACTTTTTCACTTCATTTCATTTTTCATTTCAACGAGTTCTCACAAAATTTGTGACATATATTTATATATATATATATATATCTGTAAATTTGTGACATATATATGTACATGTACATATTATATGTGTGTGTGTGTGTGTGTGTGTGTGTGTGTATATCTGTGGAATAAGATAATGTGAGTTTTTAGAGAGGATTTTGGATTTGAAGTCTGAGGTCACAAGTCTGAATCTCAGTAATTTCACCTACTATTTAGAATACTTTAAGTAGGTCTTCCTGGGCCTTAGTTCTCTCCTTTGTAAATTGAATAGCTAAATTAGATAACGTTACATCTCTTCTATTTCTAAATCTCTGATTCTATTATCAAAAAAGAACATAGGCAAGGATGGCACAGAATTTGAAGATTTAATGTGTTGAGATCTTCCCTGATGACTAATCAGCATACAAGAGGGAATTCTTCAAAAATAAACTACTCTGAGATTGCTAGAGTAGGATATTCTATAAATGCAGCATATACCAGGCTTTAAAGCACTCTAAGGAAAAGGCATGTGTCAATTGTTTTCTTTTTTAAAAACATTATTTAATTTTTAATTTATGGAATAAAATGAATATTTCCATAAGATAGTATAATCTAATAAATCATCAGGAGAAAATCAAGATGCTAAGGCGTTTGCAAAGAAGAAGAAAAAGGAGAAAGCAAAATGAAAAGAAAAAAACAAATATGAAGAGTAGACAAATAGCGAAAGAAAGAAAAGGAAAGTATTCAGGATCATGAGTTGTAAACAGTAGTCACAAAAGTCTTAATTCTTATTCTGTTGCAATCACTATCCGTGCACTTAGCACAGCAACTAAATGCTATTACATTAAAATGCTTGGAAATGATCACTCTTTTAAAATAAATAAGAATAGGAAGAATGCAGAGGAAGCATTTAAAAAAAAATAATGTACATATTCCTGTCTCTGGACTTTGTTTTGTTTTTTTCTTTATTTCAATGATCAGAATAAGTTGACAGTTAATGTATATGTGTCTCAATGTTTTTCATTTCCAGGTCACTTCTATGGGACCTCCAGGGCTAAAAAAAAAATGGTTTGTGTGCTTTTGAATCTTTCTTTTTGATGTTTCTCTCCTACCCCCAACCATTTTCAAATAGAATAATTCTTTTTCAATGCTGCCCATCAGTCAACAAGCATTTACTAAGGGCTTATTATGTGCAAAGTAAATTGTGCAAAATTCTAGGTATACAAATAAAAAAGGAAAAACGACCTGCTCTCAAGGAACTTGTGCTCTTAAAGAGGAATTCACAACATGTAAATAACTAGACACATAAACTATATGTTCACAGTACATAGAAATTAATCCACTGAGATTAGAACACTGAATGTTTACTACTGGGAAATAGGTGATTCAAGAATGAAGAGTATTAGGGAAGTCGGGACACTCATTTTGGTTGGAGCTCGATCCAACAGTTCTGGAGAGCAATTTGGAACTATGCCAAAAGGGCTATAAAAATGTGCATACTCTTTGACCCAGCAATATTGCTTCTAGGGCTGTATGCCAAAGAGATCATAAAACTGAGCAAAGGATCCACACGTACAAAAATATTTATATAGCAATTCTTTTTGTGGTGGCCAAGAACTGGAAATTGGGGGGATGTCCATCAACTAGGAAATGGCTGAACAAGTTGTGGCATATGAAAGTATTAGAATATTATTGTGCTATAAGAAATGATGAACAAGCAGACTTCAGAAAAACCTGGAAAGATTTATATAAACTGATGCTGAATGAAGTGAGTAGAGCTAGGAGAACATTATACACAGTAACAGCCACGGTGTGAGAGGACTGTTTTTGATAGACAGCCCTTCACAGTAATGCAAGGACCTAAATCATTTCCAAAGGACTTATGATGTAAAATGCCATCTACATCCAGAGAAAGAACTATGGAATCAGAATGAAAAATGAAACAGACTATTTTCTCCGTTATGTTTTGTTTTTTGCTCATGGTTTCTCCAATTCATTTTAATTCTTCTGTGCAAAATGACTAATGTGAAAATGTATTTAAAAGGAATGCATGTGCAGAATCCATGTAAGATTGCATGCCATCTTAGGGAGAGAGAGGGGAACTTGGAATTTATGGAACTGACTGTTGAAAACTGAGTGAATAGATCAGGGGAAAAATAAAATACAAAAATTACTTTAAATATAAAAAAGAATGAAGGATATCATCAACAAAACACAGGTATTAGCACACAAGGCACTATCTTTATATCTTAACCAAGTGTACACTCCTGCTCTGAGGCATTCCTTGCTTAGTTCAATCACAAATCTACCAATTAAAAATATACTGACTTCCCCGAATGGATGTTTTCATTCGCACTAAACCAATGCAATTGTGTTAATTATTTTCACAGAAAAATACAAAAAAGTGAAGGTAAGCCCATATATTTCAGTTATTTAATAAACCAAAAAATGTTGCCTCTGGGTGACTGAAATTGCCTAGAAACAGTTTAGAAACACTCAACCAGTGTTAATACAATTCACAAACACTGACAGAAATAATCTGCAGAGCAGGAGACTCTACACATTTCTATTATTTAAAAAAAATAATTTTAATCTTTCCCAAGATCATAGATCTAGACTAGATAAAAGTGACCTAAGAACACTTCAATTTTACAAGTTACAATTGAGGAAACTGAGGCCAAGGGAGTTTATGTGATCTATCCAAGACCACATGACAGTAAATAGAAAAGCCATCATTTATATCTTTTTTTTCATTTTTTTTCTTTTCAAGCTATCTTCAGAAGTTCTTTGAATGGGATAGGGAAATTGTCATGTAATCTTTACTTACTTCATTTCCCTCTAGTTCAAAAAATTCAAATTTTATAGAAATTTGGTACTGGGTTGGAGCCACCACCTGCCAGATGCAGTTTTTATTGGGAGGGTATTCTTTGGGCCAACCTGGGGTGGTTATGGTGCCATTGAGCTTTGTCAGAAGTCCTCCACAAGCAGCTGAAACAGAAGAAAAAAAGTTTTTTTTTCTTTCTTCAAACCCCTGGAAACCACCTCTAAGAGCTCTCACGTATCATACTGATTACATCCCCTCACTGAAAACAGACACATTGCCATAACTGGCAGTTTTTGCATCAATAGAGTCAAATTTTGAGTTACAGTCCTCTTCTACCAGATGCATTCCCTCTCCAATTATCTCGTATTCATTTTGCATTTTATATATGGTGTCTATATTTCCCTAATTAAAATGTAAAGTCTTTGAGATGGGACAATTTCATTTTTAACTTCATGTCTCTAACACATTGCCTAGCATGTGATACATAATAAGTGCTTAATAAATGGTCAATGCTTCTACTGATTTCTAATTCTAGAGAGTACCAGTGCACATGCTCTGCCTATTTTTCTTGATCAAAAGACCCATAGTTGGATCTCACTCAATCCACTTGGGGGTAAATATAACCCAAATATTCCCATGAATGCATCAGAGCTGCTTGGAGATTGGCATTGAGTAAATATGGAGATTAACTCATGTCTTTCCAGTTCCACAAGTATGCTGGCCCACAACAATATTGTACAAAATGGATCTTAAATCCCATGATAGAAAGTATAGACATTGTAATACCAAAAGAATTACATTAATAAAGCAAGCTAATTTGTAAGGCTATCCCATGGCATGAAATAATTTATAAACACTCTAGTGAAGTTAAAGTTGAGGCAGATTTGGCCAAAAATCATCTCCTACTATTATATATCTAGCACATTATGCAAAATGTGATTTTGATCCGGTATGAATTATTTATTTATTTATTTTGGAAATGAGCACATACCTTCACAACTCCTTTTATCAGGCCCAAGCTCATAGCCAGGTTCACAAGCACACTGATAACTTCCCAAAGTATTTACACATTGCTGTTCACACCCTCCATTGTCAGGTTTTGCGCATTCATCTTCCTCTATGGACAAGAGGGAGAATAATGAAATAACCTATTATAATCCTTCTCATTTCTGACGAGGCTGCCTTAATAAATTAATAGGTTTTATGTGTATATAAACATATATGTATATATCTATGTGTGTATAAATACATATATATAGATGAACTAAACATCATGTGTTTACATATATATGCATGAATGCATTTATATTATCATTGCTGTATTAAAAAATTCTATGGAATTAAAAGCATCCATTTTAAAAGTAGAACGTGGGAAATCAACTCGTTCTTCCGAAACAACTGACATCTGCAGCTCTGCTTGTAATCCCTTTGTGGACGCCCTATAGGATTTTAGATGTCAGAAAACTAAATCTGGCATGAGTAAGAAGAGAATGAATGGAAATTCATAAAAGTGTCACTTAAAGGTCACTTTATCTCCAAAAAAATAAATCTAGATTGTCCTGAATTTGAATTCAAAAAAAGATGAACAGAATAACCCAAACCCTAGGTTTTGATCTGATTGATACTAAAAAGGAACAATAAATCACAGCATAAAAGAAAACCTTACAGATTATAGAATTTGTGAATGTTAATTGCACAGTAACATTTAGAACATTTGTGCTAACATGTTTTAAAAGCAATTCTCAGCAGCAAGGATAAATAAAATCGACTCACTGATCTAATCTCTCTTTTCTAAATTCAGCTTAAATCTTTCTATATTAGTTGAACATATAACATGCTCCAGAAAACCTTGAAAACACTTCCATTTTCTCTTCTTCCATTTTTCTTCCATATGAAAGAGTATATAATAATAAATAATAAAAATATAAATGAAAATACAATAATTAAAATTGTAACAAAAGGAAAATTTAAACATCATCCCTTGGAAAGGAAATATTTTCAAAATCTTTTCATATATCCGTTAGAATATTTGTAAAGTGAAAAAAACCGAATATTTTCCCCTTACTCTGAATACATGTTGAACTCTGAAATCTATTAAAGAAACACTACATTTTTGATCTTCAGAAGTAAAAAAAAAATGTTCTATTCTAAAAAGAAGTCCACGCTTAAGGGCAAAGCTACCAAATAAAACATTTTCCATTTTAGTTTTTGGGAACAAATTTTGGTTTATTTTCCTATAAGGGAGATATGTTTTTAAAAGAAAATAATAAATGTAGGTTCCTCAAAAAATAAATAAATGTATGTTTGAACTTAGAGAAATAAAACAATGTCATTCTGATTCATCCAGTATAAAAAATATTAAAACCTTTCAAAGCAAAAAATCAGAAAGCTGCTGATTGTAGAAATAAATTGGCATTTAGCTATATAATTAAAATAAAAGGAGTTTTTATATGCTAAAATGATATGCTAAAGGGCTTTGTGTATGAAATGTTGTGGTCGGACACTCATCCACCTATAGCAATTTAAGTCTTGCCTAGAAACACAGCGAATGACTTAGGGGTCAGCATATCACCCTCTCCCTTCTTAAAGTTATTAAGATTTCTCAAAGTAAAAATGAGAAAGGATTTAATGATAGGCATCATAGTTTTGCTATAGAAATAGAAATGCCATCATTTCCCTAATACTGTATTTCATCACAACTATTTTGAACATCCTGAAGTACTGCCCATTCAATAAAGTAACTGCTCCTCAATACAATGTGAAGTATCAAATCACCACTCCAGAGAGGAAAAAAGAAGGAAGAGAGAGAGAGAGAGAGAGAGAGAGAGAGAGAGAGAGAGAGAGAGAGAGAGAAACAGAGAGACAGAGAGACAGAGAGACAGAGAGAGACAGAGAGAGACAGAGACAGAGACAGAGACAGAGAGAGAAGAAGAAGAAGAAGAAGAAGAAGAAGAAGAAGAAAATCAAATTTTCTCTAGCTAGAAATAGTTTTGATGTGTACCTTTAAAAAAGTTAGCAGCAAACCCAGCTTTGTTAACTGTTCCATCTGAAACAAACTTCATCCACAGTGTATTAGAAGTTGATTTGATATCTTCCGGTTTATCATAACCACAAAAATGGCCTATCAAAGGACTATTTTCATTGGACCCGTCTCGAATTTCCAGGTAGTCATAGGCACAGCTATCATGTCTTTCAATCTGCAATAGGAAAAGTTAATGCTGTCTTTTTTGCTAAGTGTATGGACCATTTCTAGAGAATAAAATTTCTATGAAAATTATGATGCATAAATAATTCTTTGTGTCACTGTAACATAGGCATATTCTATGCACATGGACACATATATGAGCATGAAAGATTATGTATGATTTTGTATATATTTATTTCGCCCTGCTTACGTTATTAATAAAGAGTATATATGACTGAAAAAATTTACGGGTATTCAGAATTCCTTTATACTTTGCAAACCAAAAAATGACCTCTTATTCACTGCTCTTTGACAGATGGGTAAATCTAAGAGATGAGTAGATCTCAAAGGTCTCTCTACAGAAAAAAAAAAAAAAAAAACATAGATTCTCATATGAAACTGAATGTTTTTTTTCCTTTATATATAAAGAGATGGAAATGACGTCATATTAAATTTTCTTCAAAATTGGTAAAATTACCCAGGGCCCCAAATATTTAAAAGACATAGATTATTGTTATAATGATTTATTTTATTTCTTTAACAAAGGTATTCTTCTATTTCAGAAAATGTTGGAAATAAATTTCTTAACCAGTAATATTTTTTGCAATCTACCTGACATATGGTATTATACTCTTCTTAAGTCTATGAAACACTTTACTTTTAATTGGCTTGGGTATAATTGAATCTATGTATTATATGACCACCACTGACTTTCCAATGTCTATAGTGAACAGGGCTTTCATTTAAACTAATTTCATTTTATTTTTCCTACAGGTTTGGAAAATGATTTCTTTTACAGGATAAAATGTAAATATCAGGTCAGATACTTAGCTCAAGAAGCTTTCTGAAACTTTACAAGCTCCACGTGTTTTGCTGTTGTTTTGTTTTGTCTACCCTTACTCTTGGTGACAAATTTTGACTATACTTAACTGTGACAAATTTGAACTGGGAATTATTGTTTGCTTTTAAAGACTGGACCTTTAAAAGCACACTTTGCTGTGTTTTTCTCCTATAGAAACAGAAAGAAATTCCACTAGCTCAATAATTTTGATAAAGTCGGCACATTTGATAAAAACTAAATAAGGAAATTATCAGGCATATCATTGATACCAAACCATGAGAGGGTGGGGAAGGGAATAAACATTTATATACTCCCAACTGTGTGCCAGGCACCATGTTTAGAATTTTTTAGAAATATTATTATCATATTTGAAGATAAAAATAACTCTGCAATGAAAATACTATTATTAATTTACAGTTGAAGAAACTGGAAGAGAGGTTGAGTGACCTGCTTAGGGTCAGGCAATTAGTAAGAGTCTAAGGCTGGATGTGAATTCAGGTCTTTCTGGATCCAGGCCCAAGGCTCTGTCCGCTGCATCATCAGCTGTCTCTGAAGCTCTGTATATCATCCTCATTGTACAATATGATATTTTATATATTTCCTATTACAAAATTAAGAAGTCTCTTCTTAACTATACTGCATGTTAAATATTATACATCAACTATATGTTCACACAAATAAGGAGTACGAATTTCAGTGGAAGATAATCTCACTATTTAGAAATAGGCACAACACATTTTTTCTAACAGCTCAAATTTCTTCATCTAGTAATAATAGGGCAGCACAGTGGATATAATGCCAGGCTTAGTGTCAGGAAGACTCATCACCCTGAGCTCAAATCTGCCCTCAGACACTTACTAGCTGTGTGACCCTGGACAAGTCATTTAACACTGTTCTCAGTTTTTTCATCTGTAAAATGATTTGGAAAAGAAAATGGCAAATCACTCCAGTATGTTTGTCAGGAAAACCCCGAATTGGGTCATGAAAAGCTGGACACAACTAAAACTGGCTGAAAACAACAAAAAAGTAATGTAACAGTTAATTAGATATAAACACCTAGATTCAGGAAATGAAGTAGATGGAGTATAACGATCTTAGGTTAAGAACTTCAAGTTCAATCTGGCCAAGGAAGAATAAAAAAGAATAGGAAGGCCAAGGAATTTATATAAAGTTTGGCATTTTATTTCAATCTAATTTCTAGTTCAAATTTAAAGTGATCAAATACACTGTCATGTGCAATTATACACATCATCAATGTTTTTTAATAGCGATAGTGTTGATTTCTTACACTTACTAAGGTATTCAAAAGTGAAAACTTTGGGCCATGTATCTTAAACTGACAAAAATAAATTCACAATAATAGAGAAAAGAGTAGGAAGTCTTATGTTGTCCTCAGTAAAGATATATTGTGGGAAAACTTCTAATATGATTGTTTTTAAGAATGCCAAGATTCTACATGTTAATATACTTTAAAATGTTCATGAAATAAAAAAAAATAGCTAGTTCAGCAAAACTTCTGCCAAAGAATGCAGCTGCTTGCAAAGGGTTAGCCTAGAAGATAGTATTGTTAGTAAAAAATTGCAAAAATACCAGTTTAGAGATGGTTATTCACGTGCTCCAAAAGGAGAGGAAAGCCTTAATGTAGGAGTGACAAGTTAAAAGCTTGATGGATAGATCTGATTTAAAAGTCAAAGATCACTAAATAAAGGTTATCTGCATGTCTAACTTCCATGTGAAGTTCCTTTCTGTAGATCAGATCTATGAGGGGAACTACCATCTTGAGTTCTGAAGAGAGGACCAAGATGTCTATACAACATTTGTGCTGCAAGAAGAAATGGTGTTAACTGGTGAAGATTAGAGATGTTTATTAACTATCAGCACATGTACACACACATTCACACTACTGTTAGAAATGTAGGAAGCAAAGCAAGCTAGATTTCCCCTTACTAAATGCCAGAGGCAAATTACTCCCTTTGAAATGATAAACAATAACATGTTTGTGGCCAAAATAAAATGGGTTTGAGTCTCCACTCTGCCCTTATTTTTGCCCTTTATTTTGTGTAGCCTTTGGCATGACAGGTAATGCCAATAAAAATTTAGATTTTTTCCGGCCTTTACTTTTCTAAAACACTGCATATAAAGGCTAGGCATAAGGACTGGACCTTAAATTTCACTGAGAAGTCCAAGACATTTCATATAAGAAGGTACATGAAAAATATTTGCTGAATGATCTGAAAGAATAAGTAAATGAAACAAAAGATCATACCCAGACCAAGAAAATCCAAGGAAAAAAATAACAGCCTAAAGAGCTAACATTTCCTTCTATTGAGGTTTTAATTAATTGTACAGGAATATGCAGCTCCATGGATTCAACTCATTCCCCTAAAATTACGTGCAAATCAAATAAAAATTCAGAGATGCTTTAATTTCACATCTGATTCTCATTTGTCAGTTAAATCATTCCTTCCATTTTTTCGATATTCAGTCAAGTAGTTCATGTTCTATAACCAACAGTCCTGTCAAGTTTATCTAACACTCAGTATAATCCTGGTAGAATACCTATGGAAAACCTTTGTCAGTCTCTGAACAGATAATTAACATACAAACTCAGATTCATATCCATGTTAAAACTCTTAGTCCATTGTGCTATCACTTCATGGTAAGTTTTCAATCAAACCCAATTTCATCTGTCACCTGACAGCTATTTTATAATAAATTAAAATAAAGATCAAGTAATTACTTGTACTGTTTATAGAGACAATCTTAATTGTATACATTATGATTACATAGAGATAGCTCCTGAAGACAAGATCTAGCAGTCTACTGGCACAAGTCCAACTACAGGAAGAAATAGTGTTAGGTAGCAGAGCTGTTAGCTGTTTAGTAAGTGCCATCAGCACACGTGCTTACACACACACACACACACACACACACACACACACACACTCTACTGGAAGTGGGATGACATCCGGGGAGCAAACTAAGCTAAATGCTACATCTATGCGTATGTATATGCATATGAATATCTTCGTAAAGAAGAGGTATTTTCATCATTATAGAACTACAACTGACATTTGAAAAAGCTACAGCAAATTTTGAATCTTTTGGTGCTCAAATTCCAGCTATTACCTTGACTTTAAATTTCCCAGTAGTTCCTGCTCAATACATAAACTATGGTAGCATTTATGTATTGTTTATTAAATATCTGTTACAGGCCAAGCATTGGAGTCAGTGTTAGGAACACAAAGCCAAAATCAATATAGTTCTTACCTTCAAAAGCATGTAATCAAGTAATAGGATATGATGTATGTAAATAACTATGATATAAAATGATTAAATGCAGAGGACAAGTAGTACAGTCTGTGAAATGAGAGATTTAAGGAGGAAGCACTACCTACTGGGGTGGGGAAAAACAAGGAGAGTGAAGAAACAGGAAGAGATAAAGGAAGACTTCATGTAAGGAAATATGTCAGCAAGTAGAGACAGTGGGGCCACACAAGGGACCTGGGCTCAGTCAACATTTTCATATTAATGACATAGGATTAAGGCATAAGATGTTTGCTAGATGAAAAAATGTTAATGTTTCCCAATGGCAGCATAATCAGGACCAAAATTTATTCACCCAGTGATTGATCTTCTCTATAGTTCATCATCTATTTATAAAATAATGACAGAATGAATTATATGCAGCATATATATATATGTGTGTGTACACACACACACACACACACACACACACACACACACATATACAGTCCTACTTTCCACAAAGTCTATTTTTAAGTTAACAGGAAATATTTAAAGGACTTGAACTGCTTCTAATTAGGCAAATAGCCTAAGCATTGCAGGCTAAAAGTCTTAGTATGGAGGTCTAGGATGTTTTACCACAGTAATGACAGTTCAGGCTGTCAGATGCCTCATAATTATGAGCAGAATATTCCAAAATGGAAAATGCATAGAAATGTTAAAAAGTAGAACAGATTTAAAAACACTGAAAATTAACATGTGCATAAAGAGAAGGAATTTCAATTCAAACATTTGTATTCCCTATGTTTATTTCACTTTTTTGCTTTATTTACTTTTCTTTGAAGTCTCTGCTATAAACATTTCCTGTCTCCAAAGCTTTCCCTTCTGCTTTAAGTGCTGAAAGGGTTTTTGTTTTTTTTGCTGCTATTGAGGGGGGCTTTATTGTTGTTAAATAAGAGGATGACACAATGTTTTCAATTTATTTTTTCTCCTTTTTGTTTAATTTGGATGAAAAGATAAAATAACAAAAGTTCACTGATGAAAAGACCTCCTAGAGTGGAGACTCCCTACACCAATGCGGATCGAAAATTGTTCTAAAAGTAATAGTCACCTGGCATGCTGAAAAGTTAAGGTCACACAGAATGTGCCATAGTCAGATACAGATCTTCCTGTATCTCAGCTTAGATAACTATCTTCTTTAGTTTTCTTTTGCTTCTTGGAATTTTTCAAATTAGGATGTATTCTTTTTTTCAACAAGTCTACTTATACAATTTTCTGAGGATAAAGAATAAATTCACTAATTATTAAATGAGGTTATTATACTAATAACTTTGCACATGAAAAATTGCACATTATCATCAAGTAATTATTCATAGAATCATAGCCTAAAAAGAAAATCCCTTGCTTCATGTGGCAGTGATTTCACTACTTCAGCTCCCCAGAGAGTTTGTTCACTTCCTCATCAACATTTAAAATTCCTTCAACAAACAATAAAGACTTTCAAGAGACAATGATGTTTTGCCATTGTCAAATTCTTAGATTATCTAATTTCAGGGAAAATTATTGATCTGCCAGTAATTATCAATCTGTCCTATGGTTGATAATTAATAGCAGGGGCAGGTAGTCCCGGAGTCAGTAAGACTCATCAAGGCCTCAGACACTTACTAGTTGTGTGACCTAGGGCAAGTCACTTATCCCTTTTTGCCTCAGTTTCTTTGCCTATAAAATGAACTAGAGATGGAAATGGCAAAGCATTCCAATGTCTTTGCCAAGAAAACCCCAAATGGGGTCATGAAGAGTTGGACATGAATGAAAATGACTGAAAAACAGCAACAAAATTCTGTGACAGTTAAGTATTAAAATGTCAGGTTTGTTTTGTTTTTAATGCCTTCGTCTTCTAAACCTTGCACTCCCATATTATTAAAGAGGAATTCCACAAAATGCCTACTCCACAAAGCTTTTGAAGTTTGGAGAATAACTGAATGATTCTTTTACCTGTCTGTACACGTTTTTATTCCCAAACAGAATCTCTGATTTCAAAGTTGGAAGGAGCGTCACATGCCGTATTTTAAACAACTCAAATAAAAATTATCTCTTAAAATAACCTTCACTCTTTCTTTGCTTGAATACCTCCAGTAGCAGGAAATCAGTTACTTTTGATCATTTTTGCCACTGTTGTATACTTTTGTCTTGCTTTAACTGTTGAGGAGCTTTTCTCTTCATAAAGTTGAAATCTTCCTTTTGGCTAAACATATCTATCTATCACTACTAGTACTTCCTTACGGAGGCAAGAAAAATAAGT
Organism: Bettongia penicillata ogilbyi; assembly: GCA_023548195.1. Taxonomy (NCBI): domain Eukaryota; kingdom Metazoa; phylum Chordata; class Mammalia; order Diprotodontia; family Potoroidae; genus Bettongia; species Bettongia penicillata. The sequence goes on along the minus strand of JAJHZJ010000175.1, from coordinate 920,387 downwards.
TCAACCCCTCTTGTACTTAAAAGCTTTTCTAATATTTTCTCTCCCATCTCTCCTTGGCTCTCTCTATATATCTTCTCTTTCTCTTTCTTTCTTTCTCTCTCCATCTTCTCTCTGTCTCTCTCAACAAAAGAGTTAAATAAAAGTTTGTTTGTTTGGTTTTTTTGGCAGGGAAGGAAGGCTCTTGATGTTCAGGGTATCAGAAAAAGTTCTGAGCAGAAGAATACCATGAGACAGAGATAGGGAAGTAATAATGCATTTCCTCTCACCTCCAAGCTCCCAAAGTAGAAGCTTGGACATGGGACTGTTTTTCATTTTATCTTTCCATCCACAGGACATGACAAAGTACCCCGCATATAGCAGGCATTTAATAAAGGTGCATTGGATTAG